>JADFUC010000178.1:0-165642 GCA_019722365.1 Lithospermum erythrorhizon | reverse complement strand
CTCGTACTTCGTTCAGTTACATGCTTTAGGGACGATTATAGTAGAGAGGGTGGTGGTTGAATTTTGCCGATTATAGTAATCGTTTATGCTCGCGTAGTAATCTTTCCACCTTAAGTTAATAATTTGTAACTAAGATGTGTTGATAAGTTGGATAGTTAACTATGGGGTTAATATGGTAGTAAGTAGTAATTGTACTTCTCGGGTGTTTTTGTTTAGGTGTCGAGTGCTTAAAGACACTTGGATTGATTAAATGAGGTGTTTCATATTGCTAGCCAAAATTGAATATTTATCTGGTGTAGATTAGTTTACTTCTTAGTGAATGTGTTAGTTGGTAATAATTGTGAGTATGTTATCTATTTTTTTTTGATTATTTGGTATCGTTATTGGTTGAGTAGTTGGTTGTGTGTGATGTTTTGTTGGTTGGAGTGGCATAGAGCGAGTTGTCTAAGGGGTGGTTGATGTATGTTGAGTTGTACTACCATTATTGCCTTCTACTTCGGCATGAGTGTGTTCTATTTGCCTCGTACCCGTTCTACGAGTGTGTTGTTTCGGTATTGCCTTGTACTTCGGTATGAGCATGTTGTATTTGCCTCGTACCTTATTACAGTGTATTTATTTCGGTATTGCCTTGTACTTCGGTATGGTGTGTCGTATTTGCCTCGTATCTCGTTCACGAGTGTGTTGTTATCCGGTATTGCCTTATGCGCCCGGTATGAGTGTCTTTGTATTTTTCCTCGTACACCTCGTTACGAGTGTGTTGCTTAACTTGTAATACAGCGGGCATAAGTTTCTCCACAAGTTGAGGTTGATTATATGCATTAATTTGTAGAAATCGAATTCCACGATGAGTTGTTTGAGTTGTTTAGTTGTGGCTGAGTAATTACCCGGCGTTGTTAGCGAGTTGTGGAGTGGGATGGTCTAGTTGTTAGTCGTGATGTTTTACATGGTTGGTTGATAAAGTAGAGTTGTGGACTTATTTGGGTATTGTTGTCACTGTTTCCTTGAAAAGCATGATTTTCATTGTTGGATGTCTTTTATTAGAATGTGCATGTTAGTTTGATTGGGCCTATGAATTAATGACCATAGTAATGACGGTATTGATATGACTTTATGATGCAAGCATGATAATGAACTCACTAACGATATTCTCTTTTATTATGGCCTTGACTTGTAATATTACGCCCACAATACACTATTTATGAGGAACAACCATTCTTATATTACCTTAGCGTGGAGTGTGAGTTAATTTCCGCTCTTGACATAAGTATTCACTAAGCTTCGCAGCTTACACCTTATTCGCAATGGTGGCATTTTTATTTGTGCCAGGTTGACAGGTGGTGCTTCAGCGTGTTCGGATCTATTCGAGTGATCGTGCCTTAGAGCCTAGGTGAGAAGCGGCGTGTGGCCGGTGATGGGTTCTCACCCGGTCTAGATTGGCCTTTTTTTATTGTAGGTCGGATTCCTCTATTTGTTGTTACTTCAATTTCAGATTGAGTTGTATATTGAGATTTTGTACTTTGGTCGATTTTTGTATGCTGGTTGTTTAGTGTGGTTAGGAAATACCACGATGGATCATTTCCATAAAAACTGTTCTTTTCAGATGTATCTCGTTTTATTGGTTTTATTTAAAACGGTTAGGTCCTTTTAAAGGAGTGAGTTATCCATCGGTATGGTGACTCACGGTGTCCAAGATTTAGACGATTTTAACTTAGGCGGCCGACACAGGCGAATCGTTAAAACAAGATGGTTAGGGGTTGACTCGGGTAGGGTATCATGTGATGGTGGAGGTTGTACATTGAGCGAGGTTAGACATGTGTTTCACTTGACGAGGAATCTATTATCTCTGAGTCGTTTGGACAAGATGAGAGTTTCAGCTTCTGAGAAGAAGGTGGAGGGTTGTTGTCTATTTATAGGTTCGGATGTACTTCTGAGTGGTGTGGGCGTGAAACTTTGTATTGGATACAAGGTATGGCGTTGTTTTTGTATTTTAAATTGACTTTATTGGTGTTGGGGAAGCGAATTGGGCGAGAATTCTAGAGTCGATGAGTAGCTGAGTCGGAGGAGGCATTTCGTTCACTTTTGCGGCGGTATACTTCAGTGGCTTCAAGGGTTTCATGGAACATCATGGAGTAGCTCGAGGATGTCCTTAGAGAATTACGAATGAGGTACCTTAATATGTGGTATGCTGAGAGTGGGATTGGGCAATTGTTGTTGGTTGCACGGTAGCTCGATTCTCATGGGTCATTGTTGCTGAGGCGACATCGAGGAAAGTGATCGTTGGATGTGTTTGCTCAATATTGGATAGAAGGGAGACATGTTTTGGTATTCACTAGTTCCCATTTTCTCTCTCTCCATGTGGTGTTGATGTGATTAGCTTCGGAATATCGACAGACGGTGGAGAAGGTTCTCAGGGGCAAGGTTCAACGACGTTTGGACTTGCTCATTTGGTTTGTTTTATTGCCCGGTGACAAGGAAATTTGTAAGGTCAGGAAATTGCGAGTTTAGCATTGTCTATCTTTTACGGATGTTCATCTAGACACATAAAGTACTTAAAGCACATCGAATTTTTACTACGGTACAGTGTGCACATCTTGTACATCAGCATTGATGCGTCACAGTTATTTATCGGCGCGTCACGGTACTTGAATTTTATCACGGTGTACTTTTGGGGAAGTTTTACGTTTATCTAACATACATGGAGGGATTCAAGTCTAAGGTGGAGATTTGTTGAAATTGACTTGAATATATACCACATTGGAAGACTAGAACAATTTTTGTAGTGTCTTGGCTTATATATATGGCATATGTATATAGGTTATTTCATGTACCAAATAGCTTGAAGTTTCGTAAGACTCTTAGTAGCATTAGTTCCAACTTCGCCGGTTCAAGCTTATGTCTGTTTCTTCCCATAGTAGTGAAGATTTTGGTGACCTGGAGCCCGTGGATTAGTCCTAACATATCGTTAGGGATACCACGTAAAAATCTTGATATTTTTTTTCTGTACTTTACATAATTTCTTGTCTAAATCGCATCCGTTATAACAGTTTCCATGTGCCGACTCATCTTCTACAAGTGTCCAGTTTTGTTCTTCTTTCACATTTGTTACTCAAGTAGTCTCGTCTTGACAACTCTGTAGGCCTTGGAATAAACAAATTTAAGAATCACATCCATTCGACCTTTCCAATAAGCATAGTTCGTTACATCAAGTACTAGTAGTCTGGTAATCGAACCTTCTTCTTTGAGACAGTTCATAGAACTAAATTACTGAAATATCACTCAACAAAAAGAGGCCCCGCTCCAATTACAATTAAATTTATATAATAAGACAATAAACCAAATGTTATCCCATCTATTAGCACTTTATATAACACTTAAAGACACAAAACAGAACAAGCAAACAAAAGTAAAAACACAAGAAATATTTGTCCAGTTCGATACAACTTACACCATACAGTGTGCCATGTGAAAGAAAATGTATTATGATCAAGATATTATAATTTAAGGACTTAATTTAATATTTCTCATTCTAGTGCCTTAATAGACTTTATCTAAAGGTTCGAGCTCATTCTTCTTGCTCTAAAATCCCCTTATACTCAAATCAGTCTTTCATTATTTGACTCAATCTATGAAAGGTAAAAAAGACATAACTAATGTTCAAGATGTTCGAACATAGTCAATGAGTAAGATATTGCTCGTATAAAGAACCTAACTAACTCAATGAGTAAAATATTGCTTCAACTGAAGACACGATATAAGCACTTTTCTACACGGACTTCAAGGGGTCTTTTTATAGTCCTGAAAATAGGCATACAAGACTTGGTTTTCAAGGAAAGATCTCGTTGAGAATCTTGCCATATACATGCAATAATATTGTCCTTGGTTCCTTTCACGTATTAAATTTCAAGCAATATATGTTCCTTTCCTTAAACAACATGATAGGGCTTCGTCTCCATGTTTGCAAAAATGCCGCCACAAACTCTAATCGATTTTCCTCGAACCAGTCTTCTCGAGATGAGGTATTAAATGATCTGTCAAATAATTATTTATCCCTTGGCATTCTCTCATTAAATAATGTTTTAAACATTTTCGGTTGTTATATATACCAAGGGAAAAATGGGAAAATGATATCACCTCCTTTTTAGGTAACGGGCCCTGTGCTTTCTGAGGATTTTGGCCACAAATCCTAGGTTGAAAATGGCCTTTTTCGGGAAGAAGGTGAACTACAATACATGGCACATTCTTAGTAAAGTCATTCAAAAGTGAGGGAAATGAACTCTACATATTCCTTCTAAATACTCAAACACTTCTCCCATTTCACCTAATGCATATTTAACTTCACACACACTATTTCACTATTCCATAATTGACCTTCATATCGGAGAATTTGTTGTCGTACAGTAATCACACTTTTAGGTATCAAAGACATCACCGGTGAACCATCCATCCGCTACCCCTGAACCGCAGCCGCTCAATCAGAGGTCTCCTCAATCGTTGACACATTACAAGAAAATACAAATAGGGATACATCGACCTAGAATAACTATTTCCTCGAGATTAACCTGAATCCAAAATAGTCCATAACATGGCATTCTAACGGATCAATCAAACGGTGAGAATCTAGAAAATTTATTGCATGACGTGCTGTTTTTAGAGAGGGAATTTCTCATGTTTAAGGAAAAGCAAATGAACCTCTTGACTGGGCAATACTCAAATAGTAATTTCACCCCGACCATATTTAAGGGAATTTCTCATGTTTTTTTATAAATGAAATGATCATTTTATTCTTGAATATAACTTTCTCAATTACTAAACTTAAAAATAGAAATTATTATTAAACTTAAAAATAGAAAATAAAATAATAATTTTACACCAACCAAAAATCATGTCACAGGTATAATATTCCAGTCCCCTGAACAATATACACACACCAAGAACACGCGAACGCTAAATAACTATTTTCTTACCCTCAACAAGCGTAATTCATGTCATGTTGTGTAACAATCGAATTATTTGTCATTGTGGTAACAAGTCAATTTTTCCAACGCTTATAAATAAACTAGCTTAATTCGCTTATAACACACACCAACGATGTTGTTAATAATAAAATGACCATTACACGCTTATTATTATCAATAAAGAAATTTACTTAGGTTTGTTAGATAATAAGTAATGGTATTAACTTGTTTGTTTACGTAAACACAAAGAATTTAATTAAATAATTAATTACATATATGTTATGAAATAATTAATTACATAAATATTTAAATAATTAATTACATAATATTAAATAATTAATTACATAAAGAATGACTTAAATAATTAATTACATAAGATAATTAAATATTCAATTGCCATAAGAATGAATTAAATAATTAAGTATAAAAATATTAAATAATTAATTGCATAAGAATGAATTAATTACATAAGATAATTAAATATTTAATTACATAAGAATGAATTAAATAATTAATTATGTAAGAAGTATTGAATAATTAATTACATAAAAATGAAATAAATAATTAATCAGATAAAGAATTTAATTAAATAAGAATTACATAAGAAAAAATTAAATAATTAATTACATAAGAATGAATTAAATAATGATGAGAATGGCTAAACCGTGTCGTCCTCAAGGCAGCCTTGATTTCCACACGGCGTGGTTCATCTGCCCGGTAATGTGCGTTGAATAAGTTGATTCTTTCTCAAATTATTAAATTATTAATATTTTGTTATTAATATTTGTTAAATTGAAATTATATGTTAAATGTTTGTTCTAATTCGATTATTATAATACTAGCGAATTGATCCCATGATTGTTAAAGCATTAAGTTTGACTAGAGTCATTGTCATAGTAAACAACCCGACTGAGCCACGACATCAAGTAAACAAAGTTTAATTATATAAATAATTATTAGACAACGTTACTCCACACTATTTGTTAGGTTCGGATTTATGAAATTATGTATTAATTGTCAAATTTATTGTAATTCCAAAATTGATTTTTGAAATTGTTATTAACTGATTATGTCTTAAATATTTCGAAATTATTATGTTAATAAACTTTTTTTTCATTTTGAATTGAGATTATGTCTTAAATATTATGAAATTATTGAGATTATATGTATTAATTGAGATAGTTAATTGTCAAATTGTTGTTAATATTTCTCTAATTGTTGTTAATATTTCAATGGTGTCTAATTTTATTTAAATTGTTTTTCTCAAATTGTAGGCAACATTCGCTTTCTTTCTCCATCGTATATCATTTTTGTTCGCTTGGGATCAACTAAGTCTAACAAGTAATACCATTTCATGTTTATTGTGAAAGTATCATGATTCAAAATGTAGTACAATTTCAGATAATATTTCTTAATTATATTAATCAGCAGTTTCAATATGATGAATTTTTTTAATATTTCTCAATACTTCAATATTTCTTCATATTTCTTGCATTTATTTTTTAGTATACAATATCATGTAAAATTTTCTTTAAATAATTTCATATTCAAATAACATCGCTTTGAAAACTATAATTTTTATTATCACTTTGTTCTTCAACCTAATTTTGCATAATCAAAGCTAAACTATGAACACAATCTAAAACATCACGGCACGTTTTTGGTATTGGTAAAAGGATGGTAAATATTTTTTATTTTGTCAATTTCTTCATTTACTATTTTTCTCGACTAATTAATTCATACAATAAGTTTTATCTGTTGTCCGCAATGCCGACATGTAATGTCCATCCGCTTGAAAGAAATACATGCTAACCGGATCGCATCAGTTGTATGGTTCCTAACCTTGTCGAGATAAGATGAGAATATCTTTGCTTAGTTAATTAGTACTTCTATCGTCAAGTTTTTTAAACTATCATACACACATATAACTTAATATCTATCAGATCGTTAGCTTCCCGCTTGAATTTGTCGGGATTCTCCGTGATTTCAAGAAAGCTGCCAAGCATGTGCAACGGCAACGCTAGCGACTACGTTCGAAACTAGGAACTGGCCCACTACCGATTACACCTGCTCAACCGTCGGTCATACGGCTACAAGTTCGACCAGAACAAACGAGACATCAAAACTACCATCGTCAAATCAGGAAGTAATTCCCAACAAAATTTCACAATGTAATAAGTAGTGTACTTTGATTCAATATCAATAAAGACCACATTTACTAAACATTTTCGTGGTACCGATTTTTATTTTTTTTGCATATTTGATGACAACCAGCAATTTACTAGACAAGCCAGAAGGTGTTAGTCGAGTTTATTCACGTTAATGGAACGTTTAACAAATCTTATGATTGTTTATACCTAACCCTTTATCGCTTTGTTTGTTTTCATGTTTAATTCGCTTGTTAGTGTACAATCATGAAGATAATTCGCTTGTTTTCAATCAAACATGTCAATAATTCGCTTATTCTTTAACAAACATGAGATCAAGCTTTCATAGTATTTAGTAATTTCACTTTCATTTTATTGTTTTCGTGTATAAGAATCAACTACAATGCATATGTTGAATAATAGTTTCAACATGTTGAAAAAACGGTTGTGAATGGGTAGTTGAAAATATGTAAAAGTGATGCTGATTAAATCGAGTAAAGCTATGGCCGCTGAATCGCTCGTTGGTGAAGCATGCTACGACACGCGCATCGGCAATGTCAAGGCCGATCGCGTGTCTCAAGAGACGCACGACAAATACTGAGCTGCTGCTGTTTGGCAGAGAGAGATAGCGTGAAGAACCACGTGTCGCTTGATTGGCCGGTTTGATTTTTTATCCCATCTCAATTATTTCGATCAATTATTTGATAACAAATTATTCTTTTTTTAAAAATTTTTTTACCAAAATTATCATTTTTTTTTTCTCTATAAATAGAGACTACTCTCATTCAATTTGGATATAAAAAATCACCTTTTCAATATAATTATTATATTATCTTTTACTAAACTCTTATTTTTAATCTTTAAATATCTTTTTAGTGAAATGGATCCTAATAATAATGATTTCAATAATCAAAAGTCGCCTAATTACCCTTTTAGCTATCAAAATCCCACTAATTATCAATTTGATAATCAATCTTCCAATCAACCACGTCCTCAAAATATCCCAAATTTCGGATTTCCCAAATTGGGCCTTCCCACTTCAATATGCCTTCAAAAATCGAATTATCATCCCTATTGGCGTATCTTATGATGCAATATTTGCCTTAACCACTTTCTTATAATCCTTACATGCCGCGCTGAGATTGAACACCCAAATATTGAAAGAATGTATCTCTCGTGATTTTCAACACAACATTGGTACCTACGAAATGCTTAATCTTAAGATATCCAGCTATGGGCGATTCCTGACAACGCTCGAAAGAAAAGCCCAAATCTCACCGAACAAAATTTGGTGCTACTTAGCGTCGGATCAAATATGAACGCATGGGCTGCTGCTGGGTGCCAAATCGTAGTGCTCGAAGCATTGGTCAGTAACGACATCAGAATGAGCATCGTTCCTTCGAGACTACAGGCAACGGAATCGCCCGTAAATCATTTCAACTACATCAACAAAATATCGAGCAATGGACAGCGCTATGATAACGCTAAGCCATTTAAAACAAAGTCAGCGGTCGGAGAATGATTATATCGACAAAAGCACATTTAACTATATAAAAAGTTGGTAAGAACGCTAACTTTAATTTGATGTCCAACGGCAGTCAGACGAGATCAACCACGGTAATGGAGTCGCTTGGGTGAAATATTGATCCGTAGCAATGATCCAAGAGATCGCAGAGGATCCCGGTGACTCAAACACTATCAACTATCAGCCGCCCACCCGAAGCGGACGAATCTGGTGTTGGTAAAAAGAAGTGGCAAAGTGGCCGAAACCGTGTTGGAATGAATTTAACAATATAAGGACAAAGAGTTTGAACGAATGGACATATTAGCCAATAGCTTTTGGAGATGTTGAGGCCTCAATTGTTTGGAAAATGATTTAACTCCGTCAACGTTGTCTTCTACTTCATGTGTGCGTTGTACTGACGTTGCGTTTTTTAATCTTCGTGTATGTTTTGCGCTCGACGTTTGTTTTTCAACATTATTGTGTTTTTCTCACATGTACTTGTTTGGCGTCAGCTAAAATCGACTTATCTGCTAAAATTAACTCAATTTACCTCGTTTTCAAATCCGTCGATTTCAACCACGATGAAATCGATTCATCCTAAAATTAACTCAATTTAATTCACGCCTTCAACTGGCCGATTTCAACCACACGATGAAATTAGATCTTATCCGTTAAAATAACTCAATTTAATTTCGGTTTTCAACCGTCGATTTCAACCGCACGATGAAATCAGATCTTATCCGTTAAAATTAACTGAATTTAATTCTCGTCTTCAAATCCGTCGATTTCAACCACACGATGAAATCAGATCTTATCCGTTAAAATTAACTCAATTTAATTCTCGTCTTCAAATCCGTCGATTTCAACCACTCAACTTCTTTATAAATAAGAACTCGTTTATACTCTACCAACTCATCCAAAACTTCTACTAATATTACAAATCTTATTCTTATTTTCAAAGAAAAAAAAAATTCAAACGAAATTCAATGGATCCATTTGATTTTGTTTTTGATATCGAAGCTTACAAAAAGCAATCTGAACTTGAAGAGAGGTATATCCTCAATCGATTTAGTGAGCTACGTCCAAAAATTTCGTACAACGATCTCTATAGTAGAAAATATTTGAAAAGAGATCACGCCAAGTAAAGAAACCAAAGATTGATTGACGACTCATCTAATGAACCCACATACGACGAGGCTGTTTCGTCGATTTATTTCGGATTTAAAAACATGTTTTTTCTTCGAATTCAAGAATCTTTCAAATATTGACAAATACTTCACCCAAAGAGTTGATGTTGTGAAAAAAGAAGGCATATCGCCATTAGCCAAATGTACCACAGCCATGCGAATGTTAGCATATGGTGTCTCGGCTGATGCGGTAGATGAATATATCAAAATAGGAGGTACATGTCATTGAGTGCTTACATAGACTTCAGAAAGGAATCATACAATCAGATGAGTAAAGTATACTCTGGTAGCCCCAAACGGCATTTAATCTACAGTTACCGTATGCTGGGCTGACGGTAGGTTCCCCGAATGATCGGGAGTATTGACAGATGATTGGGAATGAAAATTGTCCCACAGCTGGGAAGGTCAATTTATTGTAGGGATAAAAGAAATACCACCGTTATTCTCGTGTTAGCTTGCCTCATGATTTATGATTTGACATGCATTTTCGATGTCCGCACATCGAATGATATATAAACGTTTCTAGACAAAGTCACCGTTGTTTGACGACGCTGAACAAGAAATACACCAAAGAGTGAACCTCAGAATCAACGACCTTACGATACTGGCTGCATCATCTGGCTGACAGATCTACCTCTTCTTATCCAACTTTTCACAAATCAATTAGACTTCCTCGAGCGAACCGTATAAGTTGTTTGCAAAATATCGAGGGATGTCAAGCGACATCAACCTCGAGATTCGAGTGCTTCAAGTTCGATTTAAATCATTCGCGAGCCAAATTTGGGGATTGCTGGGATTATAAACGATTGCTATCATCACGAGATCATGTATCATATTACATAATATGATTGTTGAGATTTAACGAGATGTGACGCCTTCAACATCGAACGATTATGATCACCTGAGTAAGAAAATGTCCCATACCACAACCATTCTCGATCGAAAGCGATACCTCAAGATTAAGAATCACGCTGCTTAGATCCTAATTTTCAGGATGCAAACGTATTTAATCATGCTATGATCTAACAAGACATACGGCAAAGTATTAAATATTTTTTAAAGAGTCTTATTATGTGTCTTAATAGTCCGATCAGGTGGATCGACATATCAGACCGTGTGGTTATTTTGTATTTCATTACCAGACCGCGATTCGACATTTGCACTACATTCACTATTCAGAACTTTTCTTTGTTTTAATTGTTATTTTCAATTTTGTGTTTCTTATTTTATAAAAAAATTAATTAAAAATATAGATTAAAAATTATTTAAATAACATTTATATAATTTTCGCTTTTAAAAAATCAAAAATAATTATTTACGTAGCATCATTCCTTTATTTAATTATAAATGATAATTTTATAATTATTTAATCATAAAATATAAATACAGTTGAATGTTAATAGATAAAAGTTTATGCAGAGGTTATTGACTTATTTAAACAAACCACCATCAGAAGATGTGAAAATTTGAGCGTTATTGAATTATTATGCTAGTTATAGGTAAGACGATATGTCATTGAATCGAAAAGAGAATAACTTGTAGATAATTAACAGTTCAGCTCTTGAAAGTGTAAAAGCTCCTTTAACGAATTAGAGAAGTTTGTCTGTGATGGATGCCCTCATAGCTTCGTATGGGGACAATTCCTCCGATTCCGACTCAGAAGTGGACCCTATTCCTCCACCAACCACCACCACCACCTCCCTTGTCGACTCATCAAAACCTTTACCTCCTCCTCCACTGTCTCTCCTCGAACCACCCAATTTCACAGGTCAAATATTATCTTTTATTTATAGTTGTTTCTTTTCAAATAATAAGCTCACCAACTGTTCGACAATTTGCCTCTTAAAGGTTCACTTGACATTTTACGTGCCCAATCCAATCGCATTCGAAGCTTCCCTCACGTGGAAGGCTTGCACGTATATCCCAGGTTTGCTCTTCATTTTGCGCGGCCGGCATCACCACATTTGTTAAAAACCCCATTTGATCACCTTGTTCAATTTAGACCGTTCTTCGATCACTCATGTTCATTCATTGTAGAGGGCAAACTTGTTTCGCCTATTTAAATCCACAAATTGAGTTTTGCTTATTTTCTTCATGTTTTTTTGGGTGTTTTTTGTCTTTCTTGAAGTCGCGCCTCTCTACAAGAGTGAAATGAGAAATAGTTATATGTCGATGACACAACTTCGAATAAGCATGAAAAATATTCCCCGCAAAACATGAAAAAGTGAAGAAACTCATTTGTAACCTTAAATCGACATAATCTGACTAAGTTTGATATTTTGCAGAACATCACCGATCGAAACTAAGCCAAAGAATATTTATTTTTTAACAAACACACTAATCTTTGCTATCGCTATTCTTCTTTGAATTTTGTTATGTCCTCCCGGAAATAGATAATTTGTTACATTTTGTCATACATTATATGTTACACTCCGTTTCCATTCAGACTATGACAAGTGTGTTGGTTAGTTTTAAAAGTCAGTTTAAACGTAAAAAATATTACACGTTATATGCTTTTAACGGAATGTAACTGTCACACAAAAGTATAATAGAGCCATAGAGGATCTTGGCTCTGTTCTTCAAATGAATTTAGTTGACTAGTTAATGCTGTTGGTTGTCACATATTTTTTGAAGATTCAATCTCGGGGCATGAGTATCTGGTTTTGTGTTTTGATTTGTGAAAAATGATTTGCTATGGTTTGCAGTTTATATACCGGATGGAGGAGCAAGGAAAGAGTTGGCACAATTTGTGAAAAGAATTGCAACCGTTGTACCGTTGCTAAATGTTATTGATTTTGATATCCTGTTGTCCAATTTGCTCAAAGATGAGTCGAAATTTGAACAATTAGTCTTAGGGAGGGAATTTCATGTGAGTTTGGGAAGAACTGTTCCAATTCGTGTGCACCAGAGGGACTCCATTTTGTCCATGCTTCGACAGAAGCTACATGTGCAGAAGAGGTGATGATCATGGTGCTCATTGGCTTACTGTTGTGCATTGTTTTATGGGGTTAATCTTATTATGAAAATTGAACAGGTATCCTATTGATTTTAGCAATTGGGAGGTTTTTGTTAATGATGATCATACACGTACATTTGTATCTTTGGAAGTTATAACAAGGGGTCTTGTAGAGGTATGATTTTCACTCAACACCTTTTCTGCAAATTGAAACTGCCATTCAGCCAGTTGATTACAGTTTGACAATGAATTGTGTTTCTTGATTTATTTATATTTTTTGACAAAGATAACGAAGCAGATTCAAGTAGTGAACGAAGTATATAGACTTCATAATCTTCCAGAATTCTATAAGGTCTGGTCCTCATACTTTATGGAGTACCTTTGTTGGTTCTTAAAATTGATTGCACCGGTACAATGGGAATAATGTATGCTTCCTTTGATGATGCTTTTCAGGATCCCCGCCCTCATATATCAGTAGCATGGGCATTAGGCGACATAAGTGGTCTCCTGAATAAAGCAGTGGAGGAAGAAATCAAGAGACATGTTTCTACTAGTAACTCGTTAAAGAAACCACTCTTCACCACCAAATTTGGTGGAATTCTGTGTAAGATTGGAAACAAAACACATGAAATATGTAAACTTCAAGATTAGCTATGAGATTCTTGATATCAAATTGCGTGTTCTATGTTATCAACTGTCTACTATTTGGTAGATCACTAATGGCTATCATTATCGTTACGTGCTTGGTACTAATTGTTAAAGATAACAAAAGATTATCAGAAGTTCCAACAATTCATCCCCAAGTTACCAAAAATGTAAACAATGAAATACATGACACCAAAAACAAAGAGAGAGAAAGATATATAGATGAAATGAACACTTCTATTGTACTTAGCCAGCTCACTAATGTCATTCTGAATTGCTATTACTAGTATCTTTAACTTTCCAAGATGCTTGCCATTGCTTGTCATAGAATGTAGCCTCATCTGCTAACTTTTGAAGATTACCAATATCTTCCCTTTTTCTGAAAACTAACACACCAACAATTGTAATGAAGAGGGCAGTCTTACAGAAGAAATTCCCTGTTTGGCCAACTACATCAAGCCCTGTTAATCCATCCACAACATAGGACATAAAGAACCCCACCATTGCTGCTCTACCTGCCCAAACAGTATAGAAAGTTCACTATTGTATTGACTTCATTTTAAATAAAACAACAAATGGGTTACTGAAGTGGATACCATTGAGTAGCTCAGCCTCAGGAAGGTGAGTATGCACTATCCATGCCCACCATGGTATAATTGAGCTTCGAAAGTTCACCGGGTCTTCATTCGTTGAAGCTTCTGGATACTTCTCCAGAAACTTTCTCCTCCTTGCTTCTACAAAGTAAAACGTTGAAAACAATAATCCAAAATAATTTATATATTAGTAGCCATCAGGCCAATACTTTTTTCACTTCTCAGGTGCTTTTGATATGAAAGAATGCAACCAGGCTGATGTAGATATCATCCTTTGAGTAAACTTTAAAAGGGGGTAGTATTCCTAGAAGGAGAAAAAGTATTGTTACCTGCTACAATGACAGAATCCCAATCCATTCTTCCCTTCTTAACAAACATATTAAGGTCCCATGTACCATTCTTCCATCTCTTATCTAAGAATCTTGGATGGGATGGTTCTGCATCTCCATTGTCGTGCTGAGTTTCCTCCTTGGATCTATTTGGGTGAATCACGGGTCCTTCTCCAGAGAAATTCAGATTTTTATTTTGTCCTTCAATATGTAAATTAACCACTTGATCAGTTAGTTTCACAGGTTGCGAAACCTTTCTGGTCTGAGATGATTGTTGTACATTGTTGGTGACATGATGAGAGATGCTAGCTCTGTAGAGTGAGGCATGTACTCCAACCATGGCCATAGGAAGTCTAAAGGATTACTGTCTTTGATATTTGTATGTTCAATTATGCTCTCTAATTGTGATAATATCTCTCCAGTTTCCATACTGGAGATAAACATACATAAAATAAAGCAAGCCCATACTGTGAACAAACAAAGGCTTATCCTCTGCACCTTTTGTGCCTCCTTCAATGAAGTCATGAGGAGACCATTCTTTGGTTCCTGACATTCTAATTACTTTATCACCATAATCACATGAAACATTATTTAGATACTGGATAAAAGAGAAGGGACACGGATGGGTGCAGTGGTGGTCTATAAAACCCCAACTTTGGGCATTCGAAATATACTTTAAATTTATATTATAATCTTGACTTATTAACTAGATATATATTATCAGCGTAATTAACAGTAAAAACGATTATCCGAACTCATTGCACAATTTGAATCCTCCCTGACGGATGGGTGGGGGACAGGCTAGGAGGAGGTAATACTCATCTTGAAAACATATGTCACCTCTTATAGAAATGCAAGTACTCTTTGCTCAGAAAAATATAGAGAATGTAAATATCTCTCCTGTCAGAGGGAAATTACAACATAATTCCAATTCTAGAGTTCAACACTTTCAGAAAAAAGAACTATAATATTGGAAGTCAATCTCTGCTTTATATTTTGTTTTTGAGGAGGCGATGTAGGAGATTGTTTATGCTTCCCAGCCCCTCAGAGTTGTGGCTCGTGCAACCCGATTCACCCCCAATACAAAGGCACCCATCCGAAGGTTGCAGTTGTGTGTTTGACATCGATTCTTTATTTTATGAAAGGCTTTTGTCATGTATCTGTTTAGCTCCCGATTTACCTTCTCTTCATCCCACATGAAACCTTGAATGTTCTATAATTGCATCATTAACAGGTTTCATATGTAAGCCTTTGAATTTTGAGGAAAATCGCTAAAATTACATGTATCATGAACATTAGAACAAAACACAAATGTAGAATACGATACCTGCACCCATTCGAAGTAGCTAACAGTTACACCTCCAGAATTGGCATATATGTCAGGAAGTATTACAACTCCTTTCTTAGACAAAATCTGCAGGAAAACGAATGACACTTCAATCCCTATTGAGAAAGTCTAAGAAGAAGTAATTAGTGCTGGAACTATTATACCTCATCAGCATCAGGATCAGTAGGATGATTAGCAGCCTCAATTATAAACTTGGCCCTAACATCCGCTGCATTGTCTCTGCAAATTATGAAGCGGAAGCCTTAAAACACTACAAAAAATGTTGAAAAAAATTGTAGGACACAAATTATAAGACAATAAAGGCTTACTTATTCAGAACTCCCCCTAAGGCACAAGGTATGAGAACATCACATTCATGTACAAGCAATTCAGTTGAATCCATCGCATCTCCCCCATTAAAATTCATCAAACTGCCTGTAGCCTCTTTATGCATGAGCAAAGATGGTATATCAATTCCATTTGAGTTCTTAAGAGCCCCAGTTATGTCACTGACTGCGACGACCTTACCACCTCTCTCATGAATAAGCTTTGCTGCCCAGGATCCAACATTTCCGAAGCCCTGTTAAAGTAAATATATGTATAGATAAATAAATTGGAACTAAAAAGAGAAGGCTATTTAATTACAGTTTCTACAGGTCTAAACAATGGAAGGGAGGTACCTGGATAGCAAAAGTTAGCCCCTGAATTGATTTTCCATGTTCTGCAAGTAATGCCTCAGTTGCATAAACAACGCCACGCCCGGTTGCCGCTTCTCTACCTAATGACCCACCAAGATCCTGATAGAGGCTACCAATATTAAGGCTTCTTCCAACATTGTATCATTTGTTTGACCAAGATAACATGTTGTAGAACGACTTCTAATGTCAAAGACTTACAATTGGTTTTCCAGTTACAATAGCTGGTGAATGACCATGAAACTTTGAGTACTCATCCAATATCCACGCCATGGTCTGCCAAAAAGATATAGTATTTTTTTAATATGTATGCATAATTTGTCTGTCCCTTTAACAACAAATATAGACTCGAAAGTAATGAAACAAACAGATTTCACTATGACATTGTAAAACCTGCGCATTTGTCCCCATGTCTGGTGCTGGGACATCAGTGTGCACTCCAATAAGATCATGAATCTTTTGTGTGAACACGCGGGTAAGTCTTTCCAACTCACTCCTGGACAAGTCCTTCGGGTTGCACCCAATGCCACCCTTAGCACCACCATATGGAATATCTGCTACAGCAGTCTTCCAGGTCATCAATTGAGCAAGGGCATTAACCTCATCAGGATCAACCTATAAATCAGATTTTCCAATAACAACTCAGAACAAAATATTTTATGATTAAAAACATCAAATATAACTTTCAGGTCAAAATGAAAAATATCATAGAAATTGTTTTTCTTCTAAAAAACATCTAACTGCCAAGGTTCGAACGCTTGACCACTACCCTTACAAGTGAGTGCCTAACCAGAATCTTTACTTTTTTTTATTCTTAATTAGTTGAAGAATGTTATAGTACAATCTAATCAACAACTATTGCTTCAAAATACGTTGACTATTCCTTAAACGAAAACCACTCAATTAAATTGGGACGGAGTAATAATAAAATAAAAAAACAACAGAATTATAAACCCCAATAATCAAACATAAAGCAGTCATGACAAAATACAAACATATATATAAAAACACCTCAGGATGGTATCTGATCCCTCCTTTCATAGGCCCTCTGGCATTATCATGTTGTACTCTGAATCCAATATAAGACACAAGTGTTCCATCATCCTTAGGTATGGTGCACTCCACCTGATCGAATCCCATATAATCATAATTATTACTCCTTATTTTCAACGTAACAAATGTAGCTAATATAAAATTACGAATTGGGTGATGGTTACCTTGACTTCTCTGAAGGGGATGAGGAGACTCATCTCAAGCTTGGAGTCAAGGCCAAGAATGCGAGCAGCCTGCCGAAAATTACGGTTTGTAGCAGCAAGAGCATTCATGGTTTTATGATAATCACTAAAATGGATCAAACAGTATAAAAATGGTGAACAATAAAGATTTCAAATGCCAATAAAAATAACAAATGGATCAATGAATGAGAATCAATGGGATTGGGCACTATATAATCCGCAGTATATATATATAGGGAGAGAAAAGGATTTTGTTTGTTTGGATAATGACAAGAAAGTCAATGAAAGAAAGAGTACAGGACGTCAGTTAGACAAAAGGTCGGTATGGAAATGGTACAAGTTTTGGCCAGGTGGTACCTATATTTTATGTCACACTATTATTTTTTTTAAATTTACTTATCATTTGGATACGATAGGTGTAAATTAATAAATATTTACCAACAATATTTTAACTTAATCCATTAATAACGTCATACCGATCTTTAACGACTTCTTGCTTCAGAGATTTTAGATGTCGATTTTATTTATTACATGTAATATATGGCAATATAGGTATTCGTATATATATACGACAGAATACTAATTAATATGCTAGATAATTCCAGAAGTTTATTCTTTATACTGAAGATGTTAGCTATGAAATTTATTATGCAAATTATTATTACGTCTCAAATTAAAATGCTGATAATCTATAGCTAAGAGCGCATTAAATAATCCAGCAACTGTCTGTCCAAAAGATATGTCACGCGACAATAGACTACTTACCAAGTGGCTCGTCAAGCCAAGTGATTGTTGTTCTGCATATTCCATAAATTTAATAGATTGATCTGGCAGATTTAATATGATGATTCAATTTATAATAAGAATGAAACTTAGATAAATCAATACGCGAGTAAGAGTACCTCAAGATTCACGATCCAACAATCACTACTTACATATAAACACTGACTACTGTCATTAACATCATGAGAGTGCAAGGTACCTGCTATATGATCAAAGTCTGCCATGTAGGCCTCCATGTGATACATATTAGAAGCACCAGCCAGATTACCATTATTTTCTTTCAATGCCTTTCCAATCTCTTGTTGAATCAAAGCCAAAACTGATTATACATTAGCACCATTTTGCCCTTCCTATACCAAATCCAAAGGAGTTTTTAACTCTCAAGACATAGTTTATCTTCTTCATATTCTCGCCTGCTAACTGCACCACCACCAGAAACAACTTAATCTTGAAACAATCCTCTTTTCATCTATACATAGATTGCCTTTCCTTCATGTAATCCTTTGCTTGATTCCCTAGACGGAAACGGTTGTTTCACATTCTTAAAACCTTAAAACTGAGACTTAGCACTAGATTCTCCCTAAAATTGATTATTATATCCAAATCTTGGCATAACTTGCATAGCCGTCACATTACCATTGTCAAGAATCTGTAGTTTCCTTTGTTTCTCCACATTGGCTATCATCCCATATGTTTTGGCCAGGTTTGGCAGTGGATTATATAGCAATATCTGGCTCTTAGTAAACTCATATTCTTCATTTAAGCCCATCAAGAACAACATCATCTTCTCTTCCTTAAAATCCTCATATTTGATTCCAAGTTTCAAATATAGTAGTTATTCCCATAAAGTTTTCAAATTAGTATAGAAACCTACAACTATGTCATTTCCTCGCTTTGCAGAGTAGATTGATATCCTTATTTCATATAGTTTAGGGCTAATACATCCTCCAAGCTGCTGCCTAACTTCTTCCCATTATCCAAATGCATCAGATGTATATGCAACTCCCCTAGCAATATCCCTTGAGATTCAATATCCAAAAAATTAAGATAGCATTAACCTTCATGTTTCGTGACCAGTCTCAAGAAATCACCATTTATGAACACCACCTTATTCCTCACTTGGAGTATTGTGATCATGGATCGACTCCAAGTTTGATAATTGTATTTTGAGAGTAGATCACTCACTAGAACCTTTCAAGAATCATATCAAGATTTCCAGCTTCTTCTTTGCGGTTACCATTTCCACGTCATCCACCTATATTTCCACCACCTTCACTTCCACTCTCAGCCATTATTAAGAAATGATTATAAAATCAATTAAGAACATTCAAGCTCGACAATTAGTCTTAAGAATAAAGTATCAAACAATAAGCAAAGATTAGTGCTAAGCAACAACTCAATAAAAGTCAAGAAAGGAAGTATAAACTCAATAGAGAAGAAGAGAGAATTATTTGTTAACTTTCAATTAATTTTACAATTGATATGTGCCTTACATATATATAGTTGCTAATTGCTTAATGTACAAAGGAATTGAATTATCATTTATCCTATTGGAAATACACAAATCGATTTATCTAAATATATCAAGAACCCTAAACCTAAGATTGTTATTCGGGCCGATTAGATGCATCTAAGCAGCTGGGCACGTGTCACGCACACAGTGCCTTGATTTAATTTGACTTGAGGACTTAGTACAATTGCCATGCTGGTTCGACTCCAAGTAGTTGCCAAACTTTGAAGACTTTAACTAGTTGTTAAGGCTGCAATACTTAGAAAGTCCCGACCCATGTTCCGATAACGCATTTAACGGAGTCCAGAACTATATATCGAGATCATGATGCTCCTCGATCAAGTCCCGATGCTACGCTAATTTACATGTTCTAAGTGCTTTAAAGCCCGCTTCCTATTCGCCAGTTTTAATCTAATATCTTTTGTAGCCTATAAATAGGGGTCTCTTGGCTAATTATAATTGTAGCACTCAAATATTAGAATCATGCAGGAAGCCAGTCTCAGATTTGCGAGGTTTGTAATTAAAGTTTTCAATCTATAAGTAAACATCTAATCGGCATGTAATAGATCTCGAGTCAGTAATTAATTCTTCCTAAAGTTATTACTAGATCTATAAATAGGCCGGATTACCAGATATCGGTGGTGAAATAGGGTAAATCTAGTGTCATTTATTGCTTTCTCTTTATGTTTGTTATATCTGAATTAATGTAGGATTATCTATCTAGAAGAGGATTATCATCCTGGGCGGAATCCAGTTATTAGATTAATTTGGGATACCAGAATTAGTCTAGTAACGGTGTAGGATTCCTAACAATTTGTATCAAAGCGGTTGAGATAATCAAGAATTAATTCAGATGGATTATGGCTGGAGACGAAGGTCGATATTTCGCTGTACGAAGTCGCTGATGGAACTAATTTTTGCCGTGGAAGATGTAAATTGAAGATTATCTATACACGAAGCGACTCGGGCTCTAACCGCCACCGAGCATGAAGAGACGGGTATGTATGTTGGAACAAGTTGCATGCAGTTCTGTGGGTGATCCACTGAAGCTGGCTGAGAATTTGTCTCATATTGATAAGAAAAGATACCACAACAAAGTTAGGAAACGAAAGTGTCAGAAGAATGATAAATTATAAAGTTATCGGTGATTGGGAGAAGGTTCATCTTGTGGAAGGGCCCTTCATAAGCCATGTACGGGTTAGTTGATTTAAGGCCATCAAATAGTTTTATATGGAAGATTACAGTTGTCAATACGTGTTCAAACCAATGTGTAATCTTATTTCAGTAAGTCAACGGACGTTGAGGGTTATAATTACATTTGACGGCGTAGCCCAGAAGGTGACAAAGAGCACACGTTGCCGCTACAATAAAATTGTGATATTCAGATAAGGTCAGAGCCAAAGGTGTTGTAAGAATCATTCGTAAGTAAAGAACTAAAGATATCAGAAGAGGGCTTCAACCTCTTAATATTTTCGCTAACTGTAAGCGTTTCGATCAAACATCGTTAATGAATTGATCAAGTGGAAGCGTCAAGACCAAGCAGCACAAGAGGGATTCAATGATGATAAATCAAGCGCTGAGGATTTCCAAGGCACCCTGGAGAAGATCGTTGTTTGGGAGGTGGAAGAAAGAATACGCGTTGATTTGAATGCGAAAAGTTCAACTAGATGAATTGATTTTGGCGATGTTTCTTCGATAATATGTTTGGTGATATCTCAAAACACGTGTTTGATTGCAGCGAAGACCGTTTGGGTTCAAATTTTAATTGGAGTTCGAGGATGATTTAACTCAAGGCCACATGCATTTAAGACTATCGGAGAAGACGACAAACTTAAATTGCCTTTCTCAAGCAGATCACAGCCGATGCCTAATTTCGTCGTTTTATGTTACAGATCGACTAAGCTCCTGACTTGGCAAGCCCGACCCATGTCCCGATTAGCGCGATGTTATGTGGCCTTGTGAACTGGGAGGAGATCGACTTGTAATGTCCTGATCCATCCCGTGAGCACCACTGAGGATGCCCTGTTTTTAGGCCTAGTTGTGATTCTGGCTTGCTTTTGCACTCCAAGATTCAAGTTCTTATAACAGTGGGTTCTGGGCTTAATTATAAATTTAGCACTACTCAAATATTACAATTATAGAGAGAAATACTGAGATTTTATGAAGCCAGAATAGCTTAATCTATAAAAAATATATAATCAGACATATCGTGGTTCTTTAGAAATCCCCGTAATCAATCGTTTATGAAGCTATTAATGATTCAGCAATGATTGCTTTCCTCATATCGAAAATAACTGTATCAAAATCTTGCTTGGCCGTTTTATTATTTCTTTATGTTTTTACTGAATCAATATAGTATTATATATCCGTACAGGATTATCATGGGTGACCCGATGATAACGACTTAGAATATCGTAATTCAATTTAGTACTTATATAAGTGTCCTAAAACACTTCAATAATATCCATTGCAAACTTTGATCATTCAACTGCCATAAACAACATAATCTTTCACCATAATGAAATAAATTGAAACGAAGGAAAAAGTTTTTCATGTACTACTTAATAAGTTTTTTCTTTCCTATCCTAACTAAAGTAGTACAGAAAAGTAATAAATCATCAAACAAGACTAAATATGGTATTTTATTTAACAAATTTTAATTAACATTTTCAATTGTCAAGATTTAGTTTTAATATCAATTAGAAACAATTTTAAAGGATATAGGGGTAACTATGTCTTAGGGTGCCCATTCATAAGTTTAAATGGTTCTTCAAATTTCCGACCACGCATTATTGGTCAATTAATTAATATTTCTGCTTTTTTTTAATCGTCACAATTTATTCAGACATATATTGTTAAAATAAATACCAAAAAGACATTTAAACGTATCAACAATTAATCGAAATAATATCGTTCGTTAATTGTTAATTTGTGTTATAAAAGAGTCAAAAAGATATCGAAAATATAAAAATACTTATTTACATAAACACAATAACTAAAAAGTAAATTTGTTAAACGATAATTAAAAAACGGTAAGTACTTAGAGTTTAGATAAGAGATAAGAGTTCAATGTCATTAACGATGCATCAAGTACCAACGTGTACTTTATGAACTTATAATCAGACTTCCAAAAACGTATCGACCTTTATCGTTAATTTCTAATGGTCATTCCAACCTTCCGATTATTTAAATAATTGAATAATCAACCGTGTTGGAAACTTGAAGGTTTACGGTTTGTGGAACGTGATGTTATCGGATGGCCTTTGCATAATTAATTAAAGGAGGATTATAATTAATTTAGAGTTTAGAGAAGAGATAAGAGTTCCACGTTAGGCTAACGATGCATCAAGTACTAACGTGTACTAGTGAACTTATAATCAGATTCTCAAAAACGTATCGACTATCTGTTACTCTCTAACGGTCATCCAATCCTTCCGATTATTTAAATAATTGAATAATCAACCGTGTTGGAAACTTGAAAGTTTACGGTTTGTGGAACGTGATGTTATCGGATGGCCTTTGCATAATTAATTAAAGGAGGATTATAATTAATTAAAGGAGGATCAATAACCATACAAAGCACTACCCCTGCTCACCTCAACGCTGGTAGCCTAATCCAAATTGTCAGAATGGGGCTTTCAGTGAAGAATCAGACATGACCTCAAAAATCCCACATTTATTCTCCCTCACTGGGATATTTTCTTATGGGGGACAAAACCTAATTACAAGTTCTCACAAATCTCTCAAGCACTATTTTTACGATTCTAATATTCAGCACAATAATAATCAACCGTAGACCCTATTTATGTGGGGCTACAAGAGATACTAGGTCTAAACCTAAATTCAATAAAATTGGACCAAATAAAGTCTCAAACTCTCAAATTTACTTTCACTCCCACTTTAACTAATACTCCCCAGCCAAACGGCCTCATTTGCAACACATGGGGCTCTGCTCAACATTTAGTCCACAGATTTCAGCCTTCAAACGGCTCACCATTGGTTTGATTGGTTCCCCGCAGAACGGCTCTCTAGGGTCGTTACCCTCCCCGTACTGCCTCGAAAAATTGCTTCAAATCAATAATGGGGATCTGGTTTGAACATTAATCAAGAGCAATAATGTTATAACAGCTTGACATAACCCACCGCAAAAGTTATGAACTTAGAAATGGAGAGTAATTTGAAGAAATAACCTTAAATAGGTATCAATCCCCCAATCGAATTGTTCGATCCGTAGTCGAAGAAATCATTTTAAACACAAATAGTGTTCAAATTGGCGACACAAACCACGCCCCTATTGCCACACCAGAGATATAGGTATTTTCGAGAATACGCCCATCGACCAACGTGGGTAAACGATGGCTCCATGGACGGTTTTGCTAGAGCAGGAGTAACGAGATCACTGCTTTAGTAAATGATGCGGGAGCAGAGGCGTGACATTGATCCACAAAGAAGCTCAAAGAACTCGAACAAAGATAGTTTTAATTTGAGGCAGTCAAGGAAAAGAGACAAACACCTAGTAAATCTAGCTCCTCACGAGCTGGGGACGCGAGTAGGCTATCAATGCTAACGCGGTGATTTCATAACTAGTTAGTGCTTGAATAGTTAAAAGAAATTGGCTTCAACCCCGGTATAACACTTGGACACAAACAGAACATAACATAAATCAAGGCCACACATGATGTTAGTAGCACTTGATCAACATCGATAAGGCCGACAGAAAAGTAAGCAAAGACTGGTGCCGATTCTACTACGACATGAGAATTAAAAAATAAGATTCCACACGGTAACGGCTCGCTGCAACTCAGACCTAACTGGGAGGCGCCTCGCCTGCTGAAAGATTCCACAACGACATTGTAATTACAAATAAGCGCTCAGGTTAATGCTCCCCATTCTTCTACGCCATATTCTACTCCTATCAAGATGTATAAGTCCAGGCTCCCCCTGACTTTACTACATCTATCCTCCACAACACACTACTATCCCTAGTATGTCTCATATGATTAAACAATAAAAACAAGACCTGTCATAACAAAGTTGCTAACAACAATTGCATACGTTTTATAGAACAATTTCATACATCCAACAAGACAATATAAAAAACTCTCAAGCTTCTTTGGCTCACAAAACACAAGCAGTATCACTCTCTTATGAACGAGGCCTTTATATAGCGTAGTTAACAAACATGTACATGGAAATAACTTTCTTCATAAATAAATTGCCGATACTTTCGTCCCATAACCAAATCGCACTTTTATGTTTAGGGTACACTCCAATATATAGATCTAAAAATATATCTTCTAAATGTTACCAAATCTTAAGTAATCTCGAAAATATCCGCACTGACAAGTAGCTTAACTGGTTAATCTAACCTGCCTTCGACACTTGTTTCAACACTTCGTCACCTGCTGGCGCTTTGTCTATCAACAAAATTTCCGTACCAATAAAACACTAACAAGTTTTTAATTAAATTTTCATATAGTATAGTGAGGGGTAAAAATGAGAAATAAAAGTATGGTTATCAATATTTGTAGTGCAAAAATCAAAACATTATTTGAAGAGATTGTTCGAATTTTTTCAACAATTTAATATTTCCTCATCCCACGAGACGCTTGGGCTTTTAATTTCTTTTTTTCTCAAAATTTAAGAGAGAATATATTTATTCCTAGCTAAAATTTATTTGTTCCTAAAATACATATAACATTTGGCCTATCAGTGCAAATTATGGAAAATAAAAAGTATAAAGGTATAAAAATAGACAATTGAGGGAGTAATTTTATACTACTAATATATTTGTAATTATATTAGAAATAACATGGGCTTCATATATGAGTTTACAATTGTTAGAATAACGACGAAGCTGAAACAACAATAAATTTTTAAAATAAAATCTCGATCATTATTCAAAGTTAATTTAAACTGAGACCCCGATTAGTATAAAGTATATTTCACATCTCATGGCCACTAAGAGAACAATCTTGTTATGTGAAAGGGCAAGATATATATACTAAAGAACTACTTAAATTGTGTTAGAAACAGTAGAACTACAATGATTTAATCTAGCTCAATGCATTCCGATGGCCTTTCTAACAAACTTAGATATATGAATTCTAGATAGTTCAAGTGAACCATCTTCAAGATGTATAGCTTCATCACTGGAATCAATTACAATGATGAAGATTAGGTATATATACAGAATAAGTTGGAACATGATGAATCAATAATTTTGAATTTCATCTCTATAAATCTAGTAAGGAGTCGGTTGTTTGACAATTGGGAGCCAATATGTGGAATAATTATTTAGGCAAATCGTATAATATTATGAATATGTGAGGCCAGGTGAGTATGAACTGACGCGGCAAATAGGTTGCGTTAAGGGATGATGTAATTACTCCTATAATGATTATGACCTTTCCATAAATACATCCTATATAAAACAAAATACTATATAAATATAATACTCCGTCTGTCCGTCAACTTTTAAATTTGAGTAATTAAAACGCACCTTCTTATTGACATTTAATTTTGACACAAATCAAAATTATATGTGTTCGTTTAGATTAAAAAACTATGTCACTTTTGACCACTAAAAAATAAGCTTAACATTTTTTTTAAATGATGGTGTAATAGATTTTCTTCGGACAAGTCTGTAACGTGAAGAAATATTTTATTATTTATATGCGCACTAAAATAATAAAACCCTTTTGGAGAGAAAAAAATTTCGAATGAAAGGGTTATGAAGCCGGTGGGTTCGTATCATTTTAGTTATCTCCCTACGTATCTTTGGCGTCTGATTATGGGCTGGCTTGATATGAATTTCGGCTCATTTGAGTTGGAGTGCTTGATTTGAATATGTGTCTGGGCGGGGGCACAGGCGAGGTTTTTGATCTTTGAAACTTTGGATATGGTCGAGAAGCGGGGTGCTGGGACGTCATGTGGTTGTATGGACTTAATTTTTTATCTTGGACTTTGACTTGAGATATAGAATTTGGCCCCGGTGTGCCGAGACCTTTTGGTATGGCCGTTGGCCAGTGTAAAACTTTGGACCGCTTATTTGATATGGCGGCCCAGGGTGGCAAGGAGGCCACTTCTTTGACTTAGGGATTTCGATATGGTGCTTGTTGGGATCTTCCGGCTTGAGCACTGTGCCAGGTGTGGGTGGATTAGATCGAGGAGGTTTAGTGTCTACGAGCTGGGCCGAACCTCGTGACTTCGAATTTGGGTTCATCAGCCGGGGAGGGGCCTTAGCATCTTTGTGCGTGATCTTTGGATATAAGAACTGGTAATCAGCGCTTGATTCGCCTTGGGCGCTTCAGCCAAGCGTGTTCACTGCTGGCTTTACTTGGATTTGAGCTAAGATCTTAGTTGTTCGTGACTCGGTAATAGAGGCTTAGCGAACTTCGCTATGCCGGTCTTTGGGCGTAGAGTAGAGGCGCAGCAATTTGTCACACCATGATTTCTTCTGAGGGGCTTCAGCCAGCGTGTTCGCAGGCTTGACTTGAGGTCTTAAGGTTGTTCAATCTCATGAGCTTTTACGAGAGTTATTGCGATCGTTCTCCTACTGCGATGCTTTAGGCGCCTCTGGGATCTTGGTGGGCTGAGAGTTCTCTTCTTTCCACTTGAATCTTGAGCCTTGGGTGCTTGACCTTTGAATGCTTGAGCAGTAGCACGGGTATTTACTAGCGTCTTGCTTTGTGAGCTTTCGACACCTTTTTCTACCTTTTTGTTTGGCTTACGAATGAATGAGCACACCATTTTTCCGTGATGTAAGGGGTATCATAGGATTTCGAGGTTTGGTTGATTGGTTGATCCATTTTGGTGAATCGCGTCTACGTAAAGCCGAACTAAAGCCGTTGTGCCGCGTACTCCCCGAAAGGCATGCTAGCGTTACACAATATTTCAACCGTAATGCGCACCTTATACGCTCTTAACTCGATATAACAAAATGGAGCATCGCTTGATAGTCGAACATCCATACCTGATACATGCCCAAAATACTTAAGATATCTCAAAAAATATAATGCTCAGAAGTTGAGGCAATATCCTCTCAGTTACAACGCCAAATCTTTAAAGTATAACTATGAATACACAATTATTCTAAAGTAATAAAGTTTATGAATAATACAACTCCAATAAATCAAAAGTAAATAATGGACTACTCGAACTAAAACCAGCAACAATCTTGTCAAATCCGGGATTGGTACTCTTTGCGTCAGATCACTGTCATTGGAAGGAGAGTTGAGTGAGGGGGTGAGCTATAACAAGCAGTAAGTGTCATGTCACATGCAGATGGTCAGCCGGTCGCACAAATACGTATCTGATACTTTCGAATCATTTATATTATACATATATAATATACAAAATTAAATCAACAAGTACTATAATCAAACCATTTGAAAATATTAGTGCTCAAAGAGTTTCGCAAAGCTCACAAAACAATATCATCAAAACATATATTTAAAACCATGTTTAAGTTTTGTAGAAAACTTCAAAAAACATGTTTAACTTTGATATCTTGGGTATGGGTAGTTGGGGAGGTATCGCCAGGTGTGCCGCGAAAGGAAGTCATCTTTGCGAGAGTCGGGAGCAGACCTAATATTCTGTTTGTGGGAGTTAGGAAGATTCTACCATCGAGTTTTTATTTGGCGCTTGAGGCTAGGAAGTTGATGAAGAAAGGTTGTGTTGGGTTTCTGGGGTATGTGGTCGACTTGGAGAGAGGAGAGCAGATTGGAGGATGTTCGTGTTGTCCGTGAGTATGTTGATGTTTTTCCTGAGGATCTGCCAGGTTTACCGCCAGCGAGGGAGGTGGAGTTTTCGATTGAGGTAGTTCCAGGCGCCAATTTCTATTGCGCCGTATAAATAGCTCAGCCCGAGTTGAGAGGATTGAAGACTTCGAGTTACAAATAACTTGATAAGAGGTTCATCGAGCCGAGTGTTTCCCCAGGTGGGGTGCCGGTTACGTTTGTGAAGAAGGATGTGCGTTGAGGTTGTGTATAGAATACAAGTAGGCGGAATAAAGGTATTTATCGATAACCGTTATCCGTTGCGAGGATAGGTAAGTTGTGTGACCGGTGAGGGATGCCAAAGGTGTTTTCGAAGATTGATTTGAGATCCGGTTATCACGGTTGAGGATCAAGGAGGGTAGCATTCAATCAACATTTAGATCCGGTATAGACATATGATTTTATGGTGATGCCGTTTAGGTTGGTAATGCACCAGCAGCATTCATGGATTTGATGAATCGGGTGTTACGGGAGTTCCTGGATAAGTTCGTGATTGTGTTAAGTAGGTGATACGATCTACTCAGTGGCAAAAGGAGGAGCCGCGAGGGAACTTGCGTGTTGTGTTGGAGGTATTGAGATGTACGAGTTGTCACGCCAAGTTCACCAAGTTTGAATTCTGGTTGGCGAAGGTACAGTTCTTGGGTCATGTTGTATCAGGTAAAGGTATTTGTGTGGATCCGGAAGGTGGAGGCATGAATAGCGGGGCGACCCACGAGTGTAACCGAGGTGAGGAGTTTTTTGGGTTTGGTTGGTATTACAGGAAGTTTATCAGGGACTTTTCGTTAATTAAACTCCGATGACGGGTTGACCGGAAGGGTGTTCCACTTTTATTTGGGATGAGGATTGTGTTTGTTTGGAAGAGTTGAAGGCAGCCGACCCGTTCGCCGGTTTTGGCTCACCATCCGGGTGTGAGGGTTACGCGTGATATCTGACGATGTGTCGCGCGAGAGGTTGGGTTGTGTGTTGATATGTAGAATGGGAGAGTCGTTGCTTATGTTTCTCGACAAGCGAAGAACCGTAGAGAGGAATTACCCGACCAGCGATCTTGAGTTAGCGGCCCGATTGTCTTTCTTGTTGAAGTTGTGGAGGCATTACTTGTATGGGGTTAGATGCGATTTTCACCAGATCATAAAGTACATTACACTCCCAAGCTGAGAGAGACCTAAATTTGGCCGAGAGAGGAGATGGATGGAGTTTATCGGCGACTTCACCGATGTATTTGATAAGTATCGCCGGGGAGGCCGAATGTAGTAGCGGAATACTTTCTGTCGGGAAGGGAAGGCGAGATGAACCAAAGAGTAGAGATGAAATGACTTGGAGTTGATCTTGGGGTTGGTAAGCGATGGTGAGTTGTTGGGCTGCGTGTGAAGGTTCGTCTGCACCCTTTGATCGTATCTTGGAGGGCTTCGGCCGAAAAGATGAGAATGGGGATATCGTTAAAGAAGTGAAGGGTGGAGGTAGATCGGGATTTAGGTAGTTGATCATAGTGGAGCTTTGAGGATGAATGGTAGGTTGTTAGTGTCATATTCTAAGGAGTTGCGGAAGGAAATTCTTGATGAGGCTGCATGTGCTCACTTATAGCGTAAATCGGGTAGCAGATGTATCGGGACTTGAGGTTGGTTTATTGGTGGCTTGGGATGAAGAGAGAGATTGCCGAGTTTGTGGCGAGGTGTTTAGTTTGTCAGCAGGTGAAGATTGAGCATAGACACCCTGCAGGTTTGTTGCAGCCACTTCCGATTCCTGAATGGACGTGGGAGAACATCGTGGACTTAACTATTTGGACTACTAGATCGTCGAGGTGGAATGATGGGATTTGGTGTCGTTGGCTTGATTGTCAATGCACTCCACTTCACACCAATTAAATCGGCCCGATGGACCAAGAGCTAGCGAATTTATGTTGATCAGTTGTGAAGTGCATTGGGTTCCGTGTCGATTATCTTTCACCGTGATGCGAGGAAGGTTTACTTGAATTTGAAGGGGTTTTTGAGGGGGGACGGAGTTGATTTAGTACATCTTTCCATCCTCAGACAGATGGGCAATCAGAGGACGATCCAGACTTTGGAGGATATGCTTCGAGCATGTGTTCTGAGTTTCTCAGGGAGTTGGGATGATGAGTTGCCTAAGATGGAGTTCGCGTATAATAATAGTTTTCACGCTAGTATCGAGATGGCACCATTTGAGGCGTTATATGGGCGGAAGTGTCGGACTCCAGTTTGTTGGAATGAAGTGGGAGAGAAGAAGGTTTATGGTTCGGTGGAGAGGATCGAGTTGATCTGGCCAATGACTTGAAAAAAGCATAGGGCAGGCGAGAAGAAATATGTTGATGGTCGCCCGAGTGGAGCTTGTTTTTAAGTTGGTGTCCGGGTGTTTTTAGAGACATCTCCATGGAAAGGGTATAATGCGGTTTGGAAGAAATAAAAGTTGAGTCCTGGATTCACGTCGGACTGGTTTGAGATTTTTTGGCGAGTAGGATCGAAGTAAGAGCATCACTTTAGGCGTTGCTGAATTGGATAGAATTCATAATGTATTCCATGTGTCTTGCTTGAGGAAGTATGTTCCGGATGAATCTCACATTCTTAGCTCGCTACCGGTGGAACTTGAGGAGGATCTCACCTTTGAGGCCGGTGGATTAACGACCGGGAGAAAGGCATTGAAAGCAGGTGATGGCCTTGGTGAAAGTGTTATGGAGGAATCACGCATGGAGGAGGCGTAAGGGCCGAGATTACATGAGGAGCCGTTACGCGGCTTTTCGTGTAGGAGGTTAGTTGTTTAGCCAGTTGTTTTTTTACGTATTGTATGGGCTGCGAGTTGCATTTAGTGAGATTTGCTCAGTGGTTGTTGAGTTGAGAAATTTCGAGGGCGAAATTTTTATTAGGTAGGTAGATTGAAATAACCCGTTACGCTTAGACGATTAAATTATATTATATATATCGTTTGGTGGTGGGACCGGAGTTAGTATAAATACTTTCGAAATTAAATCGATATACCGAGACTAGTATTAAATGAGTAGTATTTTATTTCACGGATAATAATATATTGGAATCGTTTTCATAAAAATTTAATGACAAAAGTGGAGAAGTAAGCTATCATGCCAAACGGAACCCAACATCATCTATAAATATCTCCCAGCAAACCCCAACCAACATCGTCTTCGTAGCTTCATGACCCGTTCCCGTTGAAAATTTGAACCGTTCCCATCCCATTACCTTGATTTTTCATTTTCTTTTTAAAACTGTTGAAATCTAACTCCATAATCTTGTTCCCACGTCTTTAGATTATCAAAGGTATAATTTTAATCTTGAAATCTGTTCTTGAGGCAATAGTTGACTATTTTGAACTTTGACTTTTATGTTGACTTTTTTTTTAAATCACCTTTAAATTTGTAAAAGTATGTTATTGAACCTTAATATAGTTGTTTTGGAGTAAAAGTTTTGATTTTTATGTTGTTGGATGAGATTATGTTGAAATGGGTTTGTGTAAATTGAGTAGTATTTGGGTTTTGGAATAAAGGTTGTTAAAGATGGGTAAATTAGTTTGGGAAAATTGATTTTGGGTTGATTAGAATTTGTTTAAAGTGTTAGTGTTGGGGTGGGGTGGGGGCCGATTATGGTAGGGGGTGGGGTGGTTGAAATTTTGTTGTTTTATTAGTCGTTTATAAATCTTTAGTAGCTTGCTCACTTGAAGTTGACAATTGGTAACTAAAATTTGTTGAAAAAGTTGGATAGTTAAACTAAAATGGAGTTAAATGGTAGTAAGTAGTAATTGTATTTTTCGGGTGTTTGTGATTAGGCGTGGAGCGTGGGAAAGGTGAGTATTAATTGGCGGGGAGTTTAATATTCTTGCTTGAGGTGAGTATTTATCTCACGGGTGTAGATTAGTTTACTTCCTCGTGAATGTGTTGAATTTGATGATAATTGTGAACATGTTTATCTATATATTTTTGTGTTGATTGTCTGAGTATGATTAGTTGGTTGAGTAGTTGGGTTGTGTGTGGTGTTTTTGTTGGTTGGATTGGCATAGAATGAGTTGTTTAGGGGTTGTTGAAGTATTATCTTTGAGTTATGCTTATCATTATTTGTCTTGTCTTACATGGTGTGGTGTATTTGCGTCGTACGCTTTATTCTGGCGTGTCTTTTAACATATTAAAGCCGGACGTAGAAGTTTGCCACTGGAGTTGAGGTTGATTGTAGGCGCCTTATTTGTTGAAATCCGGATTTATGTTGAGTTGATTGAGTTGTTTAGTTGTGGGTTTGAGTAGTACTAGTGTTGTTGGCAGAGTTGTGGAGTTGGATGGTCTAGTTGTTTAGTCGTGATGTTTTACATTGTTGGTTGATAAAGTAGAGTTGTGGACTTATTTGGGTATTGTTGTCACTGTTTTCTTTGAGATGCATGATTATAGTTGGATGTTCTTTACTAGAATGTGCATGTTTGGTGGATGGGCCTATGAATTTATGATCATAGAAATGTCGGTAGTAGTATACTTTTATGATGCAAGCATGATCATGAACTCGCTAATGATATTTTTATTTTATTATGGCCTTGAGTGGGTATTGGTACTCTCTGATATCTATCTATTTTATCTTGAAATTAACTATTGCTTATATTGCAGTACGCATGGGTGGTTAATTTCCACTCTTGAGATAAGTATTCATTAAGCCATGACTTACACCACTGATAAGCTGCAGGCGATATTTTATTTTGTGCGGGTTGGCCGGTGGTGCTTGGCATTTTGAAGTCGTTAGGTGTGTTCGTAACTTAGTCTTTTAGATGAGCGGCGGGGTGGCGAAAGTAGAAACTGTGATCTTTGTTGTTTTGATTGTAGTTCGGATTTCTATATTGTTGTTATTTTGAGATTTCAGACTGTAATGTTGTTGACATTTTGTACTTTGGAAGATTGTTGTATTTTGATTGTTTTGTGTGATTAGGAAATACCGCGATGGATTATTTTCTTATAAACCGTTCTTTTCAGATGTATCTTGTTTTTATTGGTTTTATTTTTAGGGCGGGTGGGTGCTTTCGAATTGGAGTCATCGCGTCGATCTTAGTGATTTTTGGTATGGGGATTTGGACGATTCGAAGCCCTTCGAGCCGACACAGGCGTGTGTTCTGATATCCCATTATCACTTGAAATACCACAAGTAGTATGAGCTATTGCGTTTCGTATATAACAATAGAACAAGTAATACCTTTTCGATTTTGAAGAAGAAGTTTACCCATATATATTTGAATTTGAGTTTCGGGACCACGTGATGATGAATAATTAGAAATGAAATTATGTTGAATGTTTTGAAAATTGAATTATGAGTCTCCCAAACAAAAAACTATAGCACCAAAAGGAAGGAAAATAAAAGTAATAAAATCAAAAAAGATTAAACCGAATTGGAGTAAATTTGCAAAAATCCGAGAAAAATATATTGTGCATGCTGATTGTAAGGCGTGTGAAGAATTGTCTTGGCGTGGGGAGACTATTTTTAGAAATGGAAAAAATTCAAAAATACCATATGAAATTGGTTAGTGGGATTACTTTCTGCGTAAAATTATCTGTGAAATCTTATCGGTGGTTTTACAAACAGACCACCGGCCATGAATATAGAAAAAAATTCATATGTTCTATATTATTATCCCTGGGATAGAAATAATATAAATATGTTGTTACTAAATATATGATTAAGCATATATATATATATATAAATAAAATAATAGAACCGACAAATGTTTTTCGAATTTGAAGAAAGAAGTTTCTCGTATATATTTGAATTCAATTTTTTGGATCGTGATGATGAATAGTTAGAGTAAATTATATTGAATCTTTTAAAAATTGAATTATATGAATCATCCCCAAGCATAAAACTATAACCTAAAGGAAGAAAAAATAAAAAACAATAAAATCAAAGTTAAAACCGAATTGGTGTAAATTAGGCAACAAATGCGGAAAATATATTGTGCGTCTTATAATTATGGGAGACGTGTGAAATTATGCGTGTGAGAGGCTTTTTGAAAATGACAAAAAAATCAAAAAATACAGCCTTACATAAAATAAGCCTCTTCAATCTTGTGGTGATAAAAAAGGATGATCACGATGGCCAGGTGGAGTTGCTACATTTCATAGGTGGAGGGAACTAGGGGGACATAGAGGAAGCATTGTCGTCTTCGCCGAAATTTGAAAATTATATTTTTTAACATTAAAAAATATAATTTTTCTTATTATTGTCGAAATTAAGTTGTTACACACTCCCCGAAACTTTTTTGTATATTTTTTCTTCAATTTAAGAGTACACTATTAGATGAAAATAATGTGATATTGTAATAATAATAGTTATTTTTAAATTATTAGCTTGAATACCAAGCATGTATAAGCAATGATATTTTAGTGGTAATGAGAAATATCATAAACCATCGTCAAATGGTATATTTTGGGTTTAAGAATAAAAATATAATATTGTAACAATACTAGTTATTTTTAAATTACTTGCTTGAATATCAAACACATATAAAATTTGTAATATTTTAATGTAAAATTATATCTTTTTCATTCAGCGTTAGTAATATTTACTTGATTTAGTTAACGGTAGGTAGTATGGTGATTGATTTATAAGTTTATAAAAGGATACGATATTCATAAAAAAATTTATAGGAAGATGGAGTATAAATTATCTAATAGCATCGTACTTACAAATTTTGTAAGTGTATAGAAATGGCTCCAAATCGTCATGCTTACATATTTTTGTAAGTCTATATAAGTAATGGGTCCAAACCGTCAGTATCAAACTTATCGTCCGGAAAGTGCTGGACCTAACCCACTACTCAATGATAAATAATTTACCTAACTTCCAAGTAAATAAACTAATGGTGGGCTATATAGCTCCCAATTGCAACATTTTCCCATCCCATCAGCAGGTAACTTAGGGGGTGTTTGGCTAAGCTTATTTTTTTTTTTTTACTTATAAGTCATTTAAATTATGTTAGCTAAATAAGTCAAAATAAATTTAACAACTTATAGTGATCTATAAAGAAGTTGAAATGTAACTTATAGAGTAGATTGACAAGTTGTCAAAAGTAGGCACGACTTATTTGCTATAAGATTAAATATTTCTTTATTTGTCAACTTATATAGCAATTTTTTTTATCTTTATGATATAAATAAATTAATAATTTAATATTAGAAATAATAAAAATAATTGTAACTAAAATTTATATTTTATGACTAAAAATATAACATTTATGATATCAATAATAGTATAAAATTAATATTTATAATATTTATGTACTCTAGTTGAAGGGCCGAAACCTCGTTAGCATCGGCCAGCTTTGTGATAATGGTATGAAAGTTTCATGAAAGAGAGCATGTAGCGTGAAAAATCAGTGGCCGAGACATCATGCAGGGAGTCGTCGGCAGAACCAATTCTTATCTACGGACACACCGTTAGAAAACACTATCTAGCGAGTTTCAGCGGATGTGGACTTATGGCACAAGAGTCTTGGGGCATCTGAATATCGAGAGGAATATCGGCAGGTTGATCGCTTGAGGAGAATGTTGTTCGGGGGGAACTTCCACGCTTTTGGTAAAGGAGAAAGTCTATGGGGAATGTCAGATAGGCAAAGCAGGCAGTGTCACACCCGATAGTTCTGACAGGGTGTGATTAATACCGGAGTATTGGAGCTTACGCATATGGACTTAATGGGACCCATGCAGGTGGAAAGCATTGCAGGAAGAAAGTATGTGTTCGTATATGTTGATGATTTCTCCAGTTATACATGGATAGAATTTAAGGACAAATCGAGCCATTGAGCGTGTTGAGCTACGAGTACTCAGATTCAAAGGGAGAAAGAAGTGAGCATTGTAGGCATTCGTAGTGATCATGGAAGGGAGTTTGAGAACTCCAAGTTTCAAGAATTCTGTAACATAGAAGGAATCAAACATGAATAATGCATACTTATCACCCATGGCAAATGGGATCGTTGAAAGGAAGAATAGGACACTCGAAATGGTAGTCGTACTACGTACAAAGCACCTGCCTATCGAGGATTACGGAGCTGGAAGTAGTGACTTCCTGACATGTCATATTCATAATGTGTTACTACCGAGACCCGGTAGCTACAATATGAAATGGAGGAAAAAGCCAAATAAATATTTTCATATTTTTTGAGATGCGACTACATTCGTGGATAGAGAACCTAGGTAAGTTTGATGTGAGGGAGTGATGAAGGTATTTTAAGGATATTCAAGAGGCAATAGAGCTCACAGGGTTTATAATAAGCGGACCACAGTGGTCATGGAGTCGATCCAATGTCAAGTAGTAGATCAGGAGATATCCACAACTGAAGAAGAAGATGTACCACTAGCTGTCAATCCATTGGTTAACCACAGTCCAAGTGATGAAGTACCGAGTGTCAAACCAGCAGATGATGATAGTGGGATTGAACCAGCTGCCAGAATCCAGAAGAATCATCCAGTGGAGAATATCATTAGAGAAGCGGACCAAGGGATGACCACAAGGAAGAAGAATAGAGTGTACTATCGAAAGATGGTGGGATTGCTCGAGGGAAGCATTATACCGTCTCGAAGGAGGAACTAAGGATGTGAAAATAGTTACGCTTGATGAGTATTTGATCGTTGTCATGCGGAAGAATTAGTCGGTTTGATAAAATGATGTGTGGGAATTGGTTCCTAGACACAGTGGTTCTGATGTCATAGGAACTAAGTAGATCTTCGAAATTTCATCGGATGAGTCTGGAAATGTCACAAAACAAGGTCGGTGGTTGCTTGGCGGGGAGATGCGCTCAGTTGATAGACTTTAAATAGACATTTTCTCCTGTGGCTAGGCTCGAGCTTGTCGAGGTTCGCCCATCCGTTAATGCGTCTACTAAAGTTTAAACTGTTTCAGAAGGATGTCAAGAGTGCATTTCTAAATGGAGTGGTCCAAGAAAAAGTCTATGTGGAACAACCAAAGGGTTTCATTGATGCTACTTATCTAGAACATGTGTACAAACTTCAAAGCCCTACATGGACTCCAAGCTCCACGGACGTGAATGCAGAAAGGCTGTATATATTCGCTTCTAAAGAATGGATACACTCGAGGGGGAGTTGATAACACTATGTTCATTAAGAGAGAAAAGAATCAGATGATGGTGGCTCAAATCTACGTAGATGATATTGTGTTTGGAGGAGTGTCAAACCAACTGGTAAAACAGTTTGTGCAACAGATGGAGGCAGAATTTGAAATGAGCATGGTGGGAGAACTAAAATGAGGCAGAATTTGAAATGAGCATGGTGGAAGACCTAAAATACTTCTTGGGTTTCTAGATCAACCAGATGGAAGATAGCATATTCATTTCTCAAGCTAACTACGCCAAGAATATGGTGAAGAAATTTGGTATGGAAACTTCCAAGGCCAAAAGAACTCCATTTTCTACTCATGTGAAAGTCACCAAGGATGAAGATGGAAAAGTTGTGGATGTGAGCCTGTACAGGAGTATGATTGGGAGTCTACTTTACCTAACTGCAAGCAGACCAGATATAGCTCATTCAGTTGGTGTATGTGCAAGATACCAAGCTAATCCTAAAGACCACTTGAATCTAGTAAAGAGGATTCTAAAATATGTGCAAAGATGCATTATGTCATAGGCTTCTGTATACCTTTGACAACAATACCTATAACATGTAGAATATTGTGATCTTGGTGAGCGGGAAGCGATTGAGGATAGAAAAAGTACATACGGAGGTGTTTCTTTCTAGGGAATAACTTGATGTGGTTCGTGAAGCAATTATGTGTCTCTTTCTTGAAGCTAAATATATAGGCTAGCTGAGTAGTTGCACACGGAGTTGATACGGATGAAGCAAATCTTTGAAGAGTATGGTATCGAGCCGAGTCGTGACACTCTCTTTTGTGGCCGACATAGTGCCATAAGCATTTCGAAGAATCCTGTACAACATAGCAGGACGAAGCACATTGATATTCGACATCACTTCATTAGAGATCTGGTTGAAGAGAAAGTTGTCAAGTTGGAGCATGTGAGTAGTGACAAACAATTGGCTGATATTCTCACAAAGGGGTTGGATGTGAATCAATTTGAATATCTTAGAACTGCTCTGGGGTTATGTGTGGTGAACAAATAGCAATTAGCCAACTGTTATAACGCCTGAAAAAGAGCCGCGTGTTATAACGGTGGAGGCGAGTAATGGTTCAACGGTTACCAAGTTGAAATTGGCGGTTATTTGGGCATTTAATGCATGCAGCTTTTTCGTGGAACGTGTGATGAAGGGTTTCTCTCTCCACTCAAATACCGAACTCTCCCCAACCGCAAACCGCTTCACGGTTGTCGCTCAGACTCTTCCGTTGACAATGCACAAAATCTACTACTTAAAAAATTCTCCCTATACCGAAACTTCTCTTGAAGAAAAATGTTGAAATCACTTAAAGATCGGTCTAAAGCAAAGGAAGCAGAAAAGGTTGGCATGAATAAACGAGGGAGAACTTGTTCCCCTCAGTCAATCCCTCATTATCCCAGCGCTGGCCGGCCCTTTCTAAATTACCTTTATCTTTGCTGCTACTGGAAGGATGTGGTAATCGGTGATGAGCATGATTCAGGGGTACGTGAACAAAGTCAACCGGAGCTCAACAATCTCTGATAGGAGAGGAAGCTCAGGTCTCGATTGTTGATAATCTTTGGTAACCTCAGAACAGTCGATTCCACCCAGAGAGAGAGTAGGTAAGCCTTTGAGACTTTCTTAAATGCGGAAGGTCTTTGAATGTGGTTTACTCCCTGGGCGTAAGGGGAGATGTGCATGTAGAGGAGAGTAGGCTTGAGGAGATTAATGAATGTAATGATGACCTAGGAGGAGATGTACAAGTCGTCAGGAGTGTCGGGGACACTGGTGAGAGTAGGCTATAGGCGCAAGTCTCGTAACTTTCTGTAGAGCCAACTGTGGCTGAAATTCTAACTGAGTCAAAGGGTAAGAGAGTGAAGAGGGTGTTGAGGAAATAGGGAGCTCCTGTGAAATTTGTAAGAGAGAAGGTTCCTTCTCCTGTGAAGGAAGATGACAATATTATGATAGTGTCGTGGTAGCTGACGAAGGGCTAGGTCGAGTGCTATTGCATGCAGAGAAGAAGAAAGCTGCATTAGGTTTAGGGGGAGATCCTGATGAATCTATGGAACCTAGTACGGCTGTTGATTTGGAAGAATTGGAGAAAAGCTGAGGAGAGAAAGAGGAGTAGGAAGGAAAGGAAGAGGAATTTGAAGTGATGTTAAAAGATGAGGATACATTTGCAAAAGGAGAAAAGGAGTAGTGATATCTGAACCTAGGAGTTCGGGAAAGGGAGATAAGTTTGTGATTGATGATGTTGCAGAGTCTGGTGAAGAGGGGGATAATCAGAGACTCGGAGAGAGGGCCAAGGGCAAACTAAAAGTCAATGACACTAGGAATAGAATCAATAGCCGGAGGATTGCCAGGGATGTGGAAAAGTATCTACGGATGGAATAGACTTTTGTGGTGAAGAACACGAAGCTAGGTTGAAGTATGTGTGTGTTAGAATCTAATATGAATTTCATTTGTGATAAACACCAAATTCATGTCCGGATCCTCAAAATATTATAAAATTAATCTAAATACATAATTAACAATTATGAATACAAAATTCTTCTGAGAGATGCCAGTGGAAGTCTATCTCCAAATCTTTCACGAAGCCTCCTTTGAATTCCATCGTTGAACACTTCAAATGTAGTGCCTCTAGTTGGTTGCACACCAGGAGAGGTTGAATCCTACATTTGTGTTTGCTAGAACATGGGTTGATTTGGATGAAAAATCAAGAGAAGAATTTTTCAATTCTCTCTTGTCTTCGACGTATGGAGAAAATGTGGAGGAGGAGTTTTTCATTTCATTTCATGAAAAATGAAACTTGTGTTGAAAACCTAATAGGTTTGATTATATATCAGCACAAAAGCCCAGAATAGTTAATGAGCCGACCCGTTAAATTTAACTAAACTTAGATTTAAAGTAAAATCAAATCTTAACAAGTTGCTAATAGTAACTAACAAGTTACTAACGAGGCTGACTAACTATCGAATTAATTGATTGACTAATTAATTAATTCGGGTTCATCATTCTATTTTACATTATCGATGTAAAAATCCCAATTGAGAATATTAGTTGATTACAATCGGCTACTCAATTTAGCAAATGTAGTTTAATTCATCATGGAAATATGTCAGCGTCATTTGTATGTGTGTGACACTTGAGGCTCGGATAATATTAAGTTGTATAAGCCAATAATAATTGGTAATTCTTATTATTATAGCGATTAATGATAAGATCTAGCAATCGCTTCATGCTTACTTAAATTATCGTGAGAACCCAAACTAGTAATATACAATTGCCCAAAGGTGAGCGCTAGGTTCCCGATAATCACGTTTAACTTGACCCGGTAAATGAATTGTCTATGGTAGCCATGGCGGGCATAATAAAAAGGGAATCGATTCATTGTTCCAACGCTCCAACTTGCCCTTGGGCGATTACCATACAATTCCCTTGTAGTTTACTCACCGAGCATACTAGACTTCGATCTATTATAGAAATTATTCTTGGCTAATAGCTTTTCATATGTCTGTACATCCTTAATGCTACTATCCGCATTCGATTCTACAGTGAAGATCAACAAGCCAGTCAATTCCGTGTAACTATATTTCTCTCTTAAAGTTCTTGAAAGAAAAATTACCCATGGATATATGAGTATAAATACAAATCCATGGACAAGGGGATCTTTAAAGTGCATACGCATTGTTAATACAAAAACATATATAATTAAATATATGAACGAGGAGGGAACTTTACGGTCTCCGTGAGGGTAAATTGCCAAAATCACAGCTGACTTCAGAGTGCTTAGCGTGATTTGGCTTACTCCCGACTCGCTGTTGTAATATCGATAGTATGATATCTCTAGTTAGTCCACGCTGAGGGGTTGAATCAAGAACTAATCTATGCTAGTAAGCAAGGATGAAACCGAAACCGAGAAAAACCCAAAATTCTTGGGAGAATTTCGACGAGGGGGCTACTAGGGTTTTTTGGTGAAAAAGTTTTACAAAAACTTATGATGAAAAACCCTAAAGTTTGCTTATAGGGCTAGGTTAAAAACAAGCCGATAAGCAACCAGATTAAGTATTAGTTTGACTCGTTAACTCACATTAGTTCGTTAAGACACTAATGAGTTGCTAATGAGATTGAACTATTTAATTAGCAATTAAATAGTAATGAGTCAATATCGATAATCTTCGAGTTATTGATAAATACTAAATTATTCGAACCGAAGATTAAATAACTATTTAATTGATTCTATTTGTTCAATCCATATTACACATAAAATGTAGAACCACATGATGAGAAATACATTTCTCAGTACTCTGATTCTTAATTTAAATGCATGAAATATAAATCGGCGTCATTGTATGTGTGTGACATACAGGCTCGAGATAATAGTAAGTTGTATAATAATAATAATTGGCCATTCTTATTATTATAACGATTAATAGTAGATCAGCAATGCTTCATAGCAACAAATATCGCTGAGAACCCGCTAGTAACCTCTGATTACTAAGTTGAACACTAAGTTACGATAATCACATTTAACCCAAGCGGTAAAATGAATTGCTACCACAAATTGTCGCGGCAGACATAAATGGAACCAATTCTCATTGATTTCCAGCAGTTACTGTATTCGAATCCCGTAAATACCTTTTAGTAAGCTTCCACAATTCAATTCGGGGAATGCGTGCTACGTCATGGTTGAGTGGCCGCGCATGACCTGGCCAGCGACATACGGTGAGATCATATTACTATGTAATAGACTTGACCGCTCATTAATGTAGAGGCCACCCACTAGTGGGATTAGACCTCAATGAAGAGTTGCTTGTATCGATAAGAGAATCACATCTATTTATAAATTTAATCCCATTATAATTTGATCACGACTTTATGACATCTTAAACTTAACAAGCAAATGTCATGCAAGCTCGCACATATATATAATGTATTTGTCGTAACATGTATCGCGTATAATGGCCCCAGACTCCTGAAATGTACAAGAATCTAATCGCTACTATACTACTTTAAGGTTGTAGGAAGATTTCTTGACATTTAGTGTATAAAAACTTTATTTATCTTACGATTCTGGCTCGGCAACCTTTAAGAGACTCGGGTTCTTAAATCATTCTTGATTATTGATTTTCATCAGTATCAAAGTGAAAATTGCTTTCCATTATACTCGATCTTAAGTTTACAACTTTAGATTCTAGTAGTATAGAAACAACTACGTTCACCGGCGAGATGTGGGTTCCCGATACTTGATGTCAGTATCCGTAAATGGATTGATCGTTACTTAGGAACGTGCTTGGATAACTTGCTTGAACCCAACGTGTTACAACTTGTGGAATAGCAATAAGAAAGTTTGAAATAAGCATGAGCCGCAGTCGGTGATGAATATGTTTAATATTGGTTTCTCGACCAAATGTATGATTAAGCATTTAGATTCGTATTTGATTGCTCATTTAATGAGAATATATTTATTACTTCGATGATTCGCGTCAGAGAGAGAAAGTAATATAGTATGAGCTCTTACTCACGATGAATCACCATCTAGAAGATAAAATAAAGCTTTATACTCGACCATTGTATTAGCGTCTTATTTCGTTTAAATGACCTCGAAGTCATTTATTGGAGTGTGTTGTCATGTTGTCATTTGTATCGCTGCATTTAGCTTTAAATGCATCGAAATGAATACTCCTTGATATAACCGAAGGGTTCTAATCTTTGATTTGGTATCTCATGGAGCCACTTGAATGCATTCAGTCACATATTTATTTCCACTATTTGTACTTCATAATGAAGACTACATATGTACAATAAATTACAACAGTATAATTGGATGGAAATAAATATCGACTTCACTACGGTTATGTACAAAATGACTTAATATCAACTTTACTGAGAGTTAAATTATGTCTACTACGGTGACATAATACTAACTTATCTTTATACGAGGCGTTTCAAAGTTTGTTTATCAAGCGCCTTTCTTGAGTTGTCTCGCTTGATTGAATAGACAAATTAATTTAAAGGTAGGTGTATGACTAATATGTAGAAATCATTTCATTCTTTGTGTCTCGACCACGTTAAACACAATCCTTACTTGTATCGCTCAACTAATGACACATCCCAAGGTTAGAATGAAACTATCTTGGTATATGAAATTGAAAGATCTCAAATCCGTTTGTGTTTTAACTTCATTAAGCACAATTCACCAGTGCGATATCTTATGAAATGCGTTTTAGAATGATATCTCATTAGCCGGATGATATACTACTTATATCGATGATACTTGACTTCGGAAACGATAGTATTCATATGGTCACTCGTACCCTTATAAACTCGTGTATCATTCAATATTCAATCTTCAATTAAGCTTTGTATAAACATACAAACTTAATTTAACTAGCGAACCTCATTTAAGAGTCAAACAGTTCATCTTTTCAGATTATACTCAAGTCTTGTTCTCTTTTATTAACTTGTATGTAAACATACAAACTTAATTTAGACTAGTGAACCTCCCGCTAAATCTAGTAAGAGTTGACTTAGTTCATCTTTCGAAGATTATACTCGAGTCTCGTTCAGTCATTATCCATAAGTGTTATTCAATGGATTTGTTGTTCGAAGGCTTCCTTTTAAAAAGAAGAGTAGAGTAATGTTTCCTTAATCGAGAATCACGATATGGAAACGTGTAAGTCCTCTGTGACACTCTTTTCTACTCTTCCTGAAGTGGCAAAGAAAGTAGTTTAGAATCGACCATCTTGTGGAGGATATAAAAAGCTGTCTCTTATAATGTAGTCGCTGTCATTCTACTTGAAGGCTCGATAACTTTCTTTATCTTTGTCTCCGATATCGTTATACTTGGCTCATATCCATGATTAAATCATGTGAGTCAAAACTAGTGTTCTCGACACTAATAGCCCAGCCAAGACATTACAGCTTTGACAACAAAATTATTTGAGATATGAGATTTAATCGAATCCTGCTCAATTCTAAATGTTACCAAGAAATTATTCTTTCTATGCTTTGAAGTTCGAGAAATAATAGGCCGAATCATTAACTTCAACATAGTTGCATGTTCACTCAAGCGTACAAGTGGCGTGAGAACCGAGACAAATAACTTTGCTTATTTGGTTACATACCGTAAGCTTTTGTTTCCTCGCATTCATGAACCATGTTCGTCATGTTAAAGAAACTAAATACCCCCGTCACGTCTTGAAATATAGATACCTGACATTGAAGATCATTCAATAGTTTCAATCGAGTTATAAAAGAGATCAAGCTATTTATGTCGTTTAAGACTTGTTTGGTGGCTAAGAGATAATATGACATATTGAATTATTACGTAAGCGTGTACTTTTATGGAGATTAGATCGAAAAATTAATTATCCTTGATCATATCATGTGACTTTGTTACTTTGAACCAAAGTTCATACAGCGATATCGACATGATTGAATCGAGTCTTAAATGTTTGTGGTATTTAAAGTTTTATCCTACATTAGCATCTGACCGATTACTGATGGTTGAAGAAGATCGCGTTGTAACACTTTGTATATATCAACAAGTCATTCGGATGTCTCCTTAACTTATTTTATTTCACATTATAAAGTCGTGCATTTAGTTTGCCCAATGAATGGTGAATAAAATAGGTAAACTTAATGTGCCAAACATAATAGGAAATATGCAACTTAAATAAACAGTGTAGTTCAAAACAATCCATACGTATTTACAAAATGAATTGTAAATATAACACGCTTACTTACGTCGGTGTGTCTAGATAATGCAACGATTTCCTGACTTTAAAATTGGCTTGATACATTGCTTCAAATTTTAATTGGTGAGATTAATGTTATTTAACTTTATTTAACCGTCGTAAATGGCGCATATTGACATCTTGCTGACATGAAAAAATAAATAAATAACACACATTTAGGAGATAGATATGACCCCTAGGACCTATTACATCACTTAACAAGTGAAATGTAACATAGAGATCTATTTTGACACTTAACGAAGTGCAAGTCTTTATGTCTTACATTTCTTGAAACTTCTGAAGTTAACTGATCTTGGTCTTTGTGGATATCTTTATCAATCTTGACAGCGGTACATACTACTACTCTAACCGAAGCTTAGGCCGGCCGCAGCGAGGCTTGTGGGTAAATGAATACAAGAATAAAAGAAATACATTTCAGCCGGTCGTTTACGGCATTTCTGGGTATGCGGGCCAGTAAATAAATAAATTAGGCGGGTCGTATCTAAGCCACCTCCTTTCCCGTTTCCATAACGTACATGGGCAAAACATTAAAACAAATAAATGCACTTAATGTCATATATATTAAATGAAATGAGATTAAATGTGTTCATAATTGACTAATTAATTACCCATTATTTTACAATTAATTATCAATTAATGTAAATTTTGAATTTAAATATATTCACACATGATTAATGATAATTATTACAATAATTATCAGCCACTTAAATCATGGAATAATTACTTACAAGTAATTAACTCCAAAATTCAAAATTTAAAAGTCATCGTGAAAATATTTTCAAAAATTATCAATTAATAAGAAATAATTATGAAAGGAAAATATAAATCCAAATTTAATGCCATTCAAGATATATATTCAATTATCTTAATGACAAAATTTATGATTTAACATTTAAAGCAGTAATAATTACCAATAAATTTTCAAATAAAAATAATTACGAAGTACGTTTAGGGTTTTTAAAGCAGAATGACGAACTCAGCGACCAAAACCGCCGGCCTCGGCAACCACGACGACCTGGCGCCATCCGGTCTTTGTAGTAGTCGATGAGCTACGTCCGAGCGTTCAGTTCCCCCACGGGCGCCCGTGAGGAAGAGTCATGAGTTCGGCGGCCAGATTTTGGTAATTCATTTAGTTTTCGGTTTTTAGGATTAATTTAGAAACTTTTTGTGAAAAGCGATTTAGGCTCTAAAAAATTCAAAAATTCTGGGATTTTCTGAGACATCAAAATATCATTATTGAACACTCCATGTGTTAGTTTATCAAAAAACACTTCTAGTTTTTTATTATACTTAAAAGCAATCAAAAATTTAATTAATTGTTTGGAGGACTTAAGAAATTCAAAAAATTCTGGAAAAAATCTGGCATGAACCTCAAAGGGTCAAGAACACAGATTTAATTTCGTAATTTTCTAAAATTTCTAAACCTCTCTGTAAAATTGAAAATGATTCTACCTCAAATTAAAATGCAAATTAATCAATTTTTAATCCCTTTCAATTCATGAAACAATTAAATAAACATCAAATCATCAAAATCAATACATGAAATGATGATTCCAGCCATGTGAAATATATATAAAAATGGGTTGATTTTTTCATATTATATATTAAATGATTAGTATATAAATAAATGAAATAATCAAAATTAATACTGTATGATCAAATTAGATAAAATATATCAAACTTGAGTAGGCTACGATACCCATTTGTTAGAATGCAATATGAATTTCATTTGTGATAAACGCCCAAATTCATAAATCGGGATCACCGAAAATGATATAAATTAATCCCAAATACATAATTAACAATTATGAATACAAGAATTCTTACGAGAATCTTGGCGGAAATACATGCCAAAATCTTTCACGAGAAGCCTCCTTTGAATTCCATCGTTGAGCAATGTAAGATGCTAGTTGGTTCTTGTAGGAGAGGTTGAATCTACGTTGTGTTTCTTCAGAAACGTAAGGTTGATTTGAATGAAAAATCCAAAGGAAATTTTTCAATTCTGCTGATACTTTCGGCCCATATGGATAAATGTGGAGGAGGATTTTGTTTCATTTCATGAAAAATCAAACTTGTGTTAGCACAATAAGGTTTGATTATATATGTCAGCACAAAGGCTGACGAATAGTTAATGAGCCGACCGCTTTTAAATTTAACTAAACCGTTAAGTAAAATCAAATCTTAACGAGTTGCTAATATTAACTAACAAGTTACTAAGGAAACTCAAGTAACTATGAATTAATTCAATTGACTAATTAATTAATTGGGTTAAATCAATTTACATTTTCGTTTTACATTATCCAATGTAAAAATAAATTGAGAATATTAGATTTGATTATAATCGACTCACCAATTTACTTGAAATGTAGTTTAATTTCATACATGAAATATAATCCAACGTCAGCGTATGTGTGTGTTGCTTACCGAGATAATAGTATGTTGTATAATAATAATAATTGACCCGATTCTTATTATTATAACAATTAATAAGTAAGATCTAGCGTCGCTCGCAACCCCTTAAATTATCATGAGCAAACTAGTAATATACAGTGCCGGTAATCACATTTAACTTGACCGGTAAATGAATTGTTGTCTGTGATTGTCCTTGATAAGGCGTAATAAAGGGAATCGATTCTCATTGATTTCAACCGGTGTGTGCGAAATATCTTGTCGAGGAAGAGATACATACGAGGTCACATAGCAACCAGACCTACATTGATATACTTGAAGGTGGGCGCTAGGAGTATGTCGGCAATTGGACCCAGCGGCTTTCAGTGATCGAAATTTATATGCAGCGTGTTAGAAAGTGAGACCTGAAGTCCCATGTTTCACAAAAGTAAGCGAGAAGCATCTTCAATTTAGCCACATTGATCAACAAAACACTTATGGGTTTAGGGATGAAGAGGCTTCTGGTACTGCTTGAAATTAGGGGATATCGTGAGGAGTTGGCTGGAAAATGCCGGGCTTGATTTAGCTGTGAGGCGATTCTTGGCTCCTTGTCGAGTTTGAGGTATGCCGGTTCTTGAGCTTCCATTGCCAACCTTGTGCCTACCTCAAATAATACAAATGTGAGTGAAGCTTTGGGCAGGATGCTGTTTGTGATGGGGAGGCTGACGTGTCTTGAATGGGGAAAATCATTTTTTATTGGGTGTGGATCATGCAGCTGGAGCCAAGTTGAAGCCGATTGGCTTTCCTAGCCTCATCTGCAGCTTGCTTATAACTCAGCATCCAACTGTTCTAAAGAAAGAAGATGGACTTGGGGAAGATGTCAAGCCCTTGACTATAAGTGACAAGCTAATGAAAGGGAAGCATGTCATTGATGTAGAGTTGATAATAGCGAATCGGCTGAACTTGGTCTGAAGGAGAAAATTTGTTGGTATGTTGCTCAGGGTCTATGAAGAGGAGTTTCTTAGGGTTGGCTTGGAGATTCGGGCAGAAGCGTCGCCATGTCCAGGCGAGGCCAAAATCCATTGCTACGAAGTCGAGAGTCCTCGGTATTGATGCCTTCTTCCAATCACGAGCACATTCTTTACCCATGTCACGCTAATCCTGCGATGATCTTTGAAGTTGAGGCTGGCGATTACGTTGCTCTTGGTGATGAGACATCTCGTCATGTAATGTGTTTTCCTTCCCGTGGGCTGTTTTTAGACAAATAGGGGGAGTAGGTTTTTTATTGGAATATTTTGATATTTTGTGGTGATGTGGATTGGTGTGTGTTCTTTTATTGGCTGGTTACGGCCGATTGGCTTGACATGATGCGTTTATTGATAATGTTTAACACTTATGTTTTTTTTGTTGGTTTTCTCATCTTGTGAAGTTTGGGGATTTGTCATGAAAAACTTACCCAAAGGGGGAGTTTGTTAATGCGAGGTGTTGGATAAATTTTTCTATGGAGTACTACTGTTATAACTGTTGGATGGCCATATTTTCAAAGAGTACTCGATACTTTGTTCTCGTTCAAGTGTTAAAACAATGAGGCTTCGAGACGTGTTTCACTTGCGAAAGATCGTGCCTATTGATTCGACCTTATCCGAATAGTGAGTTTTGAAGATCTCATAAACGATGATGGATAAGGATAGATGGTGAGTGTTGAAGTTCGGGTGGGACTCTACTTATTCGGGAGTCCTTGTTTGTTTGAAGACCAAAGCTTTTGCATTGCCTACGCTATATAAAGATCTCAAGACCAAGAATGGTGAAGTATGACAATTATCATTTTGTTCATTAATAGAGAATTCTTGAGAGCAAACACGTGTGTTTAGTGTAGGCGAGCTTGTGTTAGGAGAAATCTGTCTTACAGCCCAGTAATAGATTGTTAGGCTGGTTGTTATAACACTCTATTGAGACCTACCGTCAGTGAAACATATTGTAAGTCGAACACTGGGAGAGTGTTGACAAGGGAGAATTATAGATAGGTGGATCCTAGTCTAGAAGGAGATTGAAGGTTAGTTAGGTGTCATAGAATGTGGAGCATTTGTGTAAGTCCTTACTGGTAATTACTTCATTGTTTAGTGAAAATTCCTTGGGCAGGCGCATGAGCGTGGTGACGTTGCGAGCGGGTTACCATTGTGTGTGTTCTTTATTTTCTCATTGATTGTGGTTCTACGGTTATTGATTGTTGGTTTGTGTTGATCGTTGGTAGAATAGTTCACTATTGCAATCTTATTTAGTTGCCATATAATTGATATTTTTTGTTGGAATAATGCTTCTCTATGCCACAGCTTCTCTAAGATTTAGTGTCACAAGGAAAAACATTGAGCTGGATTTCGTCCAGGAAACCAACACCCATGAATGCAAATTGATGATCAAGAAGCCAACCGGATTGACCTCCCTACAATCCCATTCTACCGTCGTCGTGAGCCCCCATTGGAGAGGAAAGACCCCGTAAAAGTCATCAGGATTCGCTCGCAGTGGCTCTGGTTTTCTACTACCCACTTGCAGGGAGGCTCCGAGAGCTTCGTGGACGTAAACTAATGGTTGAGTGTACAAGTGAGAGAATGTTGTTCATTGAAGCTGATGCTTCTGTTAAGCTTGAAGAGTTTGGGGAGGATGGTATTCGTCCTCCATCTATTCCTTATTTGGATCAGTTGATTTATGTTGTTCCAGGCTCTTCTGGAATAATAAACTCCCCTTTAATGTTGATACAAGTATAAATCATTCATTATCTTATGTCATATGCATCTCTTTATCTCACCACTTTCCTCAAGATTATGATGGATTTAACCCTCGACTTCATAACAACTTTTCCATGATCACTTCTTCTAACCCCACCATACCCCCAACCTATATGAAATAATGAAATTCCACAAGAGACTCCAAAGTAAATCTGTAAATATCTATTTATAAATAACATTTGTGACATTTTATGACATGTTTAATAGCAATCGTCATGATGTTAAACATGTATAACAAATAGAATCACAAAAAAGTCCGAACTCCTCGAACTAAGCAATTACTTCGTATTATTCATGCAGGTAACTCGCCTTATTTGTGGTGGTTTCATCCTTGCCATATGCTTCAATCACACAATGCTTGATGGATTCGCCTTAATAAAAATCCTCACGGCCATGGGTGAAATCGCAAGAGGCACACTCGCCCTATCGGTTCTTCCCGTCTGGCAAAGAGAATTATTTTGCTCTAGGCATCCCCCTCGAATAACCCACATTCATCCCGAATACGATCAATTCCCAAACGAAACTAGAGTTCCTCGATACCTGCACAAACCTGACTCGCTAATTACCCGATCATTCTTCTTCGGCCCTGAAGAAATTTCCACACTGATGAGTAAACTAGTAAGCAATAACTCTCGGAAGATATCTTCATTGTTTAATCTTGTAGCTGCATGTGTATGGTGTTGTCGAACCATTGCTCTTCAATTCGACCCGACCGATGAGGTGCGTTTTCTTTGCGTTGTCCGTCCTCTGATTCGTCCTAGGATGCTCACGGGATATTACGGAAATGCTTTCCTCTATCTGCAGCAATAACAACCGCAGGAGAGCTAGTTGAGAATGTAGATTTTGCTGTCGAGCTCATATCGAAGATAAAGTTCAAGGCAACTAAAGAGCACCTGCATTCAGTGGCTGATTTCATGGTCCTAAAAGGAAGGCCTCCTTTTTCATTGGTAAGGACATATGTGGTTTCTGATAATACAAGTATTACAAATGAGAATGTGGATTTTGGGTGGGGGAAATCGGAGTCTGCTAGTGTTGCTAGCTTCGATGGTGTCCCAAGTGATGTGAGTTTTTACATTCCATTTGAGATAAAGAACAGTGATCATGGTGGGAAAGGGATTATGGTTCCTATTTCTTTACCAGCTGAGGCTATGGAAAGATTTGCGGAAGAACTTGGGATCATGTTAAACAATGGTGACAAATTTGATGCTGGAAGAAATGGGTCTGTTAGGTCTGCTCTATAATTGTTTTTCTACTACATGCCAGAAGGAATGTGTGCTACTACTACATGCATGCATCAAGTATGTTCTATAAAATAAATAACAATTAACAATGTGTATCTATCCAAAAGTTCCTATAACTATTTCCAAAAAGCGATTAATCGAGTTTTATGGTGGCATTATAGTTATGGTTGTTTTATATAAATATGGATTGATTAAATACACTCAAACCAGAGGATATTAACGATCGACAATCAAGTGTAGGCTAGTGATAATATCATAATATACTTCACCCATGACAGAGAGGTCATGGACTCATGGGTTCGAGCCACGCGTGTAAATGAAGAACCACTAATGATCTCTTTTAAAAAACATTAAAAAAAAAAGCATATTTTAAAGATCAGCCCAAAATGACAAGTCAAACATGTTCATGGAAATGCTTTAATGAAAGAATAAAATAAAATATGCTCCGAATCTTATATTCCATCATCATCATGTTAGATTTTGTACAAGATCTATTTGTACATTATGCATTGTGTAAATATACAATAACTTCTCAATGATGTTCACAAAACATAATTATACAATTCATACATATCCAGAGCAATAACTAATAAAATATTTCTACCCTCCAAGCTAATATTCGATTTAAGGATTTTAATGAAATAATTGGCAATTAATTATAATGATAACTTGCAACATTCAAAAAATCTTATGAAATGCCAATTATTCTATTAAAATCCTTAAATCGAACATTAGTTTGGATGAAAGAGAAGATATTTTATGAATTATTGCTCTGGATATGTGAAAATTGCTCTGACAATATCACTAGCCTTAATCAAAACATGAAACACATAAAAAAAGAACCGAGAGAGGCAAAGGATCTGATCCAAGAAAATCAATACTTTAACAAAGAGAAATATAAATATAAATAAAAATCCGCAAAAAAGTCTCTGTGCATTGCCCCTTGGCCCAGAGGTATTGAGAGAAATCTATGTGAAACAATCTCTTGCATTAATTTTTGTGGAAAAGAGACATCCTCTCAGTTTCATTGTTACTCTAGTATCATAAAAGAATAGTATTTCTAGCAAAAAGCAAAGAATACACCATATCAAGAAAATGGTTCATGAATCGTGAGTACAGAGTACCTACAAACGTTCTACACAAGTGTTCCATCAGTTGATGCTGACTCCAAGTCTTCAATAGATACAGGACAGTGCAACTGTATATTAGAGCAAGAGTTGTCAATTTGCATATGTTTACTAGAAGAAATCTAGTGACATTTTCATGAGGAAACTCGTTCTTTCAAACAAACAAGTCACAAGAGTACTGCATATATTGGTAATTTTGAAAGAAAAATCAGCAAACAGTGAAACCAGGAAGCAGGAAGAAAACAAACACAAGGTCAACTTAAGAGTGATGAGAACAATTGGCATCACCTTCTGATTGCTATTATACAGTAGTCCCACTAATATAGATGAGACTTCTACGCAAATGAATTTTGAGGACTTCAAGACTAACATAAAAATAAATTACTGTTGGTGAGTGCTGGAACAACAGAAGTGTCGAATTCATTTTAGGTGTATATGAAACATGGACATGCGAAAAAGGTAGGAGAAAGCCCTTGAAATTTGTAGGAAGTGGAGGACTATAATTAAGAGCAAGGAGCTTACAGCATCTGCCACGGGGAACCAGTGGAAAGCACGCAAAAATGCATCATCTTTTGAGGGAAGAATATCATGATTCCACAATGTCATATTTTTAAACTCTGCATTCATCTCCCAACAACTAGATTCTTCATCTAACCAGTTGTTTTGCTTATCGGCTATCTTCTTACCCAAAACATATCCTGAAAGTTCAAAATAAGGTTAAACTTCATAAACTTAAGGTATCACGCTTTCATAACAAATTTCCACTAGAGTATAAGAAAATAAGAGAATTAAAGCTTCATTCAATAAGTCTATATAAGTTTAAAGAGATAAGCCAAACCAAGCCTTATTCCATTAAATGGGGTCGGCATAAGTTTAAAGAGATACCAAAAACAATGTAATTAAACCTTCCTCATGGAATAAAATGCAGTATGACCTTGGCAAGCAGTATCAAGAAAATGCATGTAGAATGTTGTCAACAGAAGTGAAGATAAAACAACAAAATAAATACTAAATTAATTTTTATCTGCTACAGGAAAAAACAATTACAGTGCATAACCTTTTCTTTCAGTTGGATTACATATGTATATATCCAGCCTTAAGATGATTTTTATTTTAGAACTCGTATTTGTTGTGGCACAAATCGAGTTGTAGCACCCAATAAGATGTAGTGTCATACTGTCAACGTAATAGTAGGTCCATAATATGTATAGTGTATGCCACCCTCATAGTTACCTCTTCTCGAGTTGGAATGCGACGTAACAAGCTTCAAAGCTTGCACATTCACATCAAACAAGAAAGCAAGTAAAAGAACAATTGAGATACTCCAAAATGATGCACAACAGCACAAGTGAAAACATGAAGATACTAATTTGCCATTGAATTTTACGAAAGAATAAATAAATAAACCAAATTTTCATTGAACTACGACAAAGACAAAGCCAACTCTTCCTTGATGAATAATCTCCAAAGAGTACAAAACAGCAGGAACCCTTTACTAACAATATACAACTACAACATTTATTGATCATTGATAAGACTCACAATGAAACTAGAAACACCAACTACAGTTAGCTTTCCTATTCATTGCTGACGACAAAAAACCATCTCCATTCTTATTTGAATGATCAATTTAATGAGATGAAATAGGTCGCTAAAATAAGAAAGGAAAATGTACTAAATCTGGAAATGACAGATGTTCATTTGGTAAAATATGAGGATGATAAATTTATTTAAGTCCATGGAAGCTATTCTTTTGCCCTTTTCCATCAACATTTGAAAATTCTTTAATGGCTTTGAGGAAGAAAGATGACTTGCAGTAGTAAATGGAAAGAAATCAATCAGACACAAAGAAAACTAAAAAGATTATTTACTATAGTGAAAAGGACTAGGTAACTGGCACATAAGATTAGTGCTCTTGAACAATCAAAAGAGCAGGCAGACTTCTTACACGACGTCAATGGAGGTTTGTTGATAGCATAACTTAGCACCTTCAATTTTCTTTTTATGTACTTGAAGCAGTAGAATAACTTGGCACCTTCCCTCTTTGAAACTTTTGGTGTTAGTAGTTAGCACCAAGCAATAATTCCAGACAATGACCACATCTGACAACCAGTCTCAAAATATGTGCAATATTTGGTATACCTTAAGCAACAACTTTTCCACAGCTCCACTTACATCCATTACTCTTGACCAGCTAGGGTGATATATCATAGTAGAATCAAAACGAGCATTTCAAATGAGTTGCCAAAGAGGGAAGGTCGTGGAATTAAAAAATATATGAATGAGCAGTCTTATATCAAGGGTCCAGACCAGAAAAAACATCACAATCAACAATCTACCAGTTTGTCACTTCTACTAGAGCAGGGTGTAGTGTGTCAAATTCATCATATCAGCATATCACATTTTTTTGGCTAGCTAAGATGGGTTATAAAATAAAAATATCCAAACTGAAGCTGCATTTATAATCGACTCCAGATGATGCATGAAAACACAAACCATACGAGTCAAAATACTAAGGAAACACTTTATCGGAAGTAACAATGTCTTTGGAAACTGATTTGCGAATCAATCAGAAAGCTCAAGTAAAATAGAGAAAGCAAACACATCGCAAAAATCAGGAAATCGACATCCATAGCCTCTATAAAAACCTGGAACTAAAATCAGATATGGATTATAAAACAACTACCGACATCAGAAACTGGCTAATACTCCATCCATCCAACCTAAAAGATGATCATATTAGCTCTTTGGTTTTCAAAATTAACAGAGTTTGAGTCCTTAATTGACAATAATAATAATCGATATGTTAGGGATGGATGGACTTTATAAGTATATACTAGTCTACATGAATATTGACAAACACAATGTATACACTAGAACTAAATATAAAAGTGGTGAACATAAAAGTACCGGAATACCCTGTTGGTATCGAGACAGTAGTTCCCTCCAACTTCCTTCCTCGGAAATAAGCTTCTTCTACACATAGCCCATCCACTTCTACCCCTATAACAAATCATTTTAACTAGAAATCAATTAAGTTGACAAATTCAGAACAAATTATCTATACATGTATACTCCGTCAATCCAAAAAGCTTGTCAAGTTTAATTTTCAATTGTCAAACTTAACAAACTTTCATAAATTTTAATTGACGTATAACTTTATTTGAATAAAAAGCATTACCACCGCTTTTTAGTCATTATTCTAGACTAATTATTTTGCTTCAAAATAATTGGCCATTCTTAAAGATAATAAATCAGAATTATATCAGAATATATTTTCTAAACGACATAGGTTCAATTAATCGACATTCTACATATACGCACAAACTAAGAAATCTAATAAACTAAAAACCTTATGAAAGAAGATACTAATACTAAAAACAATTAAAACATGACAACGCTTTTCTGAGCAAGGAAAATATTAGTCTCCGTAGGTCCGTACCTGTAGGTTTGTGTTTAAAATAGTGAGAGACGGAGGTTAAACCATTATACTTTACACAGCAAGGCAGCTGATGTACTTTTCCGCTCAGATCTTCCAGTGGACTTTCGCTTCTGCTAACCACAGACGTTCCGCTTCCAACTTGCCCCTCCATTAGACTCACCCTTAATTGAGAGGATTGACAAAAGGCCAATTTTGACTTGAACTATAAGGCTATGTGTAGCACGTATCAATTAGGTGTTTTTACATAGCAGAAATAATAATTAAGCCAATACCTGATACTTCGCAAAACTCTAAGCAAAAAATGATGCGCACCAAACTGATTTTTAGCACCCAAAGTGGGCCCCACCGAAAAAAAAACAAAAAAAAAATGATTTACCGTACGCCACGCGTCAGCACTTGCGTCTAGCGCTGGCAATAAAAAATATACTATTATTTTAAATTATTTTTTCAGACAATAATTAAAGAATAAAAAATATACTCACTATTTTTATTTTTCTTTGTACCTCTATAAATGTAAAATTGGGGATTGCTACATACATATTCTTTGATACCAAAAAATCAAATTTTTACAACCTTTTTATTCTTCTTTTAATCAAAAAATATTATGGGATTTTAAATTAAAAAATATATATATATATATACTATTAAAATATACTTTTAAAATATAAATTATTCTTTCTTTTAAAATATTATTCTTCTTTTAATCAAAAAAATATTATAGATTTTATTAAATATTACGATTTTTGAAATTCAAAAAATATATATATACTATTAAAAATATACTTTTTTTTTAAAATATATATGAAATGAAAAATTAAAAATATTATTAAAATATTTTTAAAAAAAATTAAAAGATAAAAATATAATTTAAAAAAATTATAATATTATTTATTGTATTAAATTTAATAATTATATATATGAAACAAATAAAAGAGAAACGAAAATACGCGTAAGATACGTTTGTCGATTTTATAAATTAATTCGACATCCCAACGACACCGCCGCTACCGCTTGGTGAAAAGCCATGTTATTCGGCGTTCGACGCAAGTGAGTAGGTTGCCGACTCGACACCCGCTAATCAAGTGAGGCTTCCAATGATTTATCCCTGGTCTCAATTTAATTGGTCGTTAACTTTATTAATTTATAATTTATGTTTAATTTAACAATACAATTTTTTATAGACATCGCTTAAAATCACACCCAAAAAATTAAAAAAAAAACTTTGAAATGACTATTTTATGCTTTACATTATAATTAAAAAGATTCTATTTTATCTCATAATATTCTTATTTTCATTATTAATATTTTTCTCTCTCTTTAAAAATAGTAAAACCAATTACTATCTACTTTTGAGCTATGATCAATGAAAATGAGACGAATGGAGTATTTATTAATATAGACATGTATAAAATAAGCTAAAAGCTCGATTTAACAAGAAATCGGGCTGAAATTTAATATGATTTAACGCATTCCATAGGGTTTAACCGCACTTAACGAGTCCGGTACCTAAATGTTCGATTCGTTGTATCTACAAAGTTATCATTTTTCACTTTTTTTTCTTTTTTTTATCATGAAAAATTGGTTCAAATTTTGATGCTCAAGAATGCGTTATCACTTAACCTTCATTACATGAAGATTGTATAGTTTGATTTTCAATTATCAAAATTTACAAATTTGTAATCTTAATTGACACATATAAATTTGAGTAGGATTTTACCTTCCGTTTTTCTTATCGTTCTAGGCTAAATTTTTTGTTTCAAAATATTTGTCATTCGAGTAAAGAAAATTTTACTTCTACATTTTCAATATATTTTTTGACTATTTTTTCTTATGAAATTATCAACGAATAAATAATAGAATTTCAAATAATTGTATTTTATATTTTCAATGTGTTTTTTTACTATTTTTTATTTTTCTTGATCTATGTGCAAATGACTAAAACGACAAATAAAAAAACAAGAGAGAGTATAATAATAATAATAATAATAATAATAATAATAATAATAATAATAATAATAATAATAACAATAATAATAATAATTAACGACTTAATTTACTTAATTTACTTAATTAATTTGATTTACTTAATTTATTTGATGATGATTTACTTACTTACTTATTTACTTACTTATTTATTAATAATAATAATAATAATAATAATAACAATAATAATAACGATTTACTTATTTATCATTTAATGCATAATACTAATAACAATAATAATAATAATAATAATAATAATAATAATAATAATAATAATAATAATAATAATAATAATATTAGAATAATAATAATAATAATAATAATAATAATAATAATAATAATAATAACAATTAGAATAATAATAATAACAATTAGAATAACAATAATAATAACAATTAGAATAATAATAATAATAATAATAATAATAACAATAATAATAATAATAATAATAATAATGATAATAATAATAATGACGATGATAATAATAATAACGATAATAATAATAATAATAATAATAATGATAATAATAATAATAATAATAATTAATAATAATAATAATAATAATAATAATAATAACAATAACAATAATAATAATACCTAGACGTATTTATGATAATAATGATGATAATACTAATAACAACAACAACAACAACAACAACAACAACAATAATATTAATAATAATAATAATAATAATAATAATAATAATACATTAATAATAATAATAATAATAATACAATAAGAATAACAACAAGAATAAGCAATAAGAATGACAATAATAATAACAATAATAAAAATAATAATAATAATAATAACAATAATAATAAGAATAATAACAATAATAATAATATATTATTATTAATAACAATTATAATAAGAATCATAATAATAATAATAATAATAATAATAATAATAATAATAATAATAACAATTAGAATAATAATAATAACAATTAGAATAATAATAATAATAATAATAATATTAACACACACAATAATAATAATTATTATTATTATTATTATTATTATAATAATAATAATAAATGTAGATCCCAAGAAAAATTAATATTTATAAATATGAATTCTGACTTTGTCACTTCTGATTTGGTTAAGAAGAAAAAATTAAGTTAGGAATTTTAAGGATTTTGATAGGATCATAATTTATTCAGTCCTTAAAATATTTTGTTATCAAACAAACTTAATGAAAAACGTGATGAATTAAATTAAGTTTATGTTCTTAATAGTTTTAACAAACAAGCGCTCTCTCTCTCTCTCTCACATTTCGGCAATAGTTACACTCGTACATCCTACAACTCTTACAATGCAACCTCACACCACTAGAAGCCACCCAACTTACGATTGAACCTTAACCAGACCAAATAGTTACACTCGTACATCTTACAACCCTTACAATGCAACCTCACACCATTAGAAGCCACCAAACTTACGATTGAACCTATTGTGATTGCAGCCAGCTGTAAAAGAGGTTGAAAGTTCGAGTTGACTGAAAATAGGTGTCCACCTTCGGTTATTTGATATAGTTCGGTTCGAGTCAAACTACTATCTTATTTCGGGTTCGATAACGTTCGAGCCCAATGTTGCATTAGAACTACAGAATGTTGAAGTTTCAATTTTTTTCCTTATGGCATTAACCCATAATTGTTTTTTGGTAATTTTCTAATAAATACTATATGTAAATTTGACTCCTCAAATATATTTTCTTTTATCAAAACTACCAATTATATTATGAATTTTACGAATTATCCTTTTTGCCAAATGTATTTTCTAACTCCGTCCCTAAGTCCCCAAGAGCTAAGATATAAATCTAAGCATGGAATTATCAGAGCTACAAATTTTCAGATGAGCATCTATTATTAACAGAACTTACCTATACGGCTCTACATTTATTAATAGATTACTATTGGTCTATTTGAGATATTGCATAGTGTTATGAAATGTACAAATAATACAAATAGTGTAACAGTGTAGTTGAAATATCTATGAAAATAATACAGTACTTGAATAGTGTTAATATGGTGAAAATTTGCCTATAAAAGGCATGGTATAGAGCTTGTAAAAAATGTACCGAAAGCAATCAGAAAATATACAATACTATTACTTCTTTCCTTTTCTATGTTTCCCACCTGGTAGTAATAACAACAATAAAGTAATATCGATAGTTTGAGTTATTAAACATTCACTTTCTTTAACACGTTATCAAGACGAACGCCTTTATTTTAAATACCTAATGTTGTGTATATCATCTATCCTTATCACTTCAATATTATAAGTATTACTATTTGCCCCGGTTATAGAAAACTGGCAATCCGTCGAGTGATCTATAACTAAGAGTGGCTATTATAATATTACTATCTCCTCAAGCATGTAAAATCGGCTAACCACTGCCGACCTATAACTAGAGTGGTTATTTCATCCCTTATTATAAAGAACTCAAGAATCATAAGTGTTTTATAATAAGTGTTGATATTATTATTTTTGTGAGAGTTAAATCTTCCATCTTGTATTTATTGACTAGCCAACTTACTAAGTGTGGAGGTCTAATTCTACAAAAAGATAATTGAGTTGCGATACTAACTATTATACTTTGTAAAAGTTTAAAATCTCCATTTACAATTATAATATCATGGACAGTAATAAAATTCACCTCATTTACACTATAATATCTATAAAAACCGTATCGACTGCTAATTAATAAATTAAAATGTGGGATTATTAAATTGATTAACGTAAAATTGAAACCACTTTATATTTTATAATGAGCAAATGTTAAGTTGAGAATTTATACTGAGGTAAATTTAATCATATGTCAGTCAACTAAACGCCGAATTCTCATCCGAATAAACTGCTTCTTCCTCATCTTTTCCCACTTACCAAAGAACTCCCCTTTAAAAAACAAAACAATAAAAAAGAAGAGAAAATCAAAATTTATCTCCCCTTCTCCCCTCAAGGTTTAAATCCTCCCTCTCCCTTGAAAAATTTTCTCCGATTTCTCCTCCATCTCGCAAGCTGACCCCAAATTTGTTGTAGTTTCCCTCATCATCCTCTCTCTTTCGATTCAAGGTAAAAAGTATTTCTAGTTTCACTAGGTTGACTGGGTTTTCGATTTTTATTGCTTTGACTTTAGGCTTTTAAATTAGCTTGTTCTCGGAAATAAATTACGTGTTTGGATTTAGAAATTGGGAGGTTTTAGGACGTTGACTTTTGGAATTTTAGTTCGACTGATTTAGATTAATATCGTATATAATTATTGTCTAGGCCGAAATTATAGTATGAGATTATAATAATCGATTTTGGGTGTAAAAGTGTTGGAAAAGTCATTGACTTTGGCCGACTGGCTCGACTTGGTCAAACGTGTTAAAATGATATAATCAGTGGGTTTCAATTTTTATTATAGTTGTTTAGAGGTGAACAGGTTTAAAACATGATTTAAAGATATGATGAAATTAGTTTTATTAGTTTCGAAAGTAAAGAATTGGTTTCTGTGGATTGTGAGGTCATAGGAAACGGGTTTAATTAGTCGAAAAGCACACCGGATTGTTTGGAATTGTTTAAGGTGTTGTTCAAGAAGTGAAAATACTTAAAGTTTAAGATTTAGATTGCTGGAATTTTGTCGCTAGCTTATCGCTGAAGTTTAACTAGTAATATTTCACCCAAGCTACACGGGTACTAAAAAACTCGAAAGATAATTTATAAATCTAAATTAGTAGTACTGTACTTTCGTGTTCTCGCTTAGACTCGAACGCTGGAAAAGTCATGGATCGATTGACGAGACGCAAGCGCCAGTGGGTACTAGCCAAGGTGGTGTGATTTATCACTGCTTGATAACATTATTTACGCTTTGAGCCAAGTGTATTGCAAATTGATACAAATAGTATGTATTTGTGTTATTTAACTTATTTGTTGCTGTAGTTGCGGAATTTTGTGGAAATGTCGAAAGGTTTGATGGTCGCTAAGTAAATGCATTACGTAGTACGTTCTATATGGAATTGTTGATCAGTATATTATATCGCTATATCGGTAACGCGCGATCAAGGCTCGTTGTTCTTATCCGGTTGTTCTAGTTGCTGCGATGTTACTGGCCGCGTGCTGCGCTGTCGTTTGCTGGTACGTCAGCGCGATGTTAGCCGTCGGGTCAGCGTTGGTTTCATATGTGAAAGTGGTCACACCATGCCAGATACGGGTACGCTGTCGCGACGTAGAGGTCGCTTGGCGCAGACGGGCCGTGTTTTGTGATATTATACGCTTACTTCCGGCGAGCCCGCCGAAAAGATACATATGATGTTCGACGGGCGAATAAGGGCGAGCCCGCCGAAAGTGATATGATATTATGTTATGTTACGCAAGGAAATTTCGCCGAGTGGCAAATTCAGACATTATATAAATATCGAATATGTTTATTGGCAGGTATCGGTTTTGTATCAGACATTATCAGCGGATGTCATCAGGATCAAAATGTCGATCACAAGCACAGCCTTGTTTTCCTCGGAGTTTTGTTATACCGTTATTGTGCGACCGCTGCATCGAGAACTTATGTTTTGCTCGCTTGAGCGTACGCTATGCTAGCTCTCGATATATCACATAGAATAAACGTAAGCGAGTCCCTGCGGAAACGGCCGAAGTTCGTGAGTGTCCGTGATTTTTACTTAAAGCGGCATGTGGGCTAGATCCTGCAGTCATCTTTTATTCTCACTCATTTTTCCTATGTACTCGAATTCTATTTTGTGTTGGCGTTGAAATGTATTAAATATATTATGGAGTGTCTGGTTTTGGAATTACTATGAGTTGCATTTTGAATTTTTTTAGATGATGCCACGATGGTTAAACTCCGTATGAAAATGTCTTGAGCTAACTATTTTTATTTTTAATTAAACTACTAGGTTCACCGATTTTCAAACAAAGTTATTACACAACCATCGCATGCCACCGTATATACAAGTTGATAAATCTAATTTTAACCTCGAGCCGCATTTACTCGAGTGGTCAAGTTACAATATCATGGACATAAACAAAATTCATCCCATTCACAATATCACGACATAAATAAAATTCATCCTCATTCACACTATCACGGTCCGTTATGGACATAAATAAAATTCAGAATTAATTTATTGTAGAAGTGTAAAAATCTTTCACTTTATATCATTATATTGTTTATGCTTGTGATATTATTTAGTGAGTTAAGTTAAAATCTTCTACTTTATATTGCTTATATTGTCGTTGAAGTGTTAAAATCTTCATCTCTTGGCTGTTTATTAATAAATTTTCATACTTAAAGGAGAGTTTAATATTTGCATCTTATTTTGTAAAGTGTATAACACCTAATATATCAAGAAATATTTCTAATCGGATAACGGCATCGATATTCTCTAAATTATTTTTTTGTTATCGAGCTGCCCTCGAAGGGAGCCGGGCGGGACACCAGACCCCGGATTGAGGCCCTAATATGAAAACTTTAACACTCTTAAAAAATATTTTTCTTCCCTATTTTTCTAACGATAACGAATAAAGAAAATTAACATTTATTTTATCCTCAAACGATAACAATAACGAACACTTTTATAAAATTTCACCAGAATACTTCACTCTCACCCAAAAATTATAAACATTTATTCTCAAAATATTTATACACATTTATAAAATGGCTAAATATTTTCTTGTGTTCGTCACTCTGCTTACGATTGTTCTTTTCATTACCGTTATTATCAAGCATGAAGAAATAGGTGGAAATGGTTACGCATCATTCATAATATTTAGAATTTTACCATTTCTAGTATTAGGTTGAATTGTTGCGATTTGTTTTGATAGAGATTTCTTCGATTAAAACATAGTCATGTATTTGTACTTGTTTCTATTGAATAAAATGGCACTTTTCGTCAATAGTTTATACATTGGATGTTGATTGTGTTTGTTTGTGTTTTAGATATAATTATGTCCAACGTTAAGTATCAATTCAAAATTATAAACATAATTGAGGACAACTACATAACTTGAAACAATAACTTAATAGAAGACTATGCTGGACTCGACAAAACTCGAGAAGTATAATATTTGTGGACCCCACATTCGACCCGGAAGAGTTGTCAATGAAAAGGTCGAGAGTAAATCGGATAATCAAGTACCATCTTGATGATGGATTACAAACAAAGTACTCGAATGCAAAAGATCCCAAGATATCATTGACAAACTTGAAGCAAAGATTCGACATCGAGAAAGTTTTATCGCCTTACTGATCAAGGAAAAATTATGTTCCAAGGTTATAAATGAAACAATCATACGCTTAAAAAAACAAACGTGTTATATATCGCTTGGGTGGTGGACCCGAGATAGTATAAATACTTTTAATAAAATTGATATACGAGACTAAGATTAAAATGAGTAAGATTAGATTTCACTGCAATAATATCCTAATCAAGCTACTTAGAATTTGATTACAAAAAGCTTTTAGAGAAATAAAACCGCATACCAATCGGGACCTAAAATTTTTCTATAAGGATAAACTTCACCACAAATATCTCATAATTCTTATCCTCAACTTCCCCAATCTTGGCCGAACTCCATCATCACTCACCAAATTTTTTTTTCTTTCTCCATTTTCCTTCTCTTCCATTGTTGCTCAAGCTTTATAAATTTGTTGAACATCTTCTCCTCATCATCTTCTACACACCAAGGTAAGAAAGTTGGAAGCTTTGTGATATTTTCTTGCTACGGGAGAGTTGACTTTGGGCTTAATTTTTGTGTAATTTCAATTTTTACTTTAAAATTGCAGATGTGGTGTTTCATCTAAAACATGGATTAAGTGATTTGAGGTGATTATAACTTCCATTTTGGGGGTTGAAACGTGTCGATTTAGAGAGTTGACTTTGTTGACTTTTTTCCAAATTACTTTAAATTTTATTATGATGTTATCGACTTTAATATAGTTGTTCTGAGTATAATTTTGATTTTTATGTGGATCGGGTAGATTATTTTGATTTGAGTTTTACAAAAGTGAGTAAGATTTTTGTGGTTTCGATTAAAGATTATTATAAAAGAGAAAATTAGTCGAGGAAAATGATTTCTAGGCCGATTAAAAATTGGTTTAAAATATTAGTATTTTGGTTAAGGTGTCATTTCATTATTTGGCTTAGTCGGGATGGTTGAAATTGCTATTTTAATTGTCATCTAAACACGATAGTAATCTATATACGTGTTGATAATTTGTAACTAAAATGGGTTGAAAAGTTAGAAATTGAATTAAAATCGGAGTTAAAATAGTAGTAAGTTGTAATTGAATTGATCTGGTGTTTCAAGTCAGCGAGTCGTCGAAGAGTACGTGGACTCACTGAGAGGCGATATTATATTACAAATGTGAAAGAATTATCTCACAGTGTAAATTAACTTTACCAAATTGCCAATGTATATATGTATGTATATTTTTGTGTTGATTGGTGGTCAATATGAATTATCAGGCTGATAAGGATTGCATGTTGTTTTGCGAGTCATCATGCTTTTCAAAGCGGTTTAGTCAGATAGGATAAGTCGCTTTCCGAGTCAAGTTGGTCATTTTGGATGCTCGTGAGTGTTTTGTTGGTCGAAATGCAGCAGGTGATGAGTCAGATACGAGCTTGACGCATGATGTCGAGCTTGTATTGTCCGGTAATTGCCTTATACCTCGGCATAGTCATGGTATTTTTTGCCCGCACTGCTATTTGAGAGCCGCTTGTCACCTTTACGCCGACGGCATAAGTTTCTCCCCTCGCAGGCCGTAGGCTGATTATATGCACATTCGCTGTAGTAAACCGGATTTATGCCGAGCCGACAGAAAGGTTTAAAGTAGTTCGAATGTCGAGTCAATGAGCTATTTAGTCAGGCCCTAACGTCAATTACTGGAGTTGATCGAGCCAGGCTGTGGATTCGAGTAAAGACAGCGTCATATGTGAGTCGCTGGAGTTTGGGACGGCCTAGTTGGTTAGTCGCGATGTCTTATCAGGTTGCCGATAGAGTAGAGCCGCGACTTATTTATATTATTGTCATTGATTTTCTGGAATGGCGATTATCATTTTTATTTCATTTGTCAAGATAAGCTATGTTTAGTCAGACGAGTTTCATAAATTTACGTGATTTTGATAACGAATTCACTAAATGACTTATACATTATGGCCTTACATTGTATAACATTCTCGTAATACCTATCTATCCTATGCTAAAACTAATTATTTTAGTTAGATCTGCAGATGTGGTTAATTTCACTTCGAGATAAGTATTAACTAGGCTTCGCAGCCTACACCCCTATTCGCCATGGGCGGCATTTTATTTGTGCCAGTTCACAGTAGTATCACAGGTTTTGTGTCCTGCTCGGTGTGATCGTGCCTTAGAGCCTGTGTGAACGACGGGGTGGCGAGATCCTCGCCACTTTTGTCGTTGTTTTATTGTAGTTCGATCTCTTCTATTTGTTGTTATTTCCGATTTCGCATCGAGCTTATATGTCATATTTTGTACTTTGGCTTCCATTGTTGTATATAGGTTGGGCAAGCTGCTAAGTGGGTTAGAAACACCATTTACGGATCATTTCTTAAAATCGTTTCTTTTCGTATGTATTTTGTTTTATTGAGTTATTTCGCAATTGTGTGTCTTTTAAATTTTGAGTCATCCATCAAATTGGTGACTCGTGTAAAATGATTTGGATAATTCTAACTCAGTGGCGACACTGGGCGGGTCGTTACAATAAAAGTGTTTGCCTATAACATAGCTACATTTAAATTATAACACATTTAGAATTTTGTGGTATAACTATAATCAAGAAGAAAAGCTAGAACAATATTTTAAACTTTCAATACGACTGAGGTGTTGCTAAGCAACAACAATATAGCCGCGATTTACCGAGTAATTGATTTCCGTCATGTTCTCTTCTAATTGCCGAAAGAAAATAATGATGTGTCCTTATAAACCACTCGCTTGCGCCCCATATGGACGATGGTATATGCTGAATAAATGCCGCAACATTTAATAAAGGGTGTGGTGGTTATGGTCGCTCAAGGACGGGTGGTCATGAAGTTGATTTAATGGACGGGTCGCAGAAACTATGATCGTGAATCCATTTTCGCGGGTCGAGGTCGTGGAAGAGGTTATGTGAGTAATTTAATGTTGGAAAAACTATGCAAAACTTGTTCATAAACATAAACAAATAGCATACGAGATCATTCAAAATGTATATAATCAAATTACTTTGTGATATATATATATATATATATATATACCGATTAGGTTATATGTATATTTATTACTCATTATTTATCAGCGTATATTTAATATCCTTGGATATTATTAATTGGTTTGACGTGCTATTTGGATTGCGTAATGTAAGTCATTCTTACGCCCTCCCGATTTTCATACTACTAGCTATCGCAGACGGCCAAAAATATTGTCCGCTCAAATACAAGACTAACAAATATATTATCATCAAAATTAACACCAACCAACATTAATTTTGTAATAGTTATTACATAGTTCATGAACTTCAAAAGGATTTAGTATTTCATCTAGATATGAAGTTGCAAAATAACGATCATCGGGGCCTCAATAAATAATCCAATGAGCTAAATGCTAGCACCTACCCTCTTCACACGCGCTGTGGGTTCGAGCCACGCAATGCGTAATCTCGTATCGCTGGTTTAAAGGAAATCCCCACTGGCTGGCACATCCTCGATTCACCACCTTCGTGAAATCCCAGTAAGCAAGTGACCTCGAGGGCCGCTAAGATGACGGTTTCACACTTCTCAAAATAAATCTAATTATCACAGAATTAATCACACACTTGCATAAAAGCGGTTCAATTAAAGTCGAGTTGCTTAAATTTGGCTGAATCTGTCAAAATGCATTATCTTATAATTTAGCTAATTATTAACTTAACAATCTCTATTCCGAGCCTTACGCTGCACTCAAAATATCGCTCTGTAGAGTTTATTAAATAATCGGTATAATTAAATTATCGAAAGTATTAATTAATCGAAATTTCTAACAGAATGATAATTGTAAAAAATAAAATAATTGAAAAAGGAAACAAAAAATACTTAATTACACTTAACACTCTATCCTCGGGTCGGACAACTCAAAAAATATTATTTATTAAATAATCGAAAGCATTAATTTATCAAATTTCTACTTTAGTTGATAATTGCAAAAATATATATATTTAAAAGGAACGAAAAATATGAATTATTAATTTAGTACTCTATTCCTTGTAGCCGAGACGGCAAAAATATTATTCAGAGAGTTTATTAAATAATCGAAAGATAATTTATCGAGATTAATTTATCGAAGCTAAATGAAAAGTGAACGAAAAAGCAAGACGATACTTAAGACTTATCCCCTACGGTAATCGACCAAAAATATTATATTAATGAACAGATTAAATAATCTTATCATTAATTTATCGAGCTTCTACTGTAGAAGATAATTGTAAAAAAAAAACCAAACACTTTATCCTCTAATCTGACTGCCAAAATATTATCTTAGAGAGTTTATTAAAGAATCGAGTATTAATTTATCGAGCTTTCTACACAATATAATTGAATAAAAAAGAATGTAAAAAACACGAATGCACTCCTATCCCTAGTCCGATCGTCAAAAAATTATCTTAAATAGCTTATTAAATAATCGAAAGGCCGATTTATCTAGCTTTTAAAATAAAATAAAGGAAAAAATAGTCCAAAAAAGTAGCCACACGCGTATTAATATATGGAGCTTACCATGTATTTATAATTGTGGAAAAGATCGACCGAAATATTATCTGTAGCATGATAAAAGACCGAAGATAATTTACGTTTCTATAGTGAATTGAGTAATTGCAAAAGGAAAAAAGAAAAAAGGAACGAAAAACATCAATTATTAATTTAATACCCTATCCCCGAGTCGACCGCAAAAAAAATATTATAATAGAGAGTTTATTAGTCAATCGAGTGTTAATTTATCAGCCTCAAAAAAAAGGAAAAACAGAAAGGCAGCCTACACGCTGCTTTCTAAGCGTATTTAATCGCTGAGCGTAAGAGTAAATGAAGATTAATTTATCGAAGCTTTTTAGAGTAAAAAAATGAAAAATGAACATAAACAAAACACAAAATTATTATTTAGCACCCTATCCCCGAATCGACCCGCTTAAAAATATTATATTAAAGTGTTTATTAAATAATCGAAGATTAATTTATCGTAGCTTCAAAAAAAAGCGAAAAACCAAAAAGGTAGCCACATCGTTTGTTTCTAAGATACGACGCTACAAGGAAGTCATAGTCGAAAGTATTAATTTATCGAAGCTCAGAGTAAAAAAAATTGAAAATGAACAAAACAAAACATCTAATTGTTAATTCTAGCACCATATCCCCGAGTTGACCGCCAAAAATATTATCTTAGAGAGTTTATTAAATAAAGGAGTACTAATTTATTTTAGTTTGGAAAAAGGAAAAAATTAGCCACGCCATTCTAGGTATTTAATTACGTCATGGTGCACAATTCATGTTATCTTTATTATATACTAAGATTATAGTATATATCAAAAGTATTATTTTGAAAGTGTTTATTATAAATATCATCATGGAAAAATGATTGTTTCTAAATATGTCATTTTGTGTACGTGATATTTTGTATCATTGCACTATGATTTAATTATGTGGGCGGTTGGCACGCGACACGAACTACGAATCGACGGTCCTATTTCGACGGGATATAATAGTTTGGTCAATTCTCTTCACGTGGGATATAATACCGTGTCCGGCCCTCTCGACGTGGATATAATAGTCGTGTCTCACCTCGTGACGGATATATAATAGTCATGTCTCAAGTGACTCTACCGACGAGACACATAATATTATCATGTCTATTCTAACGTATATCGCAAATGGGGTTAAATGCAACAATGATGATTTGACGGACAATGTACTCTCAGTTACTTCTTATCCACATGGTCAGACATGCTGTTAGGTATGGCCTATGCATGACATGCATTTGAGGTGAAATTATGCATTTTTTGTAGTTTGAAATATTTGATTGATTAATTGATATCGTATGTGAGACACTGATGTATTATTATGTGATTATTTGATTGATATTTTTGGTTCATTGATTATAAATGTATTTATAAAAGGATTATGGTATTTATGTAAATATGATTGAACTCACGATCCCTTATTTTAGAGGGCAAATGAAGGCTTATCGGGCATTTATAGTCAATTCCTTTCTTCTCCCCATTTCGTATACAAGAGTACGTCACAAGATGTTTGTTTGTCTGGCCGCTTATCTGAAGTAGATGTTTGTTTGCCTAACGCTTATCTCAAGCGATATATATATTTTATGTGACGTTCGAGGGTTTTTCGATCAACATAAATTTGAATGTTCAATGATCTGCAGAGTCGAGGCGTTGTAATATTATTCTTTGATAATTTAGTGTTAAACACTTTGTATCGAAGCAAGAGATTTTGTTTAGTTTGCTCACCCTTTCAAATCGAAAGAAGGCTCATGCCGAGCTGTCTGCGGGGCGCTGACATTTTTAATACGTTTGGGACGGGTAAGTTACAAATAAGGTATAAGAGCCATGTTTCAATTCTAGCGGTGTTATTATAAATTTGTCGGATTAAAATCGATTCTATTTTCTAAAAGGACGAGCAATAAATAGTTTAAGATTAATTGCATTTAGATTACTACTAAGATTTGATTTCTAATGTGCTTAATGTCATTAAAGATATTAACCAAGGCTTCTAGCCTAATGGTAATCACCACAAGCTCCATATGAGAGGTCTTCAGTTCGATTCACGTAGGATCTTATAAAACATTCTCCTCCAAAAAAAATGTTGTCAAGATATTAACTCGTCTAATAAACGTAAGTGAATTTGTATCGATAAACAACACTTCAAACTCTAATTTTAAATATGTCCTACTAATTGATTTTGCAAGTGTCTCAATCTAACATAAGTGAGAGCTGTGTTTATCGAATCGGGCTGCCCGACCGCTTCCTTAAGATTCGAACTGCGGCCTGCTTATTTGGTACGACGACAAGGAATTGTTTGTGTATTAAAGCGGGAAGTTTTCTACGACTCAGCTGGCTGGGCGGTATACCGCCTCGCTCTCGCTACGATTATAGCTGGCTGCTCGTGATCGTGATCGCGGGTTCTGGCGCGTAACGGGAAGCGTGATCGACTATACTTCCCGATACACCAGAATCGTTTGGTAGCAATTATTCGACCCATGATCTTCGAAGCTACGCGATAGTCTTTGCGCTGAAATTGTGGAGGCATTATCAGAGTGGGTTAAATGCTCCATTTTTACCGATCATAAGAGCTCAAGTACCTACCGACGCAGAGAGACTTGAATTTGACGCAGAGTGAGCATGAAATATCAGCCATTGGCGATTGACTATCGAAAGTACTACCAAGTAGCGCAAATGCAAGAGTTGACGACCGAGTAAGTAGTGGGGAAATCAAAGGACCAGACGAGCAGTATTTAAAACACCGGGAGTCGATTTTGATGCCGCAAATGACGGTAGATTTTTCGCCATACAGCTCTCGACTGGCTTATGGATCGAATCTAGAATTACAAAGCAATGGTATTTAGACCGCAGTTATCGTTAGGATACGAGAAACGGGGTCGATCGCATTTCACGGTTTATTTATGGTTAGTATTTGCTTTTTATTTGTATGATTTTGATTTTTGTGTTATTATATTATTTTTCGTTGTCGGGTTGTTAAATTTCGTCAAAATTTTATTAGGAGGGTATCAGAATAACCCACATGCTAAATAAAAAAATTTAAAATTTTCGGGTCGCGCGGACCCGGAGATAGTATATAAATAATTTCATAATAATATTATTTCAGAAATTATTTGAGCTGAATTACATTTATAATTTAGTAGTAATACCGGGGACAATTCGAAAGGTTAAATCGTTAAGTCGCTCGATACCATCTTCGAGACGACTAGGGGCACAAACTCACAAGGAAGTTTTTTCTCGACTTAAGAGAGGCATCATCTTTCAACCTTATCATCAAAATCACAAAAATATCTTCTCCATTTTTTATGCTTTGCCGAGATCCTCTCGAGCAAACCAAGAATTTTTTCTTCCATTTCACTTTGTTTATAAAGAACTCAAGTTCATTATTAAGGCTTCCAAACGTTTTCCCCTACGATTTTCGAGGTAAGAAAATAGCATTTTGGTTGATTTCAGGTACACTTTGGTTGACTTTACATAATTCAATTTGCATGATGAATCTTAGTTCATATCGGGTTCTTAAGTGACATATATAAGCATTTAATTCAGCGATTTGTAGGTCGCTTGAGGATGCCATGGTCGAAGCGATTTTTCTAGGTTTCGCTGACTTTTGGGTTGATATTTTATAAGACTCTTAAATGTGTGTGTGTTTAATCGGGACCTTATCAGAGTTGCCGCGATGTTAAAATGATGATTTAAAATCGACAAAAGGCAGCTAGGTTGAAAAGCGTTATTTTCTGCCAAGCTTGTAATCGATATTTTGGGGTATAAAGTTGTTAATTATGGACTCGAGGGTTAATTGTAACGACTTATAAGTCGACGGAAATGTTAAAAGTAATAAGGTGTAATTCTCAAATGTATACTTATCATTCAAGGCCCTCGACGTGGGATTTATTTATTCGTCATAAGACCGTCATTTTGCATCATGAAATAGTTCCAATTAAGAGTCGCAGAGCGTGTCTTCTTGTGAACGCAGTATCAGAGTAGGCTTTGATTATACCGTGGGTGCTTTTTGTTAGGCGCCGATCGCAAGGACAAAGCATCTTCGATTGGTGGTCCGCGAAGTTTTTGTAGAAGCAGAAAGTAGTACTTATTCACGGTGTTACTTACGCATTTACTTTAAATGGCGTGAACATGTTATCAGGGTACGACATGCGAGGACGCATATGTCAATGCTAAGTATGACATGGTAATGATATAATGCACTGTTGTACGATTACGTGTGATTCATTTGCGTGAGCCACGATATGATTTCATGTGGTTATATTCTCAAGGGGCGGAAGATTACCGGAGGTAAGAATGTACTCTGAACTCCCAACTTATATTTCGATTTCCGTGGCCTTGTCGTCATCAAGGTATTTCGTACTTGCTGGCACTGGGTTGGTTTCGTGGCCTTCGCACTTATGTATTTTTAAGCGCCTTGTCGGCGCAATGCTCGAATTTTATTTATCATGTAGGACGTTTTAGCCGTGTACTGGATACTGCTTGGGGGCAGTAGTAGCTGGCTGGCGCTGGCGGTTAGAGTTATGTGTTTACTCGGGAGGTAACTTGAGTATTAGGATTTGACCGATCGCATTGTGTCAGTGACTTCCTTCCTCAAGTGATACGCGACGCTACTGCCTTGAAGTACTACGATATAAGAAATGTATGACTCTTTGATCACTTTGCCGCTACAGATTGTCGCGTGGTCTCATACTAGAGTATAAATTACATGGGTTTAGCCTTTATAATACTAAGATAAGAGCGGTAATGAGTCTTTGCGATCACTTCATTGTGCATTATCGGCGGCCCTATACTACGGCATACCGCTGGGCTCGCCTTACTTCCTAAGATAAGCATGTGTTTATTAGCGGTTGATCCATTCCCCGCATTTGATCGAAAGTATACGCGCATTGTGAGGTTGGTATATTTCATGAGATACGAGATAGAAGGTGATGACTAGACTTATATCGTTTGCCGAGTTCTATGATTTTATTCTGCGTTGCGCTGCTTCCTATCGGCACCTTCTATTATATATCTTGACACGTTAATACCGAGACCTCTTTTCGGGAATATTATTGTTTGACTTATTAGGTGGTCCTCGATATATATATATATATATATATATATATGTAATTTATTCATGTCATTATAATATCGTCTGTCTCTGCTCGTATGGTGTTTCACCCCCGTGTTAAGCTGCTCACTAAGCTTCCGTACTTACACCCCTTTCGCTTACGGGCTGCATTTCTATTCATGCCAGTCGACAGACGGGCCAATGTGAGGTCAGTTGGGAGAGTTTGTTCCGAAAAAGTATTAAAAAAGCGAGCATCAAGTGCGTGAGGATCCTCACAACACTCTTGACGTGTTCTCAACTATTTTTTATCAAGGCGCTTTTATTTTCAAACTTAGCCTCATTTGGCAGCTTGTCACTTTGTATTCCTCGAGTACGATTTACCTTTCTTTCAGAGGCCTCGGCTGCATTACTTTCTTTTGGGATATGTCAGATATAATGTATCGATTGGCCAGATATCACCCTACTGATTTGTAAAATTTTAAATCGTTTATTATTTCTCAGAATATTAATGAAAATCAAATTTTTGACGAACAGTAGTTTTAAACCGAAGTCGCCCATCGGCTCAGCGACTCAAATTTTGATTATAATACTCACCTCGTGCGGCCGACCAAGTAGCCGTTACAATTTTCGTATCAGAGCTAGGTTTTATTTCTTGGATTATTCAGGCGGCCGTTGGTCGACTTGCTTTCGAGTCGTTGCGAGCGGTGGCCTTTGTAAAAACTGGTGCCTTTGCTGCGTAGACCGTCAGATGCCACCCAGAGTAATGGACGGGGCAGAAATTATGTGGGAGGCGCCAGGCAGTAGCTGAGATGCTGGGTAGCCTTTGCGAGTCTGAATGGGTGGTATACTGCCGATGAGTACGCGACCACAGGTCCGAAGTGCATTCTTCCGAGCATGTCGGCGAGGAGGAGGTAGACCTCGTAGAGTAGCCAGAATGCTCAAAATGGTTAATTGTGATACGAATTGCAGTAAAGCTTGCTTCGACCGTTTCACAGACCTCCGGCCTTTCCGCTCGCTTTACTGTGCTATTTAGTTTATCCGGGGATACGGTCCATTTTTGAGCCTAATGATCGTGGGCGATGAGAATGAAGTTTGCTACTTATAGACTTCTACTTAGAGCGCCTGGTGGATCAAAGGGAGAAATCCTAAGCGCGCCTTTGACCGCGGTGGCAGGAGGTTCATGTTTCGAGCGATTTGTTGAGCTTTCATGGGAGAATCCATATTTGAGACCTACATGGCAAATGGGAGAGAGAGCCGATTTCTCAATACGCAGGTTCATGTCAAATGAGGAGTACGTAGAGATGGCCAAATGATACGACTACTTCCCCGATGTTTATCCGCAGAGGCCAAGAGGATCACTAGGTTCGTAGACGGGTCGACGCTGGAGGCCACCGCATCTCACAAAATGGTTTTTACTAATTTCCATGCTACGAGGAAATCTAAACCAAGCATGGAAACGGAGTTGGGCGTTGTGGGATTCTATGAGGAGTCGACCGAGACTTTCTCATTCAAAGCCTACTATCTCAGAGTTCAGAGGAGATCTGACCAAAGAGAGTCGTCCCGGCAGAAAGAGCCAGTTGTTCGGCCGCTCGCCCGAGTTATTCCATCTTCGTGACGCAAGGGCACCTCATGCAGATCCGCGGTTTCGTGAGTGGTTTTCGTCTGTGTGGAAATATCATTGTTACGGTTACGCGTATCAAGTGCAGGCGCGATTCTAGAGGGTAGTCATATGTTATCGATAGCCTGTGACATCCTACAAAGGATCGCCCCATTTTCTGTAGAGGCGCCAAGATTTCAATACCATTTCAAATTCTCGCTGCAGGTGGTTATCAAGTGGAATCGCGGTGGTTAATTCCGGTGTGCCGTGAGGCCGGGATGCAGATCAAGGACTCCTCAGATGAAATACGCTGGCAAGAACCGAAATGAGCTGGTCAGCTGTGATTCATTTTACTTCATCGTGAGTATTGTGATACCTCAGAGCGCGACGCTGTACATTATTTCGTACGAGCACAGGCTGTGTGTTGTTTGATTCCGCTACGACTTTTGTTTCTAGTTTTATTTCTCAGATTATCAGAGTGTTGTGTGCTCATTATTCCCACTCGGAGATTATGACAATCAAAGTATAGGAGAGATCGGCCGCGGTTGTGACTCGTATTTGTAGACCGGCCCTTTTGATTGTAATAAAGCGTCAGCTTGTTGTCTGGGCTTTCTCGATTTACTTCCCATTTGAACTTTCCGATTTTAATTTTATCTTCGTACGGATCGTCAAAACATCATGCCGCTATTATCAACGGAAGCTGAGATTACTTTTTGTGGGTTCGAGACCAGAGCATCCGATTCCAGTGAGACGTAGTATTTTGCCTTCTCGAAGCTAGGGACGCACTCGAGGCTGTGGAGGTTGATCTGCAGCGGCGCATTGGCCTCTCGGGCATGGATTGATTTGAATGCAGAAGAGGGGCGTAATAGAGGATGCGCCGTTGTTGCAGAGTTCATGATGTTTTTCCCGGTGACTCACTGGATACCGCCGTATAGGAGATTGAAATTTATCGAGGTTATTCCTGCACGGCACCACTTCTTCCACCGCATCGATGGCTCCAGTCAGCAGGAATCATGGACTCCGCCATGTGGAGTCAGTTGGAGAAAGGATTCATCGTGACTCCAGCAGTATCTCCAAAAGCAAGTACCAAAGGTTGTTTGTGAAAAGCAAGGACGGTTCATTTAGGCCGCATCGACTATAAAGCGCTTGAATAAAGTGACTATTAAGAACCGATACCATTGTCCAAAAATTGACGCATTTGTTTGATCACAGCGATGCCAAGGTGTTCTAAGATTGATTTCGCGGTTCCGTTATCATCGCTGAGGATCAAAGGGAGATATTCCAAAATCGCTTTCTCGATCTCGCATGACATTACAGAGTTTATAAAGCGACATTTGATCGATTTAATGCAATTGCCGGCCTTTATGGATTTGATGAATCGGGTATTTCGGGAGCATTTGACGAAGCTCATAGCAGTATTCATCACGATATCTTTGATATATTCCGTGAGGGCGAGGAACACGAGAGGCATTCGTGAGACAAGGCTGGCGACTGGTATAAAGACCAACAGATGCCAAAGCTTTCTAAACGTGAGTTCCTACGGCGAAAACGCACCCTCGGTCACATTTCCGGCGGTATTTCAGGTTGATCCACAGAAAGCGGAGGTCAGGAACAACCTTTATATATTAATGAATCTTATGTTGTTATCCTTTACTATACAATACTAAATAACCTCATGATTTTAAATATAATCATTTACTAATTTCCTCAAGGATAAATAAAGATAATATATTAAATAATACCAAATCTAAGTTATTTTATCTAATATCTTGAAATAGTTTTTAATTACAATATAATATATTATTGAATTTTATGTTTTAATTATATATTATTTGAAACTAAATAACTTGATTTTATTATTATACATATTCACAAATTATCAACTCGCACAACGGTTCCTAACTTATACTTCTACCATAAAGCTGCCTAGCTGCTCAAATCCCACCACTACCACATTATTATCGGCCTTCCATTATAAAGTCTCTAGCCGAATACCGACCGACTTCTCAGCGCCTGCACTGTGATCGCCCCACTGCGCCTGCCCAGCCCAACTTTAGGTCTTAATTATTTCCATGTTTCAAGCTCATCTAAATCCTGCTCATACGATACTACATTTACTTGTCATTTGTCTAATTTTAAAGATAATTAAAAAAATCACCCATAATATCCACTATAAAGTAGTTATCAATATATTCTTGAATTATATTGTTGGTTATTTCATACATTCTTATATTTGATAATAAAAAACGATTATATTAAAAGAACAAATGCAAATAACAAGATAAGCATTAAGCATTATTTGTTTTTTCGGCCCATAATCAAGTCTTCAATGGTTATTGTCATATTCCAACTCTTTAGTTTTTTATGTTATGCATAGCCGATCTATTATTAGTACTAATCGGGTGCAATCGCATCTACCGTATTTTTGAAAAAAATATCGATAAATATATAATCGATCATAAACAAAGGCATATAACTAAGTTATGAACCAAGTTCAAAACTCGGCAGTAAAGAATTATTGTTTTTTTCATCTTGGTAGAGATATATTTCATTTTCTCACTCCCCCACACCCCCAATTCTTTATTCATTAAACTCTTCCTTTCCTTTTTCACCCCCTAATTTTATTCGTTAATCCTCCTTGTTCTTTTCCATTTAGATTTCTTAATTAAGCCATGTTGAACAAAATCAGAAAAGGAAACCACACTGTTCAAGAGACGATCAATAACTCAATTCATTAATTTGATCCCACATGCTCGAACCACATGTATTTATAGCTTATTTTTCTTCATATTTTATCATTAAAATTAATGTTCCGTAGAGCTTTAATCGAACTCGAACTCAACTTTCGAATCAAATCTCGATTCTTCCGATTTGTTCGAACTCTAATCTTCTATTCGAGCCAAACCTTCCGAACATGTTCATCTTCGGTGGTTCACCAAGCATGTGCCTAGCATGAATCCTCTGAGTTGCAAAGTAGTTGATAAACGTGGTTTGATTGGTAATAGGATGAAAATGCTAGGATTAACAACGAAGGCATTTTCAGTGTAGTTTTTTCTTTTTGAAAAACATAGGATAAAAACGTCGCTTTTCAAGAAAAAATTGCACTATGCACCACCAAAATTGACTCACGGGTCCTTCTATGATGTTAATTTTTACTCTAATAACCATTATATTCATATGTTGATTTTTATTCAAATAGAATCTAATATTCCAATCAATATTCTTATGTTTATATAAAAATAGTTAATATTAAAGAGTATTTATTCAAATGAATATGCTTTAAATATAAAATTTCATTTTTTTAATTACATTACGATGTTATTGTAACGAAAAATTTCTTAAGCCTAAAGATACGTAGACAAAGACAAGAAAATAAAGAAATGGAAAGAAATATCATGATATGATTTGAGTACAATCTCTATTTATTCCTTCCGATTCTACTTCATTACAAGTCAAGGGCCCAGTGTACTGTTTCGACTCGATTGCTCAACGCTTGTAAATTGTGAACACTTAGATGCTGCATTACCCCAATTCAAGGGCTCTAATAAATATCTTGAACTCGAATGTTTGAATGTCAATGTTTGAAGATTTGAAGACTTGAATGTTTGAATATTCAAGATTCAAAGGCTCAAGGTTTGAATGCTCGTATGCACCTCAATGTCGGCGATAGTTCTCTCGATTTTTTGTGTAGCTTTTTCTCTTCTTCTGCCTTTCTGCTGGGAACGAAAGTTCCCTCCAATGAATATGAATGCCTCTATTTATAGGCATTTCGAAAGTGTCGGGACTCGTGCCTGAACTGGCTTCACCCTGCCTCGACTCGACTTCATCGGCTCCTCTAATTCTCCCGATAATTATTCTTCCGACTTAATTAAAGAATAATTATATGATTTGATCGATAAATTATATCTTTTTATTTATTTAAAAGATATAATCATCTATCTCTTTAATTATTTCCACAAGTTTACTTAGAGGAAATAATTATGTATTATGATCCCATTTCTCGCGGACCATAATTCGACGATCTGAATGCTCTATGTGACAATTTATAATTTGCAATAAACGCTACATATATATATTTAATCGACCGGTATGACTTGATTAACTAAATTCCAAAATATAACTTATTGGAATGGAATTTAATTAATTAATTTTGATTTGAATATTTATTGAATAAATTTCCGCTTATCAACAAACGCCGAACTCGACGACGCATTCGGAATTTGGCGAGTCTTTAGAGTAGTCGAGTTCGATCGAACCGGAGAGACATCATTATTTTCGATTCATGTCGCACATCATCAGGACGATAACTTAAGGAGCCTGACAACGCATTAATGTCGTCTAACAAGTCACAATAACCCGTATAACTCACGCAAAACACTTTTACAAGATGAGTTTCATTTAAATAAAATCATATCTTGCCATCAATATAAGTGTCATTTTAATTTGAAGACCAAAATACCGTTAACAATTTTGAACGTGAGTTCAATTTTGCCAATGATTTAATAAGCCAAGAATTCCGTCAAAGAAGTTAGCATTTGGCTTTATCAGTTGCATGAACAGTATGTGCCCACCTTTTGATATGCTTATCCACTTGCCAAGAAATGTGAACAACCAAATAGCCACTCTTCCTATAACTTTTGAATTACTGAGTAACTTCCCATTAAACACACTACCTCCGATGCTTACTCCCATTATTCTATCCCCATGAATTATCCAACCAACATATTCATCTATAAAAAGTTTACATGCTATTGACGCATTTGTCTATTGCATTTGTAAGCTACATTAAGATCTTTACCTAATAGGTATCTTTGTCGTTTAAGTATGAACTTTGGGCATTGATATTTCAATTTAATACTTACTTATAAAATATTACCTATCATATAACATTATCGTCAATTCCAACAGGTTCATAACATCAAGAGACAATAGCTGCCTCAACCCCGAGTTCAATTCTTCATTCCGTATCGACATCGACTATACCTTCTTTGTTTTCAGGTAACAATCCCTACAATTGCAACATATTATCTTGAGTAGAACCCATATCTTATTTGCTCGCGATAATCTGTTCAAGTCCTATTCAGATTACCCTTGTTCTACAAAGTTTTATCATTATTAATTGAACTTTAAAAGCCTGTATTTGTGAACTTGACTAAGGTTTGTAGTAGCTGATCCGATTCCAATTGGTGACTATAATGATAATTATAAAATCGAGTCAGTTTGCCAAATGATCACACGTAGCAATGCAAGTATTATTTTACTAAACACACTTGCATGAAGCCTGTTATTTGGTGCTTTCTGGGAACATACAAATCAATTGCATGCATGCATGTTTAATATGCCCCTCTTGATTTATGCATTTTGCAAAACGAGCCTTCGCCGACTATCTCGATAACAAGATAATTCTCTACACCCATACTCAATAATAACGTTGAATTAGCTAAATTTGAAGTTGTGATACAACACATAGAGCACGATGCTAAACATCAACGATATTTACTACAGCTATCCGCTAGTCCCAAATCATAAAGTAGAGGAGACGGTTGTTGAGGATATATCATTCCTTACGCTTATACGCACACGATATATTACGCATAAATGTATATGATAACTTATCCTCCATTCTTCAATTCATTTTTTAGAATCTCGATAGGCAAAAAATATTCTTGTCTTTTATTTAATTGGGGGTACGTCAAATATTCATAGCATGCATGAGGAAGCCAGACACCATCGGAGAATGAATGAATATAGCGGCGAATTTTTTTTTTAGGTTTCTTATTCAACTGAACATACAACTCTCTTTATATTAATGGATAACTCTCTGACTCGCTTCAGATCAATAATAATCCATATGTTATTAACCCGTTACGCTAATAAACTATAATAAAATAACCTATTGTATACCTGATTAGACTTCACTGCCTTTCTTTGAAATGGGTGGCATAATATTATATCTTTTACAGACCGGGTGGATTTTACCAAGACACTTCAGGCCAGGTAGATATACTAGAATCGAGATATTTCAGATTGAGACGCCAGAAATGGTGATACTTTCAGACCTAAGACGCCGGTAATGATACTTTCAGATTTCGCACGTCATCGCCGAGATACTAGAATGGTATACTTTCATATTTTTTATTTTTTAGATTTTGGAGATGGTCTCGTCTCACCGAAGTGATTGTCGGGGGACCTAATCGCTACTTGTGTATTTACGATGCTTACCTCGAATGACCATACGTAACTCATCGTATTAACACCTCTATTCAAGGCCTACGCCAAACAATGGCCACAACTTAAGAAAACCGACCATGAGTCAGCATGATCAGAAGCATCTTTCGACAAAAGCGATATTATTTGCCATCTTCTCTTGTCAACTCATCACACCATGACATCTGAAGTAATCCCCTCACAGATGCTGAAGAACCGGATAGTCTCCAATGAAGTAACTCAGCGCTGATCTCAATTTCGATGCCGGGGAATTTCGACACACAACCCGCCACGGAACGGGTCAAGACATCTTTTGCAAAGCAGCAAAAGGACCCTTATAGCCGCCGAGATAAATGTGATGATGAAGTATGCTTATTTCAGACATGTATGATCATTTTCTAACATTGCTCGTGCATTCTCACAGTCTTGAGCCCTCACTACGAATACTCCTATTCACTTTCATAGTGAGACATCTATATCACTTTAGGATATGTATCGGCCGGGAGGTTTTCCTATCTCGGGAGGCCTATTCACGAGGTAATCCCGAAAAGCTTTTGAGCCTATCATAATGGACGAGGCAAACAATACTTTTACCCAAGACTTCCAAATATTTGCTTTCATGCATTTCATTTCTCCAAACAAAAGGGGCCAGAGCCTGCAATACCGGATCCGATTTTGGTGTAAAATCTATCGTGACTATACCGCTTCATCCTGCGAGTTAACAAAAGAGTGACGGTCCAAGCCTCACATAATCCAACCCGAGCCTTCCGGTATTCCATGGTCTAATAAAGACGTTAAACCCTTCTTTCGAATCTTAATATTCGGGATTTACTCACGGATGAAACTTACCTTTGCCGCTTTTATATCTGCTGATTTGTATTTTCGCTCTTCCTGTGGTGCCATCGGTCAGGTTCGCCAAAGGTATTTAAGACGGCCCGCTTCCATGGCTGGGAGGCCCGTAGAAGTTGTGCAAATTCCCGCTTTATCTAGCTTTTATCGAGGCCTAAATCTCATCAAGAAAGTCAAGAACTCGAAGAAAGACAAGTTTTCCAATCCATTATGTGTACGGTCGATACCAGACTTTGGCACACACTATATTACCCCTCAAACTCGAGGTCCTCTATGGTTAAGTATAACGCGGCGTGGCGCTAGATACTACAACGAGTTCCCGCCTATAAGCCGCTTTTCAAACCGGCCACGCAACAAATCGAGTCAAGAACTCGCTTTACTAACGACGGAGGTGATAAACAATTACAAGCAAAGATCTTACTTCCTAAGTTCCCCGCATAAATTTTCTCTCTGTAAGAGGGAAATGCGACCAGACAAACCCTACAATCCACATCGCTTTGCTCACCAATTCGGATTCTCGTCAGATTTCGGTAACGAATCGAAGATCATCGCCGAGTCCCATTAGATGCCGCCGAGGCTTTTCCGCCTATGTATTTCGCTGATCGAACTAACCAAGCTACTTTTCCATCTCATGGTGCCTGCCTCGCACCCGCAAAAGCATGACGCTGTCGAAAGCGAGCATACGCCAAAGATTCGGCAATGAGCATCCGCTCATCCTCCCCGCTGCTTCTATCGTAGATGTTTCAAGGTATATGATCCGTCCATCGTGCCCACCCAACTTCATCTTTGACGACAACTTGATTCTAAAGAACTCCTCAAGTTTCTACGCCGAAAAAGAAGCGATGCTCAGGAGGACGAAGAGATAGTGTCGATGAACGCAACTTCGCCACGCTAGATCGAGGTAACTCAGAAGCCCGTCAAAAGTACTGCTCGAGGACAATTTTTCCTACAATCCACAACGAAGCCTTAGACGGCTGCCAGGTTTAATGTGTAACATATTCATCATTCTCAATTGGCTTATCAGATACATGTTCTTTATTTCCATTTATTTGTCTGTTTGTTTTTCTTGCTCTCCCGTAGAGCGAGACTCGAAAAATTGTGGGTCCTCAGCGGGCAATTCAAATGGTACGCAAATCGTGAAGTTAGCTGAGCAACTTTTTGTCTTTTGAAGTGGGTAAATTTGTTTCGGAAGTCGCTTCAACCGTGATCGAGAATACCTAAGGCTCAGAAAAATCGAAATGGGGTAGGTCAACCAAGTGACATATTATTCATTCAGATCGTTGTTCATGCTTTTCTAGACGTAGTATATCGCTGTGCTCAAATCTATCTCTGAAGACACTTGACTCATTTTTTCAAAGCCATGCAACTTTCACTATGCATAACTATAATTTTCCTCATCAATGACAATATCCTTTTCTACCACTCATTTTCTATAGCTAGATCACAAATTGAGAAATCAAAGCACATAAAAAAGTGTCATAAGAATTCGGCCTGGACACGCAAAAGAGTCGACCGAGGGAGACAGAAGACCTTCGCTAAAGTGGAAACAAGACCTTCATACTCTTCTTCATCAAGACAAGTGAAGACACGAAGTCATCAGAGTCGAAAGTATCAATTCTGAAGACAAAGTGTCTTTTGTCATGAAATACGCTAACAAGAAGTGATGACGAAGAATGACTTCAAGATATAATCAAGAATCGGATACTCAAACAAGTGAATTCATGATTTCAAAATCACTTTTAGCTTTTATTAATTTGTGTAGGCTTTTAGGAATTTCTCTTTTTTCTAGTAATTTAAGTATCGCTTATTAGTCACATGTTTTATCATGCTAATGTATTATCGTATCGCTTTCCTTCATTTATGTCTTATTGTCATATTGCACGAATTTCGGATGATTGAACTGGGATTTCAAGCCTGCTCACGCACTCAAGAAATTTTATCATCCCCGAGATCAAGTCGATGTCGCTCAATAGGGAACATATAAATTTGTCATGGCGGCATCGTGATAATAATTTGTACTCACGCTGGCCGAGTGTTTCGCTGAACCTATTACGCAATATTATTACGCGATTCCAGCGCTTAACCACATGCAAAGTCATCGATGGTCGCCGCATACGCTTTTATACTCGCGCGCCGTGAGTTTCCTTCAACTGGATAATATCTTTCTGGGCAATGGTTCATCGATTGCATACTTCTAACTCCATCTTCGATCTACCATCTGTATTTATCCTGCTTCAGATATACCTCGACGACGCATTTGACCATCCGACTTTCAAACAAATTCCTTCCTTTTTTTATGGGGCGATGACATTGATCTTTTGACGTAAAGTACCATATCACCAACTCTCAGTGCCGAGCTGCTGACTTCCGACTTTCTTGCTATAAGACTCACATTTAAGTGATCATAACACTCCAACCTTCATTACAAGATCCAACCTCGCTTTCCATCGACGGACCTAACTCTTCCAAATTCGAGGCTAGCATTTTCCCTATAGTCTCATCGCCATTAATCCGCACATGGAGCGGTGATCCAACACTCTCTTCAAGACGCTTTGTTCTTCGAGAAAGTGGTTCGGGCTGGCTTTTATCCTCCAATCATGATACCGTCCGGGTTTTACGGTCGGGTAGTCCTTTTCTATCCCTACCATCAAGTCTTTCGACATTTTTGTTACTTTTTGACTTATCAAGGCTGATTCTTTCTTCTTAACGGTCCCACCCTCAAATAAGCGCCTCCGCTTTGGATTTCGCCACCAACCTTTTGTTATACTGCACTTTCGTTGGCTGCCCCTACCCTTTGGAAAGATTGACTGTACCATTCACGCATCGCTCCCAGTCTCGGCGATTGATCTCAACTCGACGCTGCACTCGTGCTCGTCGCAGTACATCCTCTTCTTCGTAAATGTAGTCGTTTGCTTGGCTTCTCGGAGCATAGCTCGAACCGGAGGAGGTGTGTAAGGTATATTCAGCCTCAGATGTAAGCTACGGGCATACCCTCTATCCTTAAGCATTTTCTCGAGCCTCATTAAGCTATGCACCTTTTCATCTGGCCACCATGGAGGTATCGCTCCACTTTCGAATCAAACCCGCTTACTAGAGGCCATATGACTTCTAATCTCTAACATTTTATTTTTGGTGTAGCTTCCACTTCTCCATGCTCATTGCTTCTCCATCACCGTGATGAAAAATTTCCTCGCTAAGGCTTGTGAGTTGGAACTCATTTCTGATTCTAAAGGATAGGGATGCTTAGACCATTAAACCCGGAACTCACATGGTGTCTTCTTTCAAAGATTCTTTGACGTATAACGGAGCTTTAACATCTCTCTTCCTCGCCTCCCTTTTGTTTCTTTGGTCTGGAAGATCTTTTCTTTGTTGGCTCATCGACGCCCTTATTCTTTCTGAAATAATATTTTCAGATCTCGCGTTATGATTCCAGCCTACGAACGAAGCCACCGCCTTTAATCGCTATTTCGACTCCATCTTTTGCTATATTTCAAGCATTGGTGAAGTACGGGAGGCCTGCCAACATTATCGACAAGATTCATGGTCGCCCAAGCCGCACGTTGTAGTTGTCTGCATCGGCGACACGGAACCACGAAGTTGAACTCATATCTCCTATGCGATACACAGCGGCTAATCTCTTCCACGCTTCTTGGCCTCCTTGGGTCAGTTTCCTCAATCATAAGTCGACTCGCCGGCACTTCCTCAATCGAAATACCTAATTGCTTCGAGACTTCAACGGAAGAATATTAATCACGACCCCATTCATTAAAATTGAAAGTAACACTTTCTTCACAAGTATAACTCGATATTACGATCGGGCGACATGGCCATCATCCCCATGAGAAAATCCTCATCCAGAACGCGACGGCGAATGTACCTGCCTCTGTCCTACCGAGGCGTTTCTTCGCTAATCTCTTCGAGCAGGGTTTCCACTTCATCCTCGTAGAAATGGCGCACAAGCATCGCACTCTTCATTTCCCCATAACTTATTTTCCTGAATGAATTCTTTCAAAGTGATCGTTAGTGGACTTTTTGTAAAAGTCGGGGCCTCACCTCAAAGGGTTAGGTACGGAATCTTTTTCTACGCCTTCTCCTCGACGAGCTTTCTAGTACCTTTTCCTTTCGTTGGGTAAAGTTTGCCTTATCTTTATAGGAACGACGCTTCTTCCTATGCACTGCAGCTCAATCCACCTTCGTCACCATCATCTACATCCGGAGTCAGCTGTTTTTCTTATTTGCGCCTAACATGTCTGGCCATCCTTCGCAACCTGGCAAACATCGTGGTATTCCCAATTTAACATTAATTGCTGGGACCATACTTCCAAATCCAATAATTACTGACAGAGTAACCCTTCCTGGCAGATCTCCCCGATTTAACTAATTCCTTCCATTATCTTGTCCTTGAAAGACGAAGCACTTCTTAATCGATGACGAACTGTATCTGATATTTGCAAGAATTTGAATCTTTAATTCTTCCACCTTCATCCTGACTTTTCATTTCCTCGCAATTTATCATCTTTCCTCGAGTAAATTCATCAAAACATTCCGTAGACATCGACCAGAAAGGATAATCTTCTCACCAGATTTCCTTAAATGAAACCCTTGTATTTAGGAAAGTCTTCTTCCTTCCCTTCTTCTTTCACTTAACAGAGAACCTTATTTCGGTGAGGAAGCAATGAGCCTCCCGCTTATCATCATATACTTTTGTTGAAATATTTCCACCTTCGATCTCAAATTTATCTACGGTCCTTCGAACATCTCTTCGAGCAAATGTATCTGTGGTTTTTGTTCATAGCACGCTAAGCTCCATGTCATGAGATCTGTGGGCCGTGATCCTCAAAAGACTTGGGCTCGATCCTCAGCGACGCATCGAGATCCCAATGGATGCCTTTAATACACATATCAATTCGTAAGCCTTCACATAAAAGCGGGAAGTTCTCATAGCTCAAACCTAAATTCCTCCATCGACAGAAAATCGCAACAAGCTCTTTTTTCGCTGCTTAGCATTTTGTGAGCTCTATCATGCCGATGGTAATGGCTGTCGCTTATGTAATATGTTAAGGAATTCTCCAGTCAGACCCAACTATCAATAAAACCAGCGTCCTAATTTAGTGAACCAATCAAACGTATTTCCTTCAAAGAAATAAGAACTGCTCCACCAAGTAAATACCCACTATTCCTCAAGATTGTTGCACGCTTCTACAAAACGGGCAACATGTTGTCGGGATTTTACTCACAACCGCATGAAGTTTCGTGGCCGATAACCATTTGGCATCCGCATCATATCAACGCCTGTTGTACGGTTTAACATAAGCACAATGGCTGTTTCGATCTTCTAACTTGTCTTTGATCGTCCCCATAATGAACTCCTTAAGTTAATTCATAAGGATAACTCCATCAGCCGAGATCTGAATGCTTGAATCATTCGACTTGTTCCTCTAAAGCTTTTAGGAACCTCATGTGGGTAATGTGCGCCTTCAACCACCTACCGCTTCTTCCATCAACGCCTACGCAACCTTCTCCATGATCAATAGATTCAAGATCTTGACTTTAAATAAGTACTTAGCATGTCCCTCTGTAGTCTCGTAAGCGACGCTGATTTCGCTTCTTCTAAGTTCAAGAGGTTGTCATCACATCGGAGCATATGGATTAGTAGTGTCTCATGCACGAGGTACTTTGACTGGGCAGATATCATGAAAAGATGTCGCTGAACCATTACTCAAGATGAATCGTTTAGCTTGATCGCACGGTGCCCGACTCGTAAAGAAGTCTAAGATCTCGCAAAGAGTCTTCGCCATAGACGCCACGCCCGACACCGCCGGGTCGGACAATTCAATCATCCTTCGGCGGATTGATCTAACAATCAGCCGTAAATATTCTCGTACCCCTCGCTTATCAAGATGTTGGACACGGGCTACAGAGTAACCCTGCAGAGCTCAAGCAGACGCTCGGGGAGCTGGTGAAGCTCGAATTGTCCCACTGGCTAAATTTGTAAATAACAAATTTTCTTAAGTCTAAAAGATGATTTATTAAAGACAAGAAAATAAGCAATTGCAAAGAAATATTTATTTGATAATTTAGCACACCCTATTTCTTTGCTCCTCTTAATTTTACTTCACACTAAAAGTCAAGGGTCTTAGCAGCTTGTTCTTGGACTTGATTGTTGAACACTCGTGAATCTCGAACACTGATGTCGCACCCCCAATTCAAGGATCAATAGCCTGACCTCAACTCGACGCTGGCTGCTCAAGATTTTACATACGAATGCTCAACGCTTGTAGATTCAAATACTAAGATTCGAAGATTCAAAGGCTTCGAAGTTTCAAATGCTTAATTTTGAAAGTCACGAGTTTTCACTTTATAGAGCTTTTATCTTCTTTCTCCTTTTGTCTTCAAGAACGAAAGTTCTCCCCCTTAAACGAATTGATAACGCCTATTTCTGTAGATTAAGGTCAGTTTGGGCTCGATCAACTCGCTTCAATCGGCCTTTGGAATTTGACTGATCGTCTCTACTGACCTCTACTTACTGTCTCATTGATTCCTCCTTTATAATTATTCTTCCAATTTAATTAAAGAATAATTATATGATTTGATCGATAAATTATATCTTTTTATTTGTTCCAAAGACATAATTATTTAACTCTTTAATTATTTCACATGTTTATTTAGAGGAAATATTATTTATTATGATCCCATTTCTCATAATGACATTAATTGACGATCCAGAATTTTCACGCGACAATTTATAATTTGATAATAAACGCCACATGTAAATATTTAATCGGGATCAGATGATTTAATTAAATTAAATTCCAAAGTATGAATTATTGAATTGGAACTTAATTAATCAATGTAATTTGGATACTTATCAATAAATTTCCGCTTATCAACAAGTAATGCTCAATAAGAAAATACAAACGAGATATACACAATTCTATCCAACATTATCTTTCTTTACTCATGTTTTTCAACATCAGAAGCCTTAATAACAAAACAAACATAATACTAGTCATTATTATCATGAAAAGCCCCTATAAAAACACATAGGGATCACCATTCACAACCCCGCCTCAATTCCTATCACATATTATCCGTACGCTACTGCCACGCCAAAGTGAGTTAGCCGCGCGCCCACGCCAAGCAGCCAGGACACTTACATCGTAAGACACGCGCCACGCTGCTATCTTTACCACGTCCCACACGTAGGGCAAATTCATGTGTCATCATCATATGCCCATATCGCCACAAACGCCGGGCCGCCACCCCGCCGCCTACGTAAGCCAAAGCACACACCTCACAAATATAACGACATACGCCCACACGCTTCTGGCGACGCTGTATATTCCGTCAGATCTAAGATATTCTCTGATATCAACATTCTTGAATATTCCCTCATCCTTTGACCAAATTTCTTTCACCATTCCCTTTTACACCTACTCATTGCTTATCCACACCGCTCAACGTCAAGCTCAACATCTTCTCCCAGTCTGACAACAACGTAAGATGAGTTTTCCAGTCTGACAAATTTTTCCTGGCCCTTCCACCAACTTTTCGCTCTAGAAAAAGCGAATCTACTAAAACATCACTTTTACCCAAAATCTATCAAATTTTAAGCCCCAAATTACATTTTTTAGCCAAAAACTCAATTTGACAAAAAACGCATTCCGCATTCACTCCAAGCAAACCCATTTCACCGAAGTCAGTATTCTACCCAGTTACTTTTAGTTTTGCCCAAAAAACCCATTAAAACACTTAGTTTAATAAATCTCAACATTAAAAACATTTGGACTACACCTAACGATAAATTTACCTGACTACAAACTATCGTCTAATTACATAGGACCAGCCCATTAAACGAATATTATACGCGGTGACTTTATACTCCTCATACACCGCCTTAGCCTAGTACAATATATATTCCCTTACCAACTATACTGTAACGCTAAATATACTTATTCATACTTATATAAAACGCCATAATGCTATCTATTATTTACATCATGACTACAGTACTTCAAATGATACCTAACCCCGATCCATCCAGTGATAGCTTCTGCTCAACAAGTTGATCCATCGCTCAATCATACTGACTGTGTCAACTAATGATATACTAAGAATAATATCAACCTCAGCTGCATCTAGTTGGCCAGCTGCCATTCGCACAATACATAAAGAAAAGCATCTTAATACATCAAATGTTTGCCTCAGACGGATCGGATTCACGCTAAATCGATAACCAAAATTATCTCCTCATGAACCACGCACCCGCAACATCGCTACCAAATTCTAAGGAAGATACCCTGCTACCCGGCCGACATCAAGCTATAATCCAAGAACCTGACATGCTAGTTGTTAGATGGCATTGAAGTGGATGTAGTCGTTCAGTGATCACAACACGCTTCTGGCCACAGGAAGAAACCACATCAAGGGACACTCGCGACTACACGCATAACGCAGTGAGTCATATAGTAACTACAAGTTATAAACATTTTGTAAAGGCCATCCCACAACAAGTGAACAACCCCTTAAATTGGTCTTTAATACACTCACTTTCCCTAGCACAAGACTGGGCCGCCTGACAATAAGAAGCCGGGCTTTAACCCATTGATCGCCACCCCACCAGTTTCAAATCATTTCAATCGAACTTACTGATGGCACAAGTGGAGCATTTATTAGGTATATCGCCACATTGACGATGGGCATCAAACAACTGGATGTTTATATTTAAAGTTTCAAAATTGCCTCAACGGAAAGACATATCGCGCAATGACTTTACCCAGTAATGAAGCACAGACACGCATCAACAAATTGCATACGCTTTTGTCGCCAAGTTCGCAACCGCCATTCAAAGCGCAACAGACGTAAACGATCTCTTTGATATTCCTCGGGCAGTGCAAACCGAGTCCTTAAGAGCTATCATGATCGGCGTATAACACTGCGCAGATTTAACATACCCATGACATTAAAGCGGAGATATGCCTCTTTCAAAGGTTTACGCCATGAAAGTCAAGTAAAGCCTCTGCTGCTAACGCCGCACATGGGATTATCACATCAAATGATAAATTATACACATATTCAATTAATGAAGCCAGTGTGGGCGCGGAAACCCATTTATTTAAGAGAAACAAAGATTACAGTACGGAATGCCAAAAGAACGCCTCATGAGAGAGATACAGCTGGAGCAAGTGACAATTACTGGAAACCCTATATTTGTGTAATCTTCCTCAGTGAAAGAGAATGTTGAAAACCAACAAATGATCACTAAGCCATCAAATACCCTCTAAGAGTTTCTATAGTCAAGTATTCGCCAAAAGAAGTATAAACTACCTTACCATCGGCATGAGGGAAACCCAGTTGTGCCGGACTAAATCCTCTAACGCGACGCTTATTTGGTGAATAGCCACACTACTCATAAGATTTTAGAACAAGATAAAGATCATACAACTAGGACACAGAATCTTAAAGGGAAATCAAAGCCTCGTATACCACTACCCACCCCTGCAAGACCGTCATATCAACGTGAAGACATCCCCCAAGACGCCCTTATCAGACCATCGGCCACTGTTGGATTGAGATGCCTCAATGAATGATCCTCGCGATCACAATGCTAAAAATAATATATTTACAGATAATGAATGCGGTAGATACAAGCAGTCAAATTGATATTATTTTATCCTCAATGCTTTGACAAACTCAACTTGCCTAGAAACAATTGTTAATGATGAACTCTACTAACCGATCACCTGACATCTGCAAATCTATCAAATTGTACGACAAGGTAAAGCTAACAACTGTAAGCAAGGCTCATGAGTACCACATTCCAGCGCAAATTCACAGCTGTGGATATTTCTAATTCGTCATATAAATTGGTCGGGATCTGGGAAACCATCTTAAAGACTTAACGCTATAGTATCTCCACAGACTCAAACCAAAGCATACATCCGTACCACCAAGAATCTACGAAAGCAAACAAGAGTCAAGTGAAATGAGGGAGAGAAAAGTCTAATGACAACGATTTAATGGAGAGAACAACTCTGTTAGTAAGAAAAGTTTCAAGAAAGGCCCATTAATGGCAGAGTTGAAATTCCATTCCTTCAAGGAAAAGACATTTTTGTTTAAATGGGCTTGACATACATCTCAACTGATCGAATTAATCCGAGAATTGATGGGGAACCATAGACGCCTGTAATGGACCCCAAGCAGGGTCTCTATCCCATGTCTTATCTTCGATTCCTCCTCTAAACAGCCGAAAAGCAATAACATTTTAGCTGCAGCAAATGTAAGCACAAGAGAAGTCGCCACTTACCAAGACAAAGCCATCCGAGAACTACAGCTCATGGAAGGATAAGAACAAGGCCAGTAAAAAGAGCATCTAATATCAAATGGCGAATGATTTCTGCAACCGAACAAAGCATGTCCAAAAGACTTCTACCCGCCATCTATTTGGGGCGTGATCAAAGTGGACGGCAAGACGATACGAAAAGCTCACTTTATGGATGTTTCAAGAGGTATCACCAAGAATACTCCTGAGGATGATGAAAAGACGTCAATATAACCAAATACGGCTTATACTATCGGGAGAAATATCTGACAAGAACGCAGTGGAGCCATATATCGCCGAACGGTTAACACCATTTTCGAACTCACATATCAGCCAAACACAAGAGCATGCTGACGATAGGCCGGTAAAAAGCAAGGAAGGTTTTAACACTTTCAGAACCTGAGGGAAACCTTCACACGACCGGTGGATGTGAAGTCAAAACTCAACGGTAAGCTGTTCCTTCCTGAGTAACCTCTGGAAATTTTATGGGTTATATGATGGGACGACCGGTACCTCAACTCCGTATAAAATGATTTTAGATATGATGTCAAGATATTCAAAGGCTCACTGACGCTTAGTCGCCAAGCCGATTCTATTTCTAAAATGATGGAACGAACCTTCTTTTCTTCAAAAATTTAAGAAAGCCAACAAAACAAAGCCCACCGAGACAACTAGCGCCAATATATTTAGCACATGTAATTATGGATCGGAGGAAAATATCCAATAATCGACAACTTTACATTCGCTTCCGGGGCGAAATTCTCGTCAAGAAATCGAAGCCATACTTCGAGTCCCATCCCATAAGAAGGGTCACCACCATCAAGAATCACAAATTCCCCATTGTTCCAAGGATGACTACACGGATGATATTATTACAAAAATAATAATAATAATAATAATAATAATAATAATAATAATAATAATAAATAATAATGATAATAATAATAATTGCCGATAAGTTTGAGACGCGAAGAAAAAATTACGATGATAAAGATATAAATTTGGACTTTATCACTTTTTAATTTTTTTGAGAGTAAGGAAAATTAGTAGAGAATTTTAACTTAAAATTTTATTAATTTTTTTGATAAGTACTTAATTTATTAAGTATTTAAAATAATTAATTAATAAACAAACCTAATAAATTATGTGATAAATTACTCACTCTTTAAGATGAATGAAGCGAACAAACACCCTAAATTTTAATAACTAAAGTCCATTGGGTCCATACTTAAGAGGATTGATGCCCCAAAAATCTTATAAACCTACCTCATACAAGCTACATATCTAATGCGGACGGTGATCTTCAATACCGTCTCCCACTCGCGAACCCTAAGCTCAAATGATCAACGGACGAATCGAAAATCGCTCACGACGCAAGAAATCTACGAAATTCATTACTAAAATCAACGGCTTATGTATTTGACAAGCCTAGGTTCTTATAAACCACGTTATATTCTTTGCATATTCAATGTTCATCATGGTAATTCTTCAATAATCTACCATTAAAATCATTTCAAATAAAAGATATAAATAATTCAATCTTTCAACAGCACCTGTGAAAGACATTTTTTCAGACATGAACTGAAAATCATCTTTTGAGTTATCGATTTAAAAAACACCTTTAACTCGCGGTAAAGTTTAGTCATATTGAAATATCATTTTTGGAGTGGAACCGCGAAAATTCAGTGCTAAAAAAAAATCGATTTTTTCTCAATTAACAATCGCCAAAAAGTTCAGCCAACATTGCATACTACAAGGTTCAATACAGTAAAATTGGTTGATAATGGGAAACAAGAAGACAAAATATAGGCAAAAACAAACTTTAATCTCGCAATATCGAAAATAAAGACTAAAGCCCCTCTTTAATGAAGAATAACATGCGTACAACTCACGTAATTTAAATACACTGCGTATTTTGTAATGGTCAAGAATGCACAAAATTAAAGATCTTGGCATGGAACGATGCCAACAATGACTGATTGTGCTAAAGCATTTTGGTCTTCTAAGAACATGAACTATATTCTCGACTCCACCTTTGCTTCATTTTGTTAATAATCCTACACCATTATTGACAACAACTCGCCTCGCCCAAGATACTTTTAACATCGTGATCTAACCCCGTGAATTAGAATAAACGTGGATTAGTAATTATCTCTATTTATTAAGATCCATCGTGATTTGATATCCATTAATTCTATTAATTATGTAAATGTTATTAAATACAAAAAGAATAAAATCGTGTTGTTTACTAGTAATTAGCCTGGTTGTCAATGAACGTACATCCATCCTGGGCCGCAGATCAATAATCACGCTAATAATTGCTGTGAGGACTCCAAAAACCCTATTCTCGCTTATCTAAAGAATCAAGTGACAAATATCTTCAAATCTCTAAACTAGACTTCTCTAATTTGAAGAAGTTTCATGTATACGAAACCTCAATTACAAATCTCTCGAATATTTTCTTCGAATCACATGTTTTCTCTCTATTTTGATATCTTTGGCGCGCGATTTTCACACACACTATTACAATAATAAGAGGAGGTATTTATAGTTTCTCAAATAATATTTTCTACCCACAGCATTCTGTAATAAATCTTCCTTCGTTTCTCTAATTATTTTCTTAATCGCACCGTCTTCCACATTAATCCGAACTCTTCACATATGCCAGGATTCACATGATTAACACATTTCAGGTAATATGGTCAGAGAAAACAAAACAAGTGATCTGAAGCAGACACTATTGACATCGAAGTAGCAAACAACTTGGCAATTCTTTTGTATGTTGCATTCTAGACTTATTTACTTTGAGATTACTTAATGTTATATGAGACTAATCATGCAACCAAATCGATTCTTTTAACCTCCACTATTGAAGAAAAAAAAGCGACTTCAATAGTAAAGACATAAAAGCTACTGTCTTAAACTCTTAATGAACAAAATGAATTTTAGATCAACATGCCTTCAAATGTCGCAATGTGTTAACTAGCTAGTAGTTGTTGGGATTGGATTTTTTAAGGATGGGTTAGTTATTTGAATGTTATTTGATTAAATTGTCCTTTTAAAATTGATTTTATCTTCGAAAAGTACAGATGTTACGGTTTTGAAAAGTTCGGTGCAAAAAATGATCTTCAAGCGCCTATTTGAAATATTAAAATGTTTAGATACCTATTTGAAATGATTTTAATCATTCAGGTGCCGGTATAAAATTTAGCCTAGATATAAACAAATTCAATCATACAAATATGTGTGGATGAATAACACAATTAGTTGACAACCTTTCTGGCCAATACAAATGCTACTTTTCATTTAATTTGAACCAACAATTACACCTCCCTTTTCCTTTATTCCCCACAAGAATATGAAATTCAACAAATTCCTATCACTAACCAATCAAATTTTTCTTCAAATAATGAAACTACAACCAATAATAAAATACCCTTTTGATGAATTATGTTCAACTAAAGAGAGCTGCATATAGAAGTTCATTCCAAGTATCAGGCAATCCTGGTAGACACCAATGACTACAATCCATTGTGTTGTGATCACTATAGGAAACAGGGTGGCCATCTTTTCGATATTGTGAAAGTGTTGCAACATCCAACAAATAAACTGGTTTCTTGATCCTGCTTAGAACTTTATTGATAACAACCGATGAGGCTAGTGTTCCTGCTGGATACTTTGAGCCAAAGAATGGTTGTGTCTCACTTGCACAACTCTTTGATGGTGCTCCCCAATCTCTTCCACTGGATTTCATTATAATTTTCACATTAAAATTTGTAGGAGAACATATTACAATTAATTAATCAAGTTTTAAATACACTCCATATGTTTGAAAGATACTCCCTCTCCCTCCGTTCCTAAAAAATTAGTCTAATTTCGACTTTTTAACTTTTAATAATTGAATTTACTCATAAATATTTTTGCTTATGCTATATAATGATCAATAGTAATATATCAACTGAAGAATTTAAATATATTTTATTGATATATTTTCATAAAATATTATAAAACTCAAAAAATATATACTGGCCAAAGCTCAACTCATTGCTCAAAAACAAATAGACAATCTTTTAGGAACGAAGGAAGTAATTACTTCATCTAACAAAATTTTAGTGTTCAAAATTTTCACATAGAAAAATACAAATAACAAAAGTGAGTTCACTAAACAATACTTTGAACATACAATATATAGTACACATTACAATTAATTAATCAAGTTCTAATCATTTCATCTGATTTCTGTCTAAAAATGTTTCCATAATTTATCCCTTGACAAAATTTTTAGTATCTGTATTCTTATATACATTAGGAAGTACTATTGGTAATTAGTATAAATTTACGCAAAAGCTCAGTCATATACGCAAAATGATTTCAAAAGTGAGTTGATTAAGTGTTACTCCCAACATATGATATGTAATACTCATTACTTACACATAATGGGTGGGAGAGATGCCCTGAAAGAAGACTTTGGTTTTGGTAGGATCGACATTTTGATTGACCCATCGTGCCCATGTAGTCATGCCTTTGTAGTAAGCAATCAATCGGTTCATGTCTTTCTGCACCTTATTTCCATCTTGTATGTAATTCCATCTGAAAAAGCCACTCTCATTATTACTCAATTTGTCTCAATATCAATATAACTGATGTTTTAACTAACCGTACCAAAATCAAAGTCTTCATCTTACAATTTGAATAATATTTAGACTCAAATTGAAAGTCTAAATTAATTTATAAATGTTTGTTTAGACTAAAGGCACAAAACAAAGTTTAAATTTGTCAAATAATGTTTAATCTTATTTATTTTGATTTAATAAATCATTGTTTATTTCGACTCAAATAGGTTAAATTCGGAGTTTGAATGGAATATTGGTTAATTGAACTAGTTTGAAGCTTAATTCAGTTGTAACTCGATTGAATTTATTAGCCAAAACTCTCACTAACAAATCGAACTAAAGTTTCTACGACTCGAACTTGACTAGATTCATGTACATCTACAGTCCCTCAACGTCATCAAAGTCATCACCTAAAATTAGGTCCCCTTGAGGGCCTTGGCTATATTTAAGTAAGTCACCAACCAAAATTATTGGAAGGGAAAAAATAATCTATAATCTTACGGTTGGGAACTTCCGGTGTGAGTCCACCAATGCCAGGAGTTGAAAATCAACATATCCATCCCTCTCCATGAGTCTCCACTTCGTATGGAATTTAGTTTCAGAACAATTCCTGCTGGCTCTTTCACCATGTCCACCAAATATGGCGTCCGATACAATAGCAGATGAACCCCATAGTCCTGCCATTATTTAATTTGCACAAATATATCAATTACATTTTTGAATTAATATTTACAGATAATTATTTCCCTTAAATTTGAACAAATGTGTTAATTTTGTTCGTGTACTGCTCCCATCCTACTTTGTTATATAATAATCTCTCCATCTCAATTTAATTGATTATCTAGCAAAAATTTCTTACTATATTTTATTATAATTGATTCTTTACTTTATTTATCAATACAATTTTTTTTTGTGTTGGGGTTAAAAAAAATATTTAGTCTCATAATATTCTTATTTTCATTGGTTAATATTTTTCTCTCTTTGAAAATAGTAAAACCAATTATTACATTAATAAAATATAATTGAACTAAATGATCAATTAATTTGAGACGGATGAAATAACAACCTAATTGAATGGCATGAACAAAATTGGAGTATTAATTGATTATCAGCCAACATCAACAATAACAACAGTCCATACTTAGATTTATGGTCCAGAGGGCAAATTGAAACAAAATTTAATTGTTGTAGCTGAAGTTTTATTCAAGTGTCCCCATGCATTAATAAAAAGGTTTTAATTGTATATAACTGGACTAAATTATTTTTCTTGCGCACTACCTAACCTTTTAAAATTAAAAGTGGGGAAGATCACTAATATAAAAGTTGCTAGATTTGTCATGTTTTTTGTTAAGCCATTTTTTATTTATTTATTTTAATTAGATACCTAAAATAAAGTTTCCTTATCTTTCAAAACAAGTCGTTCATCATCAGCTAACAAAAAAGTTGAAATTTCTTGAAGATGATGATGATTCCCAATACCATAATCGATGACGCCGTGATTCTTTGCTTAATTTTGCAATCAAGAATTTCTAACGGTCATCATCATGGTTATGCTACATTTTTCAATCAACCTTTCTTTTCTTTCACACACAAAAAAAAGTATTTCAACTCCAATGAAGATATGTACTTTACAACTTTTATTTGTTAACTTTATACTACTAACTCCATCTCAATTTAATTATGAGTTTGAGTTATAACTTAAACAATTTATTTTAACTCAAAATTAATGGTATTAAAAAAATATAATTAATGTTCAAAATTTTGATGATAACTGATGGATGTAATTCATCAAATGGTATGGATATTTTTCATAAAAGCTTAAAACGTATATATGTATACTTTTTTTTTTGTCTTAAAACAGATTTGAGTATTTAAAAAAAAAAAAAAACATTATGAGTTAAATTGGAATTAATGAAGTACTCCAATATGCATGCAAATAAAGAAGTTGGTTGCTGATTATAAATAGTAGTAGTAATAATTTTCAACCAATTTCAAAATTTAAAAAATGGGTTGGCTGCATAAGCTCAATATGAAGTGTGGTTTAATTTACACTGTAATTTTTATTAGATATGGTTTCTGGAGGATATTAAATATAGCATGCATGTCATGTTTATTTTGGCTCCTTAGCTTGTCTAGGCATTTACTACACCTATAAGAAATACAACCAACACAGTGAAATACATACTACTTGAATTGGTACATGTATGGTGGTGACCACCACTTTCAATCTTCGAAGTGTTTGGATGCATTGCAACTTTTCCAAAGTTGAACTGTTCTTGTGATCTAACATTTACTTTTCAAATCAAAATTAGGCATTTTCACACGTCGAATTTGGAAGAAATAATATCACATTGATTGTCTAATCAAAATTACAATAAATTACAAAAGTATCACAAGAAATACAAGAGATATATATGAATAAAAGGCTAAAAATTGTCCGAAGCTATGAGGTTGGAAGTAGTACTATTGTTCTGAAAGTGAGTTTAAAAATACCTCATGATGACTAATTACATAACGCATGTGAAATAATTGGTACAGTACTAACCAGGAAAGTGAGGTCAGCTAGACCATTCTTTCTGACCAGGGAGGTCCTTGAATTGGGCACTGAAGAGTGAAGCATGCAACTCAATGATTGCCACATATTCAAACTCAGTGAATCTCCTACAAACATTATCTTCTTCCCCCTCCATTTTTCCAAGAATGCCTTCCCGTTAAACCTACATACAAACCAACAATTTATCAAATTAATAGTGATTTCTCAAAATGTTATGTTAGGGATCCGATATCCTATTTGACTTCGTAAGTATACTATAGTGGCGGAAGCATAATTTTATTTAAGGCTAATGTTCAAGTAAGTACAAAATTGTTAATTATATTATCTCCTATGAGAATTGACGTTTTGAATTATTTTTTAGTTGAATAATGAAGGAGCTTCACCCATAACAATTTTAAAATTTGTGTACAAGATATTTATATATTTTGTGTACCTTGGGAGGTTACATGAGGAAGGCTGCCACCTGTACTTTGTGTACGATGTATCAGGTCTTTTGAATTTCAAGCAATTGAATTCATCATCTATGAAGGGGCAGCTTGCAAAGTTATACAGAGGATATGAGGCATCATACACCCATTTTCCAGCAAAGAAGTTACATGTCCCAGCAAGTTTCCTACCTATGGATGATGAATTGGACAATTTTTTCTCATTTTGAAGATGAATTGTAGAACCTTTTGTGTGGTAAGCAAAAAGAAAGAGAAGGAAGCACAATTGTTTCATTAAAATTGCCATCTTTTTCTTGATCCCAATGAGGATTAGATAGTAGAAAAATATGGGTTTGTTTAATGTACGTGGATCAACATTTTGAATGTATGTTTTTGTGTGAATGAATATATATAATGGCTTTAATTTGGGAAGAGTAGGAGGGAGGAAGAGGTAGTAGCTGGATTGCAATAGGAGGGAAAGAGAGTTTTGCACATGGTTAAGGACAGCAAACAATGTCCTGTTTGTATAAACTAACTTTGGGGATTAAGACATTGCTGTATCATGTGGGGTTGGGTAATTGAGTTGATTCTTCTCTTTTCTTTAAAGAAAATTAGGACCATGGTCTTAGTTTCTACAAGGTGGGAGGAAAACAAGAAGCATGGGAATCATAGGATGAGTTTAGATGAAAATAATCAAACGGTTTCATCCATTTGGAAATTAATTTATAATATCGTATCTACTATCATAAACTAAATTATAACACTGCCTCTAAATGAGATTAAATCTTAATTTGATCACACTTACGGTAACAAAATTGACAATTAACTCATTTTTCTTTGATAAAATGGTTGTTCTATGCTAATAGATGATAACACGGAAAATTATTTTTTAATGATAAGTGCAATATTCTTAATTGTATTCTTTAATATTCCAGTTAAGAGAGAATAACATTGGTTTAAATTGATAAACAGCTCGAATTTATTATCGACAAGAAACTTATCGCCAAGATTACACCTAAACATTTATATTTCGAAAGCATAAATTATGTTAATTTTAACTAAATTATTTACTTTATAAGTTAAATTATTAAATTGTATTCCTCCCGCATCGGCCCCCTGCCACGATTTGCCAAGTGATCGCCAGTACTAATTTTGTATTCCTTAATTTTGAAACTTTAAATATATTTTCTAATAGAGTCTTTAACACAAATGTTGAGTTTAGCATAGCGGTAGGCTATTGTATTGGATTTTCAATTGCCATCAACGAGTGTTCGGCTCTTTTCTAGAACATACATATTCCACTTTTTGTTTCACCATTTTAAAGTTGTGTAGAATCTCGCAAATAGCCAACTTATTACTTATTACATTCGTTCAAATTTTTCAGTTGGTGGATATAGAGTAACATTTAATATTTCCAATGCTCAAGCCATTAAATACGGTTTTGCTCTTTCTAAATTGTTCTCTATCTTGCAAATATTTTGCAAAATCAAATTTAATTTGTCTAATTTTCTAAAATTAACGATAGTATATCTTTTTCGTATCCCAACATTTTTGTTTTATAGTAGTTTTATTTGACCAATTGTAAATGATTCATATATACCATTAAATTTTATCGCTCCATCTAATTTATTGTATATGATACATTGGAACAATTTTAATGTCGATCTAATTTTAAATTTCTGAAAATCAGGTGTTATCATTATTTTTTCTTTTGATAAGTTATGCATTCTAAATTCGAGGTGCTAAAATTATTAATGAGTTTGCATCTAACAATGTTGGAGAAAATAGCTTTCTTTACATTTGTAGATTTATGTCTCATTTAAAAACATAACCTTAAGTTTCAACAAATTAAAAATTTAATTTATATTGCGGACCCCTGTCAAGCGCCAAGTACCAAAATGTCGCACCATCCCTACTCCCTCCGGCTTAACTGGGCCATGCTTATACTTTGGCACAATAATTAAGAAACGATATATCATATTTCAGATACCCTCATATATAAGAGAACAAACTAGGAAAATATAACGAATTCTCCTGTAATATTCAAAATATAGAACAAGAAAATGGCTCATGGACATTTAACGTCTAAGGATGTAATAAAAAAATATAAACGTGTCCGAAAATGTAACGACAAAGAAAATAATGTTAAAATTGTTCTGTGACGACAAAATAAATATCGATTTTGAGTACTTTTCTATATAGTAATCTATGACTATTTTTATTAGTTCTACTATGTCCTTTACAATATTTTAATTTATATAATATTTGTGATATAATTGATCATTTTATTGTCATAGTATCTTCTATAAATGTGTCATACTCCTAACTACATTTTATAGAGTCGCTACACCTTTCCAAAGAAAATATAAAAAAACACAACAATAACGAATCTTATAAATTATATAATTTATTCTTCTAAACTTGATTTCTTGAATAATGCATTAATGATAATAAATATGTAGTTATCAATCGTGGATTTATTCCACCTAAATTTATGTAATTACATTTTTATTATTACCATCTTCTAAAAAATCTACGAACTTATTTTCTTTTCAACAAATTCGTTAGAAGGGTCATAATTATTGTTTATTATATTTATCTCTAATGCATGTTAAATTTTTACCACAATAAAAAATTTATGAGCTTGCTTTCTAAACAATAAATTTGTTAGATAATACCAGATATTATATTTATCTCTAAAGACCGCATCGCCAGTTCGCTAAATTATTTTATTATTTTCATAATTTACATCTATATAAACAAAATCTTTTAACGGTAGAATGAAAAATATTTCATATTTTTCTTAAAAAATATATAATAATATTAAACATTATTACCATATTATCTATTATTGTATAACTTATTCTCTTCTCTGTTAAATAGTTGTATAAATTAGACATAATTATATTTTTTAAAATTTTCTAACCTATTTTCATTATTACATATTTTAATTTTAGTAAATGACTGGATCGATAATATTTGCACTTTGATTAATACATCTATTTTTTTTTCAAATTTTCTAAATTTTAGTCGTCAAAAGTCAAGTTTCAATTACAATAAATTAAAGGTTGGAATTAAAGAAGTAAAATTTATTTGATATTTATAAAAGTGTACGAACATATATCCATATCAATATCATTAGTTTTAATGGCCTAAAGAATATTATTAATATATGAAATTAAAATTCAATCTACTTTATTATGATTAAACCCATCTGATAATTATTACTAGTATCTCTTTTCATACCATGTCTCACATGAAGATAATTTTAATACTTCATCATGTTAAAAGGAGTTAAACATACTACACTTTTTTTTAATTTATGTGAAATTATTGATGGTAGTGAAAAATGAATAAATTAAATAATATAACAATATCTAAATGTAGATACGTTTACACTTTGAATAAAAAAAAGTTAACGAAAGCGATCATGGTGAAATGAATACATTAGTGTGTATTTATTAAACTAAATTATCCAAAAACATAAATTAATAATTAGTAGAAATAATTTTTCAAATGATTGTGTTCTAATGGAAGCAATCTAGACAAGATTTATGTGAAAAGTAAAGTTATAGGAATGTAAATGAAAATAAGAATTAACACAGATTCTAAAACGTTAGACTTTATACGCTGGCCAAGACACCAAATTTCAATATAATGGGAGGATACAGTTACCTATTGAGCTAAACCTAGCTCCCAAATATGTAGAATAACCAAGAATACACTAAAGAACCCAAACAATAACACCTACCACAACGCAACACAATCCTAAGAAATGAATATCCTACTAGAAAGACTAACATCTCTATCTCGAATTGACATAAACGACTACGTATCTGACATAAAGATTCAAAGACCATCACTAATGCTTGGTAAAGGCGAATTTTGATTGGGAAAAGAAACGGGTAAAGAAGTGGTATAAAATACAACTTTTTCTCTGGCCGATAGTAGGACTTCCCTGGGCTCTGGATCAGAATACCGACGTAAGTTCCCAAAACATCCTCTCTCGAGTTTCGTGCCATATCTAGCATCCGACGAGACTTCATCACTGATCAAGTCCCGATACGGGACTCAAAAAATTAAAATGAAGCGCACACACAATAAATCTCATCCTTTGCCTCAATCCTTCCTCGCCAATAAAAAACAAAAACGATCCTCCCCAATTTTAAGAGCTCTTTAACTTTTTATTTATTAACTTTCTACTACTAACTCCATCTCAACTTTACACTACTAACTCCATCTCAAGTTAGTAACTTTATACTTTCCTCATACTTTAATTGATTAATTGTGTATCTTGTTATATATGCTTCTCGATGATTCTCACGCTTTAATTCACCATAAAAATCAAAATTTTGTATATTTTGATGATCATGTGAATGTTTAACTCTTTGAACTTGACTTTTATTTCAGTGTTTCGTGATCATCAATTCCTCTCCATGTACTAGTTTCTGTTTCTATAAAGATTCCGATCTTAGCCTCACAGATTCTAAAAATATGTAAATAATTTTCGCAAAGTTTCAAATTTCTGTCACAAAACCGTGACTGCTTTCACCAGAATTTCCATAACGCTTCACAGATTTTATCCTGCTTTGAGATTTCTTTATATTCCCGCTAATTTCATATTTCTGTACGCGGCCATTTTGATAGGTGTATGTCTTCCGCCGTTTCCTTCGGGTCGGTAGAGACAGCCCTAAAGCCAGCTCGGGGTTCGAACTGACACCATCGCGTTTTGGAAAATTTGTTTTTCCTAGCTCAAGACTGACGGAGCTGATTCGAATGTTCACGCATTCCATCTCTCGAAGCGCCCAGTTTCTTCATTTGGGTTGGAATTTTCTCGATAGCTTGTAATCCCTCGCTTTTATCTGCGGCGATTACACGTTGCATTCTCTTTCGCCCATCATTTGCTTTTTGGCTCATATGCTATTGCCTTCGCGACTCAAAGGCATCTCTTCGTGATCGGTTTTAACATGCCAGAAGTCGACTTACCTCAGAACGGACTTTTGTGAACTCATTCGCAATACTCTTCCCTCTTCTAACGCTTTCGCTTTATTTTTCTTTGTTTCGCTGGCCGAGCTTATTTATGACTCGACGCCGGGCACGCGCTTTTAATGCCCCCTTGTCAATACGCCTATTTGTTTTTCATTACAGCCTCAGAGGTGTAGTATATATATCCCTATATCCCGATACCTCGTCCGAGTAAACTACGGGTCAATGGACTGACCGAGTACGAACGTTTCTCCGCTTTGACCACTCGCTTTAATCGCTTTTATTTCGTTTTAGTCTTTTGTCTTAGGTGGCCCTTTCTCGGTGGACGCAGTTAGTGGAACTGCTCCCTACTGCTTTTCCAACAAATTTCAAGCAAGCCATGACCTGGCCAAATTTTTCTTGATTTGATAATGTAAGTAATTCATGAGTTGAGAGACGATCATTCTTCTCCTACCCATTACTCTCCATTGATGTCATGCTCTCTTTATAAAAGAGTGGACAGCACCCCTTTGACTCATTGTCTCTTTGGTTCGCGGCTATCCTTCTTTGGAAGCGTGACATTATATCGCACTTTTTATGGTTTGATTTATCTTGATTTGCTTGTTCTTTCAGGCTTTGCCTCAGCTCTTTCACCACCTTTTGAGTTTGATGTCGTTTTTATCTCTTTTGTCCTACAGTCACGTAAGGCTTCATCCATACCTTTGTCGGAGGTTCTCTGCTACGACGCGGAACCCGGTAACCCTCTCGCCGCTCTTTGAAGAATAACAAGACTTTGGTGGAAATGGGCATGGCCAAGAAGCAAGAATATTTAGCCGAGTTGCTTATCGGGGACTTATTCAGAATTTCGCTCGCCCATACGGGCGCGCCGAGACTTTTCTTTTCATGGCGTACTGCTAAAAGGATCGCATGGTGAGCTACATCGTAGTCATCTTGCCACCTAAGTTGACCATCGCACTACCCTACTCCGACCGATTATTTGTGTCCGAGGGACCGCTGAAGGCTGGAATCCTCGAGTCGCGAGCTTACGGGAAACGAGCGCCTGGGCCATGATCTTATAGTGGACACACTACCTTCTTTACGCCAGACATGTTACGCCACGCCATCTTCAAGAATCTATATAAGATGCTTTGCTATCGCATCACAATAAATGGTCAGTTGAGGTCCGCTTATTTGAGAAAAAGCCATCGATCAAGCGTGAGCACCAGGTGATTTCAGCGAGTTGAAAGCATGGAGTTCAGATTGCCCCCACGAGCTAGAATATTTGGAGAAGTTTCTTCCCATTCCTGACTATCATGCACTCTAAATTTTTTGTGCATAGACTTTACTTTTACTGCTTTTGTACTTTAAGTAACACTTTTATGGATCCTTCGGGAATTCAGATAACGCGTATTTATTTCGCTTTCATTCTTCGCTTGCCTTCACATAATAGCTTCACAACCAAAGAAAATTTGAAGGGCAGGACTGAATCCCTGGCTTCCTCGACCGCCAGTACCCCGAGGTCATCCTCGTGATCAAGTCAAACATAGTTCATTTTGGGTGGATATTTTATCGCTTATCCAGTTTAACGCCTTGTATTTTATACCTACCTATAAGTCGTTAGCATTTTATGCTCTCGCCAAGGAGCTGCCAGCGCTTTTATGCTCTCTCCAACGAACAATGCATTTTATATTTTCATGGTAATATCGCTAGTAGCGTACCATTTATGGGTCCCACCTGCTTCCCTTCGCTATTTGTCATCGCTAGATGACTTCGCATAACGTACGGGTCATCCCATTTTTGCATTAGCTTAGCATTTTACTTAACACGCCAGATGACGGGGTCTTATTATTGTACGAAAGCAATCATATCACTCGCCGATATGACTATTTTGACTTTCACATAAAGTTTAGATCGGGTGATTGATAAAGATCTAATCTTTTGTTGGGCTATGTTCTTTGCTCATCTAACGAAGTCTAGTTCTCGCGACCCTTAGACGATATTATCCTCACGAGCGAGCCCCTTTGTTTACCGCTACTCTGGCCGGGCGGATTTGTATTCTAAGAGTGTAGCGAGTTTCGTCCCATAAAGCAAAGCGACGCAGCTGGCTGGGTCGCAGCCTTAAACGCGTCTGCAGTCAGCTTCTTCCATCTGCCTGGCCGCCTCCCAAGTGGGACTTCTTCACCGCTTTCTTCAGCGAGATCGCAGACAACGCTCATTGGCGCTCGCTAGCCCATTGGCTGGTACATACGCGGGAGCCGATATTTCCTTATCTTGAATTGTTACAATGTGCCCATTATCCTCAGACATCGGGCGCCTTCTCATTATCTCGTAAGGATATACTTTTGGAACAACGAATCGACATTTATATTGACTTACGGTAAGCCTCGCTAATTCCTCCTTTGTTTATCGGGCCACTATTGGCTTTGCTTCGCCTATTCGAGAAGCACTGGTAGCTGCTAGATATATTGTGATATCCTTCTTTGTGACCACGGCATAGCCCTACCATATCAAGTCCCCACGCATCAAAGCGGCCATGTGCCCATAGTCAGGTACAACGGTTCCGGGGTTGATGACGGCTTGGCGCGTATCGGGTGGTATACATACTCATGCATACCTGCTAATTCCGACCATTGTTTGGGCCAAGCATTTCATCCTTTTTGATGGAAAGCGCAGCTTTAGCTCCGATCGATATGCCTCACATACTCCTCGCTTCGCCACGGCTCGAGTCAGTTTTCCAAGATTGATAGGCATCGTAGTGAGACTTCCCGGCGATCTTCTCGAATAAAGTACCACGGTAATACAAGCAGTCGGCAGCCTCCCTTACGATGCCTGCTTAAGTCATCCGGTAGCCTTCTCGTGTCGAAGTAGTCGACGAAAGGCTATTCCAATCGCCGCAGAGCCCATCGACCGCGCGACTACGGCTTCCTCTTCGCTCTTTGCTTCATATTCTCGTGGTTCAAGAGGCTCATGCTACCCACTTTTTTCACATACCGGAATACTTTACCTTCCCATCCCAGTTTTTAACCTCATATTGTCCTCCGGGCCGCTTGGTCGATGACCAATCGCGAATCTCCATACACTCGAAATGAGGTATCTCTAATTCATCAGCCTACCTCTAATCCTAAGACGAGCGCCTGAGCACCCGCCACATCGCTTGGAGCATCTTATAGAGGCAAAGATATTCGCTTTTCGCGCGTGAATGAAGACAATTCCCGCCTCGCTTTCGTGCGCGCCGCACTATTGAAATACATTTTCACAGGGTCTTATATCTATGTTTATAACATCTTCATCACTTGTGTCGCCATATATAACTCCTATCTGGGCTTGGTAAAGGCGGTCTCCTGTGAAATCGCCTAGTATTTGCCGCCATACCTTTCTGTGGTACGTGATGATCTCAAACCGCTATAATTGCGTGTACCATCTTCATAATCAACTGGACAACACAAAGCTCGACATCACATACTGATTGATTTTGCTTTTTGAATATCAAGTGAACCGTGTCACTGACTTAATGCTCAACTTTTGAATGGCGAATATCAAGCAAGATGTTTACTGATCGTGAGCAGCTCAATTCATTTGGGGTCATTCCACGGCTGAGGTAGTAGATAGCATTCTCTTTACCTTCTTCATTTTCTGTGCTACCTGATCGGCTTCTCATAGTGTCACACGTAGTATAAGCTTCGCAGACAAGCAAATTGGGGAGAGGGTTCATTCCGGATACCTTTGACTTTTGGAAATGTTATAGAACATTCTTCATCCTATTATAAGGAATTCCTTCTTCATTAACTCGTCAGCACGATACTTTCATGTAAAAGATGCCAAATTCCCCTACGGGCTCTCGAGCCAGAGATTACGTGGTTCCGATAGTACGCGATTTATTATCAATTCGTCAGCCGATTGGGATCCCATGTTCTAAGCACTAAGCCTAGAATTTTCCCCGACGCAACAATCAAGGCACATTGAAGTTGTTTCATTTTTAACTCGATAACGCCTTAGCCTTCAAGACCGATCTCAAATTGGGACGGCCCACCTTGGTTGCGCATGACTACGGTAGATCGCCTACAAGATTCTACGCTTTTTGCGAGTATATCATCGAACACCTGCATGTCCCTTTGGTATGTAGCCCCGTATTTTTAACCGGGCGGCATGACTTCTCAGAATAAAGACACCCCTTTGTGGGTCCGGAAAACCGCTTCTTCATCTGCGCCATTCTCGACCGTTGTATCCCCGACGATTCATCCACAAACGCAGGGGGCCTCGTGGCACGCAAGGCATCTTTCATTAACTCTGTACGGGAAGCTCGATGTCACTTTGAGTATAATTTATTTATTCAAGTCTCTAAAGTCTACCATATCCCCGATTTGCTCATTTTTCTTTCTAACCTAAGACTATGTCACAACCATGTCAAGTAATCGAACTTCCCATATGAAACCAGCTTCAATCAACTTGTTCACCTCTGCTTCTATCGAAGGTACCAACTCTGGGCGAAACCTCCGTTGTGCCTGCTTCACGGGTTTTATGCTTTCTTTCACTGCCAAGTGGTGGACTGCTATCTTTGGGTCTAGTCTTGGCATTTCTTTGTATGTCCAAGCAAAGACGTCTTTGAATTCTTTCTTTTCGGGAAGAATTACATACTCCTTTCTTCTTCTTCCGCACGATCACATGATGTTGGTCGTGGTTTATCATTTGTACTCAGTGTCGATTTCTTTCTGTTCATCCAATCGTGAATTCCACGCCATCTTCTAACCCTCGGAGGTGAATCTACTCGTGATCTTCTCGGTAACGACTTCCTTCCTCAGCGCCGCGTGAATCGGTGGACGCCGCCCCGATTTTGCCCCTGCTGGGCGGGCGAGCCAGACCCACCTACCCTGTGTCGGCCGCCTGAAAGTTGTATGCGTCATCAACAACCCGCACACCGTAGTCACCATCAATGGATAACATAAAAAGACTTCATTTGACATTAATAATAATAAAATACACTTTTTTCCATCGCGAACTAACAAATACATACAATAAAACAATCTTAAATCCACATAATACAAATTCACCTTAATTATACAACTCCAAAAGATACACAAGCATCCAAAATACAACATGTGGAAAGTACGACAAACTTAATTTCAATCTAAATACAATACCCAAGTCTAACAATATACAAATCGACAACAAAAGAGTAGAAACGACCGACGAGGAATTCTATGCCACCACCACCACCCACGATCTTCAATCCGTACCTCCTATCAATGCAGCCAACCTCACGATCAACCTCTAACCTAGCATAAACGCCCGCCCATGTATGAGTCACTATTAGTTCGGTAGTGAATACAAATACCACGTACTCGATCCCTCACATATACATATTCATACTTATATAAATAACATATATGCTTATACATCAAACTGTGCCACACACACCAATAGTCACCACAACTCATGATGTAATCCTCTTGGTACAATGTTACATAATACTATATTACGAAGCTTATAATCATAATTAACGCAGATCATTCAAGTGTCAGCGAATAATAAAGGGCATCAACGAGGAATCCACCTCCAAATAATACACACACGGTGAACCATTCAACACACACATACGAGAATCCACCTCCAAATAATACACATACGGAGAATCCACCTCCACATAATCCATTTGTGCCCACCTCCATCCTCCCGACCGAGGCTAAGACCCTCAACGCATATGCTATCACACCAAACCTCCCGAATCCACCTGGCTACCCACACATGCACCACACCAAACCTCCGGCCTGGTCACACTCCAAAAGAACACACAAAGAATCAAAACACATCAAAGACAATGTGTACCACACACAAAGACACAAATACACACAAAATCTCATAACACTTAATCATATTCACAACTATCCATTTATATAAATCATAATCACTAATATCGCATGATATGAACTAGACTTCAATTATCTCATAATATAACCCAAAATCTCAATTATTTCATCATTTAATCATAAATCAAAGTTTACACATAAGATCAATCATAATCACACAATACACATATCTATCAATCCCAAGATATCACACGTAATATATACAAATACAATATATACGAAAGGTCCCCATCGTGAGATTTGTACTCACCTCGAGCCCAAAAGCAAGAATAACGACTCTAAAATTTCGTGTTGGGATCCATGTGCTCAACTCCTATTCATGAAATTATACATTATAACACATTTTTGTGTAATAACCTCTTTTAGCATCTATATTAACCCCGAGCGGCACCACGCCTCACGATTCAAATTCCATAACCCTTAGCAATCATCTATCCTCAAGATTGCATACACTTTAATATTCCAACATAATTACATTCTAATCGCTAACTTCTAAAATCTCACATTATTCGGGTCATCGCCTTATTACCCCAACAATAACACTTTATAAGACATTCCTAATCAATCCAACAATCAATTCTACAACTAATTAATCCATTAAATACAACCTCCAATTCAACGCTAAACGCTATACGAACTCTTTCCCCAAACTTTCTCAACCCAATTCTCCTTATATCCATATCCAAACCAAATAATTCTATACCCAAACAATCCATGTGGTTAAAGTTCTCTAACCTCATATTACAATTTAAAGTTATTAATTTAAGAAAAGTCAATAAAAGTCAACCCTCAACTTACACCACTTTCTAACCCCAATAATCACTCAAAATCACCGCTTAATCCCTCTATACGATACTTAGATAATATTTATGCCATAATAAATTCAAAGATCCAAAAGTCAACAAAAACCATAAAAGTCAACTCTTCAAAACTCAAGAAATATCTCAAAAGATTTGATCTTTTCTTACTCAGATACGATTTAGGACGATGAGAAGAATCCACCAATATTCGAGTTTAAGCCGACAACGATGAAACGGAAGAAAATTTTGAGGGGTGGCGAGTTGTCAAATTTTCTACCAAAGCAGGGGAGTAAGAAGGTTTTGACGGCGACGAGATAAATAGCGGTGAAAATGTGGATATTTAGAAAAAGAAATTTAAGTTCCGCTTTATTTCTAAGCATTTACACCTTCCGCAGACTAAATTACAACGAAACCGATTTCCACGTTAAGTATTCCTCTCGAGGCATATATTACTACTCATCTCATACTCATTTCGATATATCGATATTATTCCAAAATTATTTATACTATCTCCTGTCCCACTACAAACCGAAATATACCACCAACCGACCGATTTGTCAATTCTCCACTACTCAACTTCGAATTTTTAATTTCACTCAAATACTCCCAACCGAGAAGTTCTATATATACTATCAACATAATAATTGTAAGGAACTACTGGGAGTCCCTCTTCCGATATGATTTTTGTACGTTTTCCATGTCAAGTTTTACTGTAATGACTCTACAAAGCCTCGCTTGTTCAAGGAGCACAACCTCTCTTTTAGTTGGAGATTCCATGTACCCGCCTTCACTGGGCGGTGATTAAATTTCACTAGTGGCTCGCTCCTTTGAGTTCAACCCTGCCGCTTATCGACGGGTCTCGCTTGACGTACAGCATAACGGGCGCATATCCTAACCCCGCGTCGAGTTCCTCGGATGCACCATGTTTTCTCGCTTTCTTTACTCATCTTCTCGGTGTCGCTCAACTTATGCGCTTTTAATCGCCGCCAACATCAGTGGTACTGTCCATGGCTTTACCTTTGATGGGATCATACCCCGCTTCAATAAGAGGTCAAGCTTGAACCACGGTTCCACGCTCTATTCGTCTTCTTTTCGTGCCACGAAACTTTAAGGGGTGACGCCGCTACCTTTTCTGCCGAACAGAGGTGTGTCGTGCCTCTGAGTGCTGCTCTCCCTTGTAATGTCGAGGTAGCCGAGCGAGGAACTCATTCTCGGGGCGCTTTCAATCTCTTCTGCACTGCCTCATGCCTCCCTCTATAATATTTGCAACGCTGAGTCGGGGATTCTTCGATCAAGCGAACTGATTCTCATCCGCCTGATCGCTTTCTTCATCCCATCCTTTCACTACTCAAGCACTCCATCAAGTGACCTAATTCTGCCTACTAGTAGGATATTATACGTGACCTCGACATCTATCATACGAAACCAATTTGTGTGCTTCTAATTCCCCATCACCAACGCAGCAGCATTTCATTTTCCTTGTTCTGCCTCTGCCTAGCTAAAGCCTCGAATTATAATGCTAAGACTATCAGAAAGTCTGTCAGATGCCTGGGCATTTAATGTCCTATTGAAGTGATATTAACCGATCCTCCATCTACCAACATTTTACAGATCCGACTTTCACCAAGCAAAGTTCTGGCTGGCCATAAGGTTTATTATGAAAGTACCATCTCATGTTATCATCAGCCGAATACGACGGCGAAAACTGAGACTGTTAAGCGCGCCTGCCGCCTAATGGGCTTCGGCAAGAGTCGAGTCTTCATAGACTGAACACACGCTGCACGCCTGCGTCCCTGCCTGAGTAGCAAAGCCTTCCTGGACAGCCGCTTCCTCCCAAAACCTTCGGTACTTGCTACACCCTCAACGGGTCGACGAATGCAAAGCGGCGTTACGTCGAGGCGACTTCATACTTCTCTCAGCGGTAATTGCCTCTCCTTCGGCAGGCATCCATCACTCTCTTCGGGGGCCTACGGTAAGTATTTTCATCAGATATCCCAAGATCCTAGCTTAGTATACTGGTGGTCAGTTCCCCATTTCTATTTGCCTCCCCGAAGCCCTTCTCGACTGGAGTTCTTAGCGAGTTTTTCTCCATCTGCCTGGCCAAACATCGGGCAGGATGCCTGAATCAAGTGGATATTCCTCCTACATCTCTTTCAGCGAGGCGCCATGCCTTCCAAGGTCGAGCCCGCCTTTAACCTTCGGGTTTCAAGATGAACTTGCTTGTTTTAGAAGCGCTGTGCTTTCTTTCTTTTCGAAGTTTGGAGTTTTTGGCCTCACGGGATCGTAGATGGTCTTCGCCAGCAGCAGGCCGCGCAGTGACACGCGCCCTTTATTCGCAGCAACGCTGAGCCTCCATATCACGTGCCCTCATTTCGCTACCGCCGAATGCCCCGGAAGTATTCTCGCATGACATCAGAAGTCCCAATGCATTCCTTGATGCACATGTTGATAGACACATGAAATTCATCCTTTCAGATTCTTCAAGTTCGACTTCTCTATCGGTCACGGCCCGAATCGGCTCTCTTCTTTTGTTGCAGCGCTTAGCTCCATCATGCTAACTCCGTCCTCTCGGGTATCAAGAAGTTGCTGAGGAATTCTCCTTCCCAGCTTGTCCCTTCGCTCGGGATGAATATCTTTCGACATCCGAGCCGATATAGGTCATCTCTGTGTCAGATCTTCCGTGAACATGCTTTTTACTATCCCCTGCTAGAGTAGCCATTTGCATCTTCCGCAACATGCTTTCTACTCATCCCTCGCTAGAGTAGCCATTTCGCTTCCTTCCGTGAGTGCAATACTAGTCATCATCAGCCGGGTGCTGTGAAACCGTTGTTCTAAAACGAGCCGCACTCGATCATATCCCCCGTTAGCGATTGCATGTAGCCACACGATTTAGCCCGGCTTCGTCACGAAGTTTTCATCTATGTGTCGGTATGTTGCTCCTGTGGCATTAGCCGCTGGGCTGGATTCTCTGTCAGACTCGACCGGCTTGTGAGCTCCCGGCACATGCTAGCCAGTGGCATCAATGTGGTCTAGGACATTTTCGATAGTCCGTGTATTTGATGATCAGACACGTAACCCTTCTCCTCAGATTGGGTACATAGAGAGGAGTTGTAATAGTCCTCTCGTAACATCTCTGCTGTTCGGGCCGGTGACGAGGGTAGTCGATGGGTCCCACCAGCTACGTATCGAAATGCAGCACAATTTCTATTATTTATGATAGTGGTACAAAATAAACGCACTGTAGAAAAACTTATACCAATGATATATTACTTATACCGCGATACTTCCTCGACTCAGAACTTGATAGTATTCATATGGTCCTTTTCTTTCATACTCTTTTTATCAATTGGTGATGTATCATTCAATGACTAAAATCTTTTAATTAACTCATGTAAACATAAAACTTAATTTAGATTAGCTGAACCTCCACTTAGTCTAAGTAGCAGCTCCACTTAGTTCATCTTTCAAGATTATACTAAGTCTGCTGAGTCATAATCCATAAGTATTATTCAATCGTTTGTTGTTCCGTGTGTGTCCAATTAAAGAAGAGTGTGAGTAATGTTCCCTAATTAGAATCCCTACCCGATACGGAAACGTGTATTTCAAACACTTACATTCATTTCTCAGTACTCTTATTAGTGTTAAAAATAGCTTGTAATCCCAACCACCTTCATGTAAGATTTAAAACTGCGGTAAAGTTTATAACGAATGCCTATCATTACACGTAAAGAGCCTTTATAACATTCTTTGTATCTTTGCCTTCCAAATTTATCATATACTTCTTGGCTCATATCCATGATTAAATCATGAATAAAAACTAGTGTTCTCGACACCGTAGCTTAGCCAAGACATTAACAAAATTATTTGAGATATGAGATTTAATCAAATCTCTTCAATTCCTAAATGCTATTTAAAAACCTTTCTTTCTATACTTTTGAAGTTCGGGAAATAACGGCTTAATCATTAACTTCAACTTAGAAGTTCCATGTTCACTCATCTGCATGCTCGATGGTAACCTAATGTATAACTTTTGCTTTTATTTGGTTACATACCATAAATTTTTGTTTCAATACAATTCATGAACCATGTTCATCATGTTAAAGAAACTAAATACCAATCACATGTCCTAGGACGCTGATACACAAATATCTAAGATCATTCAATAGTTTGTCTCAATCGAAGCATAAAGAGATCAAACTTTATTATTTAAGGCTCGTTTGCGGCTACATAATACGACATATCGGGTCTTCATAGTATCATCAATTGATTGAATCAAAAATTAATTATCCTTCAATCATATCACGGACTTTGTCCACTAACCAAAGTTCATGCAACGACAATACGACAATCAAGTCTTAAATGTTTATGTGATGCAAGTTTATCCTCTATTAGCATACAATCGACAATGGTCAGTTAAGATCGCCAGAAATTGTTTCTTTGCTTCAACAAATCATCTGAATTTCTCCCATCTTATTTTATTTCACATTATAAAGTCATGCATTTAGTTTGCCCAATGAATGGTGGTAGAATAAAATAGGTAAACTTAATATGCCAAACATAATGTGAAATACGCAACTTAAAAATAAATAAATAGCTTCAAAAATCCATACATATTTACAAATGAATTGTAAAATATAATACTCATATTTTAAATCTCACAAAATGTACTGTATCAAGATCTACTATACTCTGATTCAAATCCAACACCGCATACTTTTTGAATCAAGTATACAAGAAGCATCACACCATGTAGTGAATATACAAGTGCAATTAAAGTCAATTATGCCCGTATCTCAAACTAAACATCATGATACATTTTTAATTCTAAGACAATAAGAAGTTACCAACCAATTACTTAAACTACATAACTCTTGTGGTCACTAGCATACCATACGATGCTACCCGACTTTCAGATTCGACAAACCGGTTATGATACCAATTAAACCAAATAGTTACTGAGCGATCATCTAAAAGCCCACAACGCAATGAAATCACTTCAACACGATCCATCGTCATATCGTGAGCGCAAACCGTGAACACCCGCCATCACAAATAGCATGTGATTTGCATTTAAACCGATTTCACAACTTAAAATTGGCTCGATACGTTGCTTAAATTTTTTTAATCATGACACGTTATTTAACTTTATTTAACCATTTATTTATAGCGCATATTCAAGCAACATGCACAACATGAAAATAAATAAATAACACACACGCAGAGATATGTATATGACCCTATGACCTATTACATCACTTCTTAACAAAGGAAATGCTAACATAAGTCCTATTACAAAGACTTGTAAGCCAGCAAGTCTCAGATTCTTCAACTCCTTGAAACTTTAAGTTCTCCCGCTCTGCGAAACGCATTCAACGCCACCACAAAGAAGAGATACTACTACTCTAACCCAACTTAGACAAAGACCGCAGTCATTGCTGGGTAAACGGTAGAATACAAGCATTAAAAAGAAATACGACTAAATAGGTCGCTGATAACATTTCCGATACGCAAATCGTAAATAAATAAACGAACCTGTCATATCTAAATACTTCTTTCCATTCCATAATAATAAATATGTATTAAAACATTAAAATAAATAAATGCACTTAATATCATATATATTAACGAATCTAAACTAAATGCTGTCATAATTAACTAATTAATTACCCATTATTTTATAATTAATTATCAATTAATGTAAATTTTGAATTTGAATATATTCAATATTTACGATCAATGATAATTATTACAATACTACTTCAACTCTTTAAATTATGGAATAATAATGTGTGAATTAACTCCAAAATTCAAAATTTAAAAGTTACTACGAAAAATATTTTCAAAAATTATCAATTAACGAAAATAATTACGAGTTTTAAATATAAATCAAATTTAATGCCATTCAAGATATATATATATTCAATCATCTTAATTACAAAATTCTATGATTTAACATTTAAACCGAAATTAATAATTACCAATAATTTTAAAACCAAAAAATAATTAAGCATAAAATACATTTAGTGGTTTTCTTTAAACGGACGACGAACTCTTCAACGGGCTGTGAACGACCGGCCTCCTGGCCAATCACTCTGGCCAACACGCGCTGCCGCCTTGCCGTAGTACGGACGGCGAGCTACGCCCAGTGACTGTAAGTTACGCCTTCTCCAGCAATCTTAACGAGCAATTCTCGCAGACCGACGCGCCTGACGACAAGCCCGCAGCTGGGCGAGCTGTTTCGTAATTCATTTCGCTCTTTCACTTTTCCGCATTAATCGCGAACTTTGTAAAACGATTGGAGGCTCTCTAAAAATTCAAAAAATTACGATTCGACTTCAACATCAACAATGTCATTATTGAACATGTCCAATCGAATTTCATCAAAAAACACTTCTAGTTTGTCGATTAAACCCAAACAATCCAAAATTCAATGAATTTTTCTCAAAAAATTGGGATTTAACCTCAGCGGTCGTGAACACACAGATTTAATTTCATAATTTTCTGAAATTTCTAACCCTCTCTGTAAAATCGAAAAGGATTCTACCTCAAATTAAAAATGCAAACTAATCAATTTTTAATCCCTTTCAATTCATGAAACAATTAAATAAACATCAAATCATCAAAATCAATACATTGAAATGATGATTCCAGCCATGTGATATACATATAAAATGGGTTGATTTTTTCATATTATATATTCATCAATTGAATATATAAATCATGAAATAATCAAATTAACTAACAACTATGTCAACACACAATCAACCGTGATAAAAATACATCAAACTCAGTAGAGTTCTCGAGGCCACTCAGAATCTAGTATGAATTTTATTGTGATAAACACCAAATTCATACATCCTCAGATCCTCAAATTAATATGATGATCTAAACTATACCCATTCTTTATATGAATATTTGCAGAGTACTTACGTAGACGCCACTGAAGTCTATCTCCAAATCTTTCTATGAAGCCTCTTCATTTGAATTCCATTATTTAGCACTTCAAATGTAGTGCCTCTAATGGGTTGCACACCGCAGAAAGGCTGAATCCTACACTCAAGCCATGTAACAAAAGCGGATTGATCGATGAAAAAAATGAAATTTTTCTTTTTTTCAGAGCACACGGCCATTCTTGGAAAATGTAAGTGGAGGCTTGAAAATCCATCTACCAAAATGATCAGACTAATCAGTTTTCTTTTCATGATTAGGTTTAGCTTAATACATATTAAAACCTAAAGCCCAACCGGTCAGCTTAATTTATAAGCCCGCTTAATTTTAATTGGGCTAAACCGCTAAGTAAAATCAAACACTAACAAGTTGTTAATAGTAACTAACAAGCTTACTAACAAAGCCTCATCTAACTGGCCGAATTAATTCCAATCGATCAATTAATTAATTCGGTTCATCCACTGATGCTTTACATTATCAACGAAAATTTAATTGAATATTCATGATTACAAATCAACTCCGAATTTAGCAACGTAGCTTTAATTTCACATAAAATAGGCAATTCAACGCCACCGTATACGCTGACCTTCAGTTCTCAGATAATAAGAAGTTGTATAATAATAACAATAATTGACCAATTACTATTATTATAAATCTACATTAACGAAGCAAAGCATCTAAAGAATCGCTCATAACCCCTTAAATTATCATGAACCCACACACTAGTAATATATACAATTACTAAAAGCAACACTAAGTTCCAAGAATCACATTTAACCAACCTTGTAAATGAATCGATACACAATTAACCCAACTAGCATAATAAAAAGTGAATCAATTTTCATTGATTTTCCAACATATGATGTTCGTCTCGACGACTGAGACCGGTCCGACTCGATACGGTCCCAGCCGGGGAGCCTTGAAGAATGATTCTGTTTGCCGCGCTGACTGAATTGGCTCCTGACTTGATCTCCGGTCTACTGCACTCACCATTTGTTGTACATTTGTTCGGGGATTTTTAGGTCGCTTTTGGCAAAATTGGTTCTAAGTGCGAAGACACCGGATTCTATTGCATTGATGTGAGGAAAGAAAAACCCTACGCTGCTCTCTCTTAACCTTATCAAGACGTAGAAAATGTACAAGTAGTTGACCTCGCCTTTTCTTCTGCCTACAATCGCTTCCGAATCTTCCTCGTTTCAAGTGGGCGAGTCAAATAAAGAAAAATAAGAATCGCAGACCTCAAACGCCTTAAGTCATAATATCTTATACGGTAGGTTTAAGAGAGACGATTTTTCTTGCCCCGACCCTCGACGCTGGCTCACCGGGAGCAGCGAGCATGAGATGTTACATTTTTTTACTCCACCTTCGCGAAAGTAATTAAAGTGGAAAGCACAGCCTTTAGCACCGAAGTAGTAGCTTCTCAAACTAGAAGAAGCTATTTAACCCTCATAATGCAGTGGTCAGGTTTGTTCGCCGGTGAAACGGATTCCTCGTCAAGCCGGGCCAGCGTACACACTTCAAGGCCAATTCGGATAATTCCGCTAAGCAAAGCGGAGAAATCGAAAGGAAACTATACCGACTCGCGACGGACGCAAACTCGTAGTTTTACCGGTGCGGATAATCGCCTGTGTCTTATTTCCTCGCGAAGAAAAAGGCCGCCCACCACAAGCTAAGCCGCTTCCTCTGTCGTCGCCGGAGCTTCTCAAGAGACTCCAGATAACGCTTAAAACAACCTGGACTAAGGATCTACTGCTCACCAAATTCGCAGCACCGCTGGCAGCAGTGTGAGACCGCCCCTTCAAAAGGAAATGGAAGGAAAGCCTCCCCTACAGTAGGTTCGAGAATGTAGTGCAAATTGCATCGCCCCAAGATTCAGATAAAGAAAAGAGTTCCAACCTTTATGCATTTACCCCCTCGTATAAGCTGCCAAGCGCATGTGTCTGCCGTGATGATCGCGAAAGACCTATTTGAACCGCTGTACTTAAGGTTTCGAGCATGACACTTGATTTCCGGGACAGACTCCGAAGCTTCGAAGCCAGACACAGCGATAGAAAGATCGGCTGCTGCTTTTCGCTACGCTATGGTACGCCTTAGCAAATGCTGGGTTCGTAGAGTCGATTTAAGTGATACCCACGCGGCATTTAAAGGAGATTTGGCCTCACTTGGGACCCTTCTAATAGAGATTTGGCCTCAATTTCCATTTCAAGACACATTTCTGGGCTTTACTACAATGCATTAGCAAACAGAGATCTAAGATGAAGGAGTTTCCAACCTTGTTACACTGATCAACTGTGACAAGGTTTTAAGAATGTTAAGTTTCGCGAACTACATGTGACCGAACGCCAACTGCATTCCTATATTCCTATATTCAGATCGAGGCAACCAGATTTTATCGATGTTCATCCAAGTTTTGAATAACCAGCCAAGCATAGCGACGATCCTCAATATCTCGTCGCTTCAGAAACTATATCGCCGAGCCCTCATCAAAGAATTCGCTTCGCGCAATAATCCTCGATTTCGCGCACCTATTTTGGCCACGCGAGGCTGCTTCCACCACCACGCAGATTTCATTACTTCACGGCCAGAGAAACTCTATGCTTTTTTCTATATTTTCCTCAACGGTTTTAGTGTGTTTTTGGGCATGAACGTCATGGATTTTTTACCTAATTTGTGCTGATTTCATACGAATTTCTACTAAACGGGGGGAAGGGCATGATGTGTTCCCCGGCCTCAAATGTTTCAAGGCTTTCCGATCGGGCCGGTTTGATTTCGCGCGATTACGATTCGACCACAATTTCGAAAGATTCCACCGCCTCTATCACCTGGAATTACTAGCGGGCATAAAAATACGCCTATTTTCATATATAAAGGCTGTCTCCGAATCTTTCAGTCAAAATATTTTCTATATCAATTCAAACCTGAGCCTGATAACCACATAACTTCTGCCCGATTTAACCACAACTTTTGTAGTCTTTATTCTCGAACTACATAACTTTCTTGGGGCCTTCATTTTAAACCCCGTAGCTTTTGTATTCTTTCATTTTGGCTCTTCACGTGGCTTTCAAATGTTCCATATTTCTGACATTTTAATCAATAAATTCAGGTTTTCTAGCCCTAATCTTAATCTCTCCCACATTTAACGCGAGGTCAAGTTTTCTCTTAACCCTATTTCGAAATAAATTTAGGTTAATTAATGTACAAATCCTTATTTTTTATTTTCGACACTGGGCTTGATTCTAGAACCCTTACTCGATCGAGGTTTGATTTTAATTTGCGCCACCGTTAACCCTAATCACCCACGCACCTTTTAGTTGCTCGACTTTTAATTAATTTGATTAATTCATCTTAATCAATTTAATTATTATTTTGATAAAGTTTCGATGTCTACATACATTAAAAAACATTTGGGTTAGTTTAACTGAAGGAAAAAAAATTATAAATAATGGTGAGATGTGTTTTAAGGAAAAATATAGCAATAATGGCATAAATATATCATTTTCTAAAACTATTTTAAAAAATTCGGGGTTCGCTAAGATCTAGCTTGACGCTTAAACAGCTCTGCCCGAGGTTCCATTAATGTGTACACGGTACACCTAATTACCAACCCCGTCCTTCCCGCCCTGAGTTTCTTCACTAGCAGCCTTGGGTCACCTCCTCTTATTAAAAAAAACTAGGAGGTCAAATATGTGAAACACATTACGGCATCTTCTTTTAAAAAGTCTTAATGAAGGTTTTTTTCCCTTTAGTATAAAGTGCTTGAGATTTACTTTTTTTTTTTTTTTTTAAGAATGCTTATACATCCTCAAGGAATCTAACCGAAGACCTTCATATAAAAGCCGCGTAATAACCATTGCGCTGTAAACCTTTGGCCAAAAGCCATTAAATTTACGTTACTATAACTAATAAAGAAATTCTTATTAGGTACTAAAATGACCTAATGTAATAATGTGCCAGATAGATCGATTAGGGATATAATGTAAGGTGCAATCAATCAAACCATCATGGGATTTCAAAAATCCAAAACAATCTTATGATAATTTTGTTCTGGAATAAATCAGTTAAACTTTATTGGGTCATGATAATGGTAGATGATGAGAGCCGTCATTATTGAATTGTGTTATTAGTAGCAAAATTGTATATATTTCTCCTAATCCCGGGCCAGCTTGGAGGTGCTAGTTGCAATCTGTCCAACATCATGGAATCGTATTATCCGGGCAACCTTTACCTGATTTATTAATACTCCCTCCGTCATGGAAATTGGAAAGATTGATGGTGCACATTGTTACGAAATATGAGTAATGATGCACATTATTACTAATGGTGTACACTGTCCAACATCATGCAATCTGTACAACATTATATTCATTCCTAAATATGACTAATGATGCATATTGTCCTTCATTTTTTACATCCAAAATAGGAACAAGTGTACAATATTTGTCATTTTTGAAAATCATACTATAATATTTGTACTATTTTTAAGGACTAATTTTCAACAGTATAACTATATGCGAGAGTGAGACTAAACTACAATTTAATTCTACTAATTGGACCAAATCAAAATTAGCTCACAAACTTATCACGATCCCATACTTAGCTTTATCCCCCACATAAAGCCTATAGCTATACTTCTAGAAGAGGAGACTTCGAAGTTCCAAGGCTGCGGCTGGTTGAAAAACGACACAAAAAATTCCCTTTCATTGATCCAATATTGCACATGCTTATTCTCACAAAATCCAAAACATACGGCCACATTAAAGTCAATTTCTATAGTCTACAGGATAGGTGTCCCATTTTTGTTGTCCTCATTTGATCATTTTATATCCTTATTGATGCAGACTTCATATTATTACTTTCGTCTTTAATAAAGATTTCAAGAATATGGCATTATCATGACTTCAAACTCACCATGAACGATCATTTTCAATGAAGCTAACGTTTCTTAAGGTCATTATATATCGATCAAATTACGTTTTCTAAGCCTAAGAGCGATTGCTAAATTATTCCTTACTTATTATTATATTAATTTTGTAAGAACTATTCTCAATTAACATTAATATTTAGGTTTAAGAACGTAATCATACTTCATTTATAAGAAAGGAATATAATATACTGATGAAATGATTATGATAAAGCAAATTGTTTTATTTTATAAAAATCCCATTTTTTATTAATTAAACTAGAACATTATTATTCTTCGTTTTGATGAGTTGCATGCAAATAGAAAAAGAATTGTTTGTGTGGAGTATTATCATGAAGCCTAACAACGAAGCATCCCATGTGAATTAACTTCTCCATCCCCGGATATATTAGAGCAGAGCAGTAATAAATATATACTTGAATAAGTTTGCTTATTAAAATATATAGATTATATAAAAGATTAATTAATATAGAAACAACATGTCTCTACATGCCTTGAGCAAATTTATTTTTCTATTATATATACGCCTGTCTTCTTCAAGAATCATATAGATAAGTAACGTACACATAATTACTAGTTTTTCTTTAATTCGTTGATTGGAGGGAATAAAAACTACTAACTACATCCAAATAATATTAATAATAATAATCTAGTTTATTTTTTAATAATTAAAATTAACACATTATATATATGATATATATTAGTTGGTAGGAGTAACTTTAGTTTGATTACATTTAATCATGTTATAGTATTGTAACTTGAAAATACAACTTTTTTAAATATATTTTTCACTAAATTAAATATTACACATCAGTTTATTGTAAGAAAAGAAAAATTAAACGATAGGTGTTATAATTGTAAACTAGTTATACATAACCTTATACATCGAGTGAATAATGAATAGTACATGCATGTTTAAAATTATTTCTTATTTTAGTATACATGTTAAAAAGTTAATTATCGAATTTGAAATTTGGATGATAATTCTTAAGGGGAGGCTATAACTTGTGCACGAGACACCAAGCTAAATTCAAACTTTTAGGAAAGCTATCTATGTCTTCGAAGTTTCGCAAAGAAAAAAAAAAATCACAGAAATGATTGTTTATGGTGGAGACATGTTCGACAAAATGTGAAGCTTAGGGGCAATAGGGCCCAAATATGGTGATTGGTGAGGATAACATGTTAGACATTCCTATTGGATAATAGCCTATGATGACTTGTCTCCTCAATTAAAATGGACCAATAGCTGATTATTATTGATAAATGATAGCAGCCTCTCATATTGTAAACTGGCAGCATTTACCTAATTATTATGTACTTTTATTGAGTGAATTTACCTGAAAGGGGATCAAGGGCGACTCTCATCCCAATAACGACATCGTAGCTAGCCAGCTTTCTAATCTATCTTATATATAACGCTATGAAGTGTTGACGGTGAAGCTACCAAAGTCAAGTTCTAAATTGATTTTCCTATTTTACCTTTAATTAACCAATTCCAAAATTCAAATCTCACAATTTTTCTTTCACTAATTTTCCTTTTATAAATAACTCGATATCGCATCTAAGAATTACTCACCTATATTGTTACCAAATTTTTATATACGAGAGTTTACATCACATATAATGTATTCAATTATTTTCTTCAAGATAATTCTCAATTATATAAAATCACCTTTTATTCTCCTCTACATAATTTTAATTCATTATTTGTACTATAAAAATATATTATAAAATTAATGGATTAATTTCAAGACAAAGGATCGCGCACAAATAACTAGTATCGATATAAATAAATAGCTTGGGCCTCCATTTAACTGGTATTGAAAGCCTAATCGACAAACATAATTAGAGATTACTTTGGGTCAATTTTATATCGTACACTGGCATTCATCGAATACCATTGCTTTCATAAAGATTCACCATTCGATCACCTTTTCATGCTTCATTTTTGACCTTTTGATCACTCATGTTTAAATTTCACGCCTCGCCTGCTGCAAGTTAATTTTTCCTAAGAAAGTCACGCGAGCCGTGACATGACAAAAAATTAGAGGTAAATTAGTCTCGTTAAGAAAATGAACAACTATCCCTTGGCCAACGATACTCCTATAAGCATCTAATTATTCTAATTTGTTTATTTCCAACCACTTTTCCGGCGACTTTCCAAGAAACTTATACTAAAAACCACGATTTTTAGCCAAAACATCATTTTTTCTGACCAAAAGGCATCAAATTCACCCCCCACAAACTCATTTCCCCAAGCATAACGTCATTTTTGACCCAAACGCAAAGAAATCTGCAGTGAATTGGGTGCCAAACATAATTTTTTACCGAATACCCCACGCCTTTCTTCCTAACAAACCTTGCTCCCACCCCACGCCTACGAAGTACGCCTCTGAGGTTCTCGGTTGCCTATACATATATATTAGTCGGTATTAATCAAACCAATAAATACAAGTAACAAAAAGAAATTGGATTATCAAATCAAGAAGAAAAAAAAAAAGCATAGATTTTTATCACCAACAAACCAAGACAAAAACAACGCCCATTCAACTAATCAAATAAATCCACATACAAAAAATTATAAAAATATTATCTACAAAAAAATACTCTAAAAAAGATTCAATCTTTAATGAAATTATTAGTCCAATTTAAAGTTTATGGATACAAAATAAAATAAAAATCTATGGATTTGAAATAAAGGTGTAAATTCATAGTGAAACTATGAAATTAAAATAAATATGAAACTTTGGAAGGGCGCTACAAGCGCAAGCGGTACGAAATGTATGGGAACGTTTCATGTTGTGGGGGCTGGGTTTAATTTTGAGATTTTAATATTATTTTTTGTAATACACTAGGCAATAGCAAGTAAGAATTAATTTTTCAAATTATAACGAAAGACGCCACCCCTTCCAATTAAGCAATACGACAACACATTAAAAAATTCAACACTTAACGGAAAAATTAACGCTAAAACGAACTAAGACAATTTAAATTTAAATACGAAGGATCAAAAGTCAAAATTTAAACATTTAACGATCGAATTAACGCAGGAAACATTAATGACGATGTATGCCATTAACCATTTTATATTTAATGAACCTTTGGTGCATATTTTATATTTCAATGTTCTCAAACTTAAATGATTGTTATTCTCCCCAGCCGTTTTCCTCCCCTACGCAATCACCGCCGCATCAACATTCAACACCAACCCAGATAATATCACTCGAGCAAGTATCTTTAAATTAGCTGTTGAACAGGAATTCTACTATTGTTTCTCTTTTTCGCCGCCATTTTTCTTGATTTTTTTATTACTCTTTTTCCTTATAAGTTTCAATCTTTTCAAGATTATTATTATTTCCACTACTTCCAAATAGCACTTTTTGACCAACAACAATAGCTATGCCTTTAAGAACAATAGGGTTTTTTTTTTGAATTTTATTATTTTCATCGAATCCTTCAAGCAAAACAGGGTTTTGAAGCTTATCTTAAAGGGGAAAAAATCCCATAAAAATTTAAGGTTAAGAAATATTTATTTTTGTTCAATATTTAAGGCTCATAAAAAGGATATTGACGGATGATTTAAGGTTGATGCACTATTGTCGGTAAACGACGTTTCGAGCGATATATTATCCGGATTGGACAATAATTTATACGACGCAAGGCTGCTGAGCGGGAGAATGGAAGTGGACGGAGACAACAATTTGATTTAAGTTTGGAACAAATTTAAATATAAAATGTGCATCAAAGGTTCATTAAATATAAAATTGACCCCAAAAGTAATCTCGAATTATGTTTATCCGTTGACTTTTTAACGCCTCGGTCAAATGGGGACCAAAGTTCTCGCACATTTTGCGGACAATATTAGTGACTAAACTACTACTTGCCAGCTTATTATCGTGACTAAGCGTGTGCAACTTGGTCCCACTTTCTACTCATATCTAAATTCAATTTACTTTTATTAATGGTGACGGAGCAATAAGTGGCTTAATGGCTCATTCGGTCGTATGCATATTTCAAAATGTTTTCATTTTATCATAGATATTTCAAAGTAATTCATTCAATCATATAAGTTTTAAAAGTGACTCACTTGATCATTCTATCACAATGGACATTAAGTTTGACTTATTTTAGATAAATTGCACTACTAGAGAAATTCCTTAAACCACGCGCGGACAACGCCAAACACGCCATGGGACAAACGGAACTTAAACTGCGGGCGTGAAAGTCGATCGTCAAATTTAAGAAGCCCGCGATGGTTTACAAACATTACTTAATTCGCCGAACATCGAAAACCTCCGCTTAATACGTGATTAAACACAATGTCCCATCGTCGACCACCCACCAATAATCGCCACAAGATAATCAGATCTAATATATTAAACCGCTGTGAGATCGGCCACACAATTTAATTAATTAACATACGCCTTGAATTAAACAATCAAACGGTGAACTAAAACAATTAAGTGGAACTTAGTATTTTCTAAACGTCAGAGAAGCCAAACGCTAATTCATTATAATTAACTCGGTGGCATCCTCGCGCCTAATTTAAAAGAAGATAAAAATAATTTGGACTCATAAAAGACTCATTCCACAAAAATTTTACAAACTTTGTGACGCAGTGCACACACGCCACAAACCCTGCTAAAACGGAAACTCCACGCCTCGACACCATACTCAGAACGACCTCCCTCGAGTCAGACGCCTCGAGGTCGAGTCGTTATCAACCCAGATATCTGCGTCACCATATTTATTTGGTCGACACAAAATAACCTGCTTTAAAATCAAGAGAACTCCTCAGAGTTTGATAAAAGTAAAATAGTTCAAAGTTCTCAAAACGCTTCCATACAGAGTTTAACCACTGGCATTATCCAAAAGCAAATCCAAAATACAACTTCATAAAAATCTAAACCAAGATTACCCATAAAATAGTTACCACATTTTCAACGCCAAAACAAATACTAAATTTGAGTACATAAGAAACATGAGCGAGAATAAAAAGATGACCGCCGAGATCTTAGCCACCCGGCCTCTCACCTAAGTAAAATCACCTGGCCACCACGAACTCAACCGCTTCACAAGTGGCAATCATTAACTGAGGTCAGCTGCAAAGTCGACGCCTGGAACGTGATCACCCCGCTAACTTACCCACATCCCGAAGAGATATACAACAAGAGATAAAAAGCTGAATGATAGAGTATATGTATATATAAGGTAAAAGAATAAACTAAGTATTCATAAATACAATAAGAATAACCATCAAAGATCATATATAAGACATTTAAAGGACTCAACTTACGTTATTCTACACGATATATACCCGTAGATAAGATTATATAATCGTTTATAAAACACATGTTCTCCTAATACAACAAATATAACACAATAACAAGATAACGTAATCCTAGAAAAAAGACCATGACATGGATCGACATTTCGCATACACAAATGACATCCACCCAATGTCAATAACGCAAAGAGCATAATGCACACAATAATTGTATTCGACATTTATATAATGTTTGTTGTTCTTTTCCGCGGCTCACTCCACGTAACATAACATAATATCATATCCTTTTCCCAGCTCATCCTTCGGCCACCCATAGAATATCATATCATTTTCCCGTGCAGCTCACCTCTTCGATCACCCATACAATATCACAAACAAACCCATCTCGCACAAACGACCCTTACGCTGACCGCAACATGCCCATTATCCTAATAATGGCGCGACTAATTTCATATATGAAACCAAACATACCAACAACTAACATCACACCAACATACCAACCATGACAAACACAACCACAATACCCACCAACCAACATCACAAAGAATTATAACAACCCGTATTGTAACAACGTAAGTTGAACAACCAATAACATTCTCAATATAGCAGCCATAATATACTCAAGTCAACAATTCCATATAGAACCTACTACCATAATGTATCTAACACAAACATCATACAACTCAACATTTCCACAATTTCACAACTACTCTAACAGATAAGTTCATAACACAAATACATAGTCACATATCAATTTACCATACACTTCACTCAAACGTAGAATAATAAGTATCAAACGAAATGATAAATCCTCACATTTGGCTAAGCATTCACTACCGAGAAATAATCAATCCGCAAGCCTTTCCAAATAAGCTCTAAGCCTAAACAAACAATCGAAAAGTACAATTACTACTAATTTTGTTATAAACTATCCTTAGCAACTTTTAAGTACTCATTAGCAACTCTCAGTGAAATATTACTCAAGCAAACTTCAACAATAAACTAAACGACAAAATTTCAACTAATCCCAAACTCCTAAACTTTCGGCCCTCACACTAACCCAAATACTAACACCTTAAACAATTCTAATCAATCCCACTATTAACTCTTTCCAACTAATTAAAACCCATTTCTAACAACCTCTAATCCCGAAACCCAACTATTACTCAAAACTAATAAAACTAATTTCAACATATATTCATCCAACAACTTTTAAACCACAATTTCACCTCTAAATTCCAAGAACATACTTATATCATTTTAACACGTTTTGACAAAGTCAAACCCGAAGTCAACCCAAAAGTCAACCCAACCTTTCCAACACTTTTTCTATCCCAAGAATCGACATTATAATCTCATATACTATAATTTCGTCCTAGATAATAATTATATACCTATATTAACCCCCAAAAATCAAATCAACCAATTCCAAAAGTCAACGGCCCCTAAAACGTCACAAATTTCTCATCCAAACGCTGTAATTTCAACTCAAGAACAACTAATTTAAAGCCCAAGAATCAATCAAGCAAGAAAAGTCGAAAAAGCATAAAAGTCAACGAAAGTCAACCTAGTCGAAACTTAAGAAATATACAAACAGCTGCCTTTTTACCCCCCCCGACCCAAGCCAGACGATTTATGCAACTCCAAAGAATTCCTCGATATCCAAAGTTCACAGACGGCGAGAATCGGATAAATCCAAAATCGCAGCAGGGCGGGGTTCTACGGGCTGGGATTGGGGAAGCGACGGGGTTTTCTTTTCTTCTTTTTTGTTTTATTACCACTCTTAAGGTTTGTTTGGTGCGCTGGAAAGAACGAAAGGAAAATCCAGCTTATTCGACGAATTTAATCGCTTTAGTTCAAGCGATACCTCTCGATTCAACTTACCTCGACTATAAATTTCTGAACTTAACATTTATCGTATATAAAATATAAAGTGGTTTCAAATTTTATGTTAATTAATTTAATAATCCCACAACTTAAATTTATTAATTAACGAAGTCATTACTCTGCTTTTATAAACAATGTAAAATAATAGTAGTACTATAACAACTCTGACAAGAACTTACTCCATTCCCCGTCAATTTAGCATTATGAGTGCCTTCATCCACCCCCGTCACTTTGTTCTTCTTGATCTCACAAGCAGTTGTTGAGCCTCTCTCGAATCCACAGTGGGATCTAACTCCCGCTTTTTTTCTTCCTAGAAAAAATAAACAGGAAATGAAATGATACCATAGTACAGAAATCTAAAGGATGCAACAGGAAATAAAACTACAAACAAGATTTATCAAAACTGGTAAAACAACAAATGAAAGGATTTATCACAAACAAACAGGAAACTGATTCAATCAATAACTAAACCAAACAACTAAACAAGTTTGAATTTGCAAACACTTATCATTCTATCAAAACTGATTCAACAAATTAAAATAAAAACAAGTTAACACTCAAATCAAACAAGAGTAAATATTCTTTCTCGACAAGAGTAAATATGAATCAAACCACTTTCAATTTAATAAATTTTCAAGAGACATATTTATGTTCGAACCTATTTTAATATATTTGTATATTATTTTAATTATGCGTAAACACAAAAAATTGTCCTAAAATTTATTAAAATTGAAAAATTGTCTCAAAATGATAATTGAAAAATTATCTCAAAATGAGTTTTGAATAATTTTACCCCTATGAATTTAATAGCCTCAAAAGTCAAAAATTAACGCCCATTTCGGCTGCATTTACCAAGCCGAGACACTTTTTAAACACGCTGCGGATCGAATTCAACGCTTTTGAAACATGTTTGATCGAACGGATCATTAGCCCAAGAATCACTCGCTTGCAATAGTACTATCGTTTTCAAAATAAAAATTTTAAGACACGTCATCGCAAAGACTGAATTGAAGACGTCAGCCATTATAAGTAATATTATATTGCCACTAGGCTAATCCTAGTGACTAAAGTAAGTATAATATTATTTTTTAATTTAAGTCGATGATTGATGTTCATTCATAAAAATTTAACAATAAAAGTATAATTCGTAAATTCAATTTAATTGGAATTATCGGTTTATTATGCGTCAAGTATTCGACAATTACATTTTGCTCTTTCATTTAATAAATATACTAATTTAAGTTATTTGATAAGGAATGGGAAGCAAATGTTAATTTAGTTTTGCTCCCTTTGATCATTAAACATGTCAAAATAGGCTTAAATATTAGAAGAGCTCATACCACATTGAAAGATTTGAAAGAGTGTTTATACTTGGACCTATAAACAAGGTCTTAATTTCAAGGTATTCTTACACCAATACCAGGAGTTTCGCTATATAAATGAAGGGACTCATATATTCTCGAGTGTATTTATGATTGTAATTTCTCAACTATTTAGTAATAATATTTTTTTTCCTCCGTAGTAATTAGTCTGTGATTACCTTGTCAGAATCCTAGAAACCAAGGTAAATTCCCTTTGCCACTATTTCTTATCGCTTTCGCGCTCGTTTGTTAAATTTTAGGATTACCATTTCTTTATTGTTTGTGCACGCCAGAAGGAACGGATCACGGATTCTGATTGTTCATATCGCATGAGTTTCGCATGTTGTTATTTTTATGACTTTTATCGAGTTTGGATTCGAGTTGTCTTAATGGGCACCAACAACACGTGCAAGACTACGTGGAGCTGTAAACGCCATTCGCCACACAATCTGCACTATCCGATTGATATAGAATATTTGTTACATTCCGTATTTAAAGCAGTTAACTCCGATTTCATTAGAACCTAAAACCAAGTGTTATAAATTTATCCTTCAAGCGGTTCTATTATGTAAAGCTAGTGACGATAAGATTCTTTCTACGGCGGTTATATAAATCTTTATTATCTCTTTAATGTAAATCGTTACGGATTTTGTCTAACGGGTTGATAACAATAATGAATTTGTTCTACAACATCATCGCCAGTATCAATAAAAAGCTCTTCAAAGGTTAATTTTGTGATCACCCATCGCGGCAGCAAGACTAAAAACATTCGCGAGGTTTCATCAGACTTCATAACCTTTGTTGATGAATTCTCAAGAAGAGTTTAGGGTCGTATTATAACGAAGAATAACTATGAGGTTGTTGATATCTTCAAGAGCTTAAAGAAATTAATAGAGACTCAAACTAATCGCATGTAAGTCGTTTTAAGATCAAAAAGCATCAAGTGGAAAATACAACCGGCATCCTTTGTTCGATTTGGTATGAATGATGGTATTACAATAAATTTTTCAAGAAGGCATACCTCAAAGAAAATGGGGAGCGACTCAAAAGAACGAATCGCATATCGTTAAAAAAAAAAGGTTTGCCAGATGCTTCCAACTTGAGCCGGGTAAAGCAATATCAGCCGGGCGAGCTGCACGCACGATTGTCACGTTATCAATGCTTCCGCCAATCAAGGGGCCAATGACTAGAATCCTCTCGAGATGTGCCTGTGTGTACGACTAGGTCGCTTATCGACTAAGAACCTGGCTGTAATGTATTCGACTGCTCAAGCATTATCACGCCGACGGGACCTCCAAGCTGGGGACTGTTTCCAAGAGAAATGCCCATCTTCTTGGGATTTTCTAAATGTGTGAATACACATCGATTACTAAGATCCCAGTCAAAGAAGATAGTAATAAGTAGGATGTTATATTTATGATTTAGCACGCCACAACGAACAACGCAAATGGTGCTTGACGAGATTGAATGGCGTATTCCAAACCGATGGATCAAGATGGGCTCGGGGATGTTCAAGAGGACCCGACAGATGAAGATGTTGGTGGCTTTCTAGTAACGATAGAGATCATGATGATGAGCTTATCAGACTTCTCGCAAAACCCAAAACAAGCATTAGGAAACCAAAAATTAACGATATCATAAAGATGCTGCGACTTCATTGCAAAGCGGAAGATATATTCCATTATCTTACATGTTTCGCCATAGTTCTAAGTAACGCGCTGGGTAGGAACCATTTAGCAGCAGATGGATTCCTTTATCAAAGAAACTGCACTCGAGATTTGGCAGCTCCCCATAAAAGACATTGTAGGGACGTAAATGGATATTTTCTAAGAAAGATGAGTATTCGAGCGAAGACAAAAATCCGCCAAGTATAAGGCAAGATAGCGACGAAAGGATTTGTACAACGCCAAGTGAATTGATTATAATAAAGTGTTCTTCATTATGAAACACTGGCCCATCGGGTGTTTCACGGGGCTCGTAGACTGACCCTCAGTTAGCTTAACTCGATGTAAAAATTATCTTCTTACATGATAAATTAGAAGCAGCAGATCCGGTATGACTCAACCCGCATATTTTTTTCCCACTTATGCTTTTGAAACCGGTTGAAAAGAGATCTGGCTCAGAAATCAAAAAGCCTTGTAATTAATCAAGTAATCATCGCTATTAACGGTACAGCAGATTCGAATTAATTCTATGTAAAGCAAGGTTTCAAATTGTATACATATGATCATTTGTGATATATTTTTGCAAGCTTCTCAAGGTATTAACATTTTTCTTTCTCTTATATGTCAATGATACGCATTAGCATGCTCTAGTAGCGCAGGTTCAAAAGAGGAAAGATCATTCGAGTAAATCCTTCCATTACGAAAGATTCAAAGTGAGCTCCGAAAAATGCTTGGTACGGAAATAAAGCTGATCTGATTAAAAGATGCTACAGGCTAAAACATTCTAGGATACTTGAGAAACCGCTATACGTTTTGACTTAAATGAAGTCAAAATGATGAAGAACCATTACCTCACATAAAGCTTAACGCTTTTATTATCACCTACAATTGAAGACGACTAAAGCAGTCCAAGGTTTCAGATGTAAATGCGATGAGATCATTAATGTATGCAATCATTTGCACAAGGTTAGACATCTCACACTGCCGCGAAAGCACGGCGAAATGTTATATGCATAGTCTCGAAAAGCGACACGGGTAAACGGCAAAGTCGATCCTAATATACTTACGCGTGACATCGGTGATGTCGAGTTAAAATACGCAGAGAATGGAAACTATAAAGTCAACATGTTGTCTGGATACGTAGACTGATTATGTCAGATTTAGATAAACACTATCCACTTCTAAGTTACATCTTTACACTGAAGACGCAGATCAGTTGTCATGCTCGACGTTACAATCAATAGTTGTTTTGTCTACTATCGACGCGAGATATGGCGCCGATCACAAAAGAAAGGAAAGCTTGCGCGTTTACAAATCAAGTGGAATTTTGCATTTGATACAGAAATTCACTATATTTTTGTGGATAATGTAGCCGCTATTTGTTTGATCAAGAATTTCGTGATAACCCAAGCTGCATGCATATCGTAATATTATTTGGGGTTTAGAAATTTAATTTGTGTTAGAGTGGCGCTGTTAAACCGGTATTTAAACTAAACTTAAATCGAACGGCAGTCGGTAGTGCTCAGATATTTTGGGCCGCTGACCACGAGACTTTTTTATACTTATCCAATAGCTTTATCATCATCCAAATCTTCATTTCTTCTTTTCCTGAAGGCTGAACTCAACCATTATTTTTCCTCAAAAAAAATTTTCTTCCATTTTCTTCCTCCTCATATCTTCCTACGGAAATTTCGATCCTAAAAATTTTCCTGGCATTCCCCAGTCATTCTCACGGCCGAGGTAAAGAAAGCCTCAAATCTTTTAGCATTTCGAAGTTTTCAGATGTTGACTTTTGGGAATTTGAGTTGACTTCTTAGCTTGATGTTTATTACGTTATAAAATTGCCATTTGCCTGGGGATTATCGTATAAGAGTCGATAATTATCGATTTACGGGCTGAAATTGTCGAGATTATAAATACTGTACGACTTTGACTTTTTCTAAATGGCTTTAAATGATAAGCATACTGACTTTACTTTCAGATTATTTCGGCGCTGCAAATCAGGATTTTCGTGCTTATTGTAGAACGCTCTAATACGAAGTTTTGTAAGTCGAAATGACCGGACGAGACGCATTTATTAGAAGCCAGCTGACGATTAGTGTAATATCGGAATGTTGTGAGCCTTGAACTAGTTATTGGAACTTGACAGCATTGTGAAAAGGCCACAACCCAAAGTTTCTGAATAGCTGATAGGGAAAACTTTTGTCGGGTTATTTCGGGGGTATCGGATGATTATATATATAGATAGAATGTTATATTACTAGTCATGAGTATAAGTAGTAATTATAATTTTGAATATGTTTAAAGGCCGATCAAGGGAGTTTAATTACATTGCTGCGGATTTGTTTTCATTTAGTTACCGAAAGCGGTAAAGATTCATCTCACTGCCGATTAGCTATTTGATTTACTCTTAATATGCGATGTGTATATATGTGATTTGTGTTGAATTATATGTTGATTATGCTTGGGTCGGGCTGCTGAAGTTGTATTTCGCGGTCTTGGCGAAGGTTGTATGTGTGTTTTTTGGTGAGTTGCTGAGTCAGATAAGGAGTCAGAGTATGAAGGGATGCCATTGAAGTTCTTTGTCTGGGTATCTGCTCCTAGTAATGACATTCGTGAGCGCCTGCACTTTAGTAACGACTGCGATTTCTTCGCACTGCTATTTATCTCGGTGAAAGCTTATGTCGACGAGCATAAGTTTCTCCCCGCAGTCGATTATATGCTATTAATGGTAAACCGACTTATACTGGAACTGGCCGGTTGATACCGTGGTCGTAGCCGTTGACACCGTTGTCGAGTCGCATGAAGTCGATACAAAGGTCGTAGCCGGTCAAGGCTGCCAAGATGCCTGGGCCGCCGAGGTCATGTGTCATTGTCCGGGGACGAAAGGCGTCGATTGTCAGTGATGTCGGGTACAGTTTTCCTGATATCGACGTGACGTTATCGCTGATTGCCATTGTTTTAGATAATCCCGCTAGTAACAATTTATGACCGTATGAAAATGATAATGAATTTATTAATGACTTTATATAAGGACCTAAGCTTGAATAAAATCATATACCAATCCTGGCCGTAGCGTAATATTAATTCATTCGTACAATATCATGTAATTGGAAGTTGATTTCATTCTTGAGATATTTATTCACTAAGCTTCGCAGCCTTACACCTCTATTCCGCAGAATGGGCGGCAATTTTATCATAGTCGTATTGCTTTCGCCACGCTCGTCACGCTTTTCTTCTAAAGGTCATAATAGACTTAGCGAAATATGGTGGCGCCGATCCTCACAGCTCTCTTCATTTTGTTGATCAAGGCCATTGTCTGTGATAGTTGTTATTTTGAAATACTTGCTGATGTATCGTCATAATTCCGGATTATGTTCTGCATCAGTGTTATTACGTGGTTGTGAATTACGACGGATCCTTTTCTTAAAAAAGTGTGTTGCTTTTCATATGCATATGATATCGTTGGAAATGTTACAAAACAAAAGTTTCTAAAAATCATACATCGACGCGACTCCTGCCCGTGATTCGACCATTCTAACCTCGTGAGCGCATTTACCCTGAAGCAAGGTCGTTATAAATTCAAGCCCACAATTTCATGAAAGATGCTGGGGTCAAGCTTTAATTACGCTCGGCACGGTTCGGGAAGAAGTGATATAAATGCATTGTGCGTCGAACTCGAAGACAACTAAAGAACATGTCGACAAAGATAGCATGTAAGTGTCAAGCTCAATAATTATTCGAGCTTGTTCAATGTCTCTTGTATTTGAAGCTTCTGCGGCATATTATCAAGTAGACGGCTAGAAAAATTTGCATTTGATTACTATTCAAGTTGAGGATACGTGGTTCTAAAAGTTGAACCAAGTAGATTTGTTGAGGTAAATATTCTCAAATTTTAAAGAATAAGATACTACATCCAAAAGATTTGAAGCGACATATGATACTTCTGACCTATAAATAAAGCGCTCTTGGGCTTTTAAAGATATTTTTTTTACTAATAGTTAGTGAGTTTTTCTTGTAATAACCTGCTAATAAAAAAAAAAAATTAAATTTTCGGTCGGCGTGGACCCTATATTTTAAATAATCTCGAGATAATATTATTTCAGAAATTTTTAAATTTAATTACATTTATAATTTATTAGTTTCGCTTACGGAATATTTTATCTTTTGGAATCTAAGTTCGTGGAGATTTAAGTACGATGTCGAAATTAACCGAAACCTAACGGACTCGAAGTTTTTAAATATCTACCACGCTTATCTTCCACATCATCATTATCAAACACTTCATCATCATATTTTCATGCTGCCTTAAATATTCACCCCTTCCCCTTAAAAATTTCATTTTCCATTTCTCTTCGACAAGCGCTCAAACTGCTCTATTGGTATCGTTTCTCCCCATCATTCTCTTTGAAGCAAGCGTAGCAAATTTCGTTTTCGGTATATTTCTGCTGACATAGTTGACTTTAGTTGACTTTTTCATAATCTAATTTTATGATAAATCTTAGTCAGTTATGGCTCAAGTGACGTATATGGAAACATTTAATTCGTGATTTGTAGATCAAGCTGAGGACGCATGGTCGAGTTGACTTTAGGTTTTCTGCTGACTTTTTATGTGATATATTTTATAAGACTTTAAATGTGTAGGGAGGTTATATTGGGACCTTATTATAGTCAGTAAGTATGATGTTAAATCGTGATTTAAAATCGACAAAGTACGCATACAAAAAGTGTAAATTCTAAGTCGAGTTATACCTGATATTTCTGAAAGATAGATCGTTAATTATGACTTACGCATTGGGCTAATAACTTATAAGTCGATTTGTGTTCTAGAAAGCCGATAAGACGGAGTTTAGCTGGGAATCGATTGGGTCATGGGTCCGACGGGATTATAATTCGATAGCTTTATCCGCTACGTTGGGATCGTTGTAGATAGCTTCAAGATTTAAGTATGTGATTCTGTAACGCCTAAGATAGTAGTAGGTCTTGATTACCTTCGGGTGTCATAGCGCTGATCGCGAAAAGCGGCGCTACTCGATTGTTTTTTAAGGTTTTTATGGTAGTGTAGCTGGTAGAAAGGAAGATTTCCTATCTCATCAAGCATTTTTATGTACTTACTTTAAATCAGGTGAACACGTTATTTTATATGATTACAGTGGAGAATGATATACATGTTATTATGATATGATTACGTGAGAACGATATACACGCTATCAGGTTATGATTACGGTAACGACATACACGTACCGTTATACGACATGATTATATTCTCGCTACAAGACGCTTTCTGGAGGCAAAGAATACCAAATCCCAACTTATATTTCGATTGCCGCCCGCCACTTATGATTTCTCGTAGTCTTGCTCCACTATGATTTCTCGCGGGCCTCGCTGCCATCATGGCTTCGAATTTTACGATCATGGTGATGTTTTAGTCAAGCAAGGCCGGACATATCGCTTCGAGCAGAAGAAATGCTATCGGTATACATCATGAGTTATCTACGACTCGAAGCACTCGAGTATCGTAATGTAATTCTATACCGATTAAGAGACAAAGCGACTCTCCTTCCTTCCGTGATACGCTGACGCTATTCTGGCCCCATACTACCAGATAAATACAAGGGTTTGGCCTCATACCGGGTATAAAGAGCCAGATGGATTCTCTTCGATCGCCACGCACAAGATTGCTTCAAGGCCCTATACTACTTCACAGAGATAAATACATGGCTTCGCCTTATACTCCCTGTGATAAAGAAATGCAGACAGTCTTTGATCACCTCACGATTGTCGATGGCCCCATACTACTAAGAGATAATAAGGCGGCAGGCCTTATACTTGGTATAAGAGCTCAAGTGGCCTCACTTAGTGTATGAGCTGACGTGCCTTATACGGTATAAGCGCGCCTTTATACTTCCCTTTAAGTGATAAGGGCGGTTTTGGCCTTATATCACAGATAAGCTTTTATAGGTGATCAAGGATTAGTCCATTTCTCGCAGTAGACTGACGAGTATACGCCATTGTATGACCAGATACCCATGATACGGTGAGATAAGTGGTGGCTCACGACTAGTTTTGGGCCATTGCTTGAGTTCCATTTGATTTCTTTCAAATTGCGCGTCATTAACCTTCATTATATCTTCAATGTGACATGCCCGAGATTTCCCATGAAATTACGTTGTATGACCTTGTGTAGTCTCGGATATACGTATTTTATTCATATTCGACTATTATATTATCGACGAATTGCTCAAGATGGGTAAGTTCACCCTACGTTAAGTTTCACTAAGCCTCGGCTTACACCCCTTTTCGTGACGTAAGCAAGATTTCATTTTGCGCTGCGCCGACAGATCTGGGCCAACAGCCAAGAGGTCGCTTGGAGAGTTTCGCTCCCAAGCATGTGAGCATCGGCCAAGTGTGGCGATCCTCACCGATTTTGACGCACACAACCTGCTTTGATTGGCCAGATTTTTCCAAACTTTAAATTTCGCCTACCGTCAGTTCATTTCAGGATTCCCGACAAAGACGCATCATCCGTCAGAAATTTCGCTTTCAAGTATTACTTTATTTCTTTCGTGACAGTCGCGGTATATATATACGGCTGTCGCTTCGACATCACCGACGGATTATAAAATTTAAAAACCTGCTTGGACTCGGGAAACTTAATCAGGATCACATTTTTCGGATTTAAACGACCGTATTTTAAACTCCGAGTCGCCCATCTGCTCGGGTGACTCGGGTGTTCTGATTTTAACGACTTCAATTGCATGGCCGAATTTGCGTCGTTACATCAACATATATATTAAATGGCTATAGTTATTCTCGAGTTTATCGACAATCAGAATTACCAACTATTTTCCAAGCACAAGCAGCTTCTTTTTTTCATGGCTGCCTAGCATTCCCATCAGACATTAGGGAAATCTACATTAAATTATTGTCTTCATTTCTTTATTTTTCAGGACCGTTGCTTTTACCTGCTTAGCTTTCTTTTATTTGCCTTCGTTTTAACTATCTGATTTAGCTGTGATAACAAACACAAAGCATTACATGGCAAGTGTAACACGCAAAAATAGTAGTGAAACATGGAAAGGTAGTAATGGATTGGATAAGGTTCATAAACACGTATATTAATGGAGAATTTGGAGACCATATCATCTCCTTTACCAACAATTGAAGGAGCAAACTAGAGGAAATTGTTAAGCTAATTGAAAGATTCAACTGAAATATTTTTTTTAAATAAATTGTTACCATGTTTCTCAACCACAATATTCATCAACTAATTTTTCTAACTTGAGATCAAATTCTGAATATTAGGACATTAATCAAATCTCACAAATTAAACTGAGATACATATGGGTAGTAAATGAATTATCGGGCTTTTCTATGAATCTAGTAGCTCATGTATGGTGCTTGCCATTACTATGCTTAAATTCGCTTAATTAATGCTTTTGAACGAATTTTTTCGCATTACCTCAAACAAAGTTAACGAAGTTTAAGTTTAACCCTACTAACGACAAGTAAGAATCGCTGCTAATAAAAAGGGTGCTTAATAAAAGAAATTAATTTAGACAGACACCACTTTTTAAGAGTAGACATAGACATATCAAATCATATACACTACTTTGCCTGCTCAACGACGCTCACGTCATCAATTCGACGATGATAAATTACTAAGGCCAGATTTTATATTAATCAATTTTATCCTTATTTAAATACTTAAACACCTTGAAGATAATAAAATACAAGACTCCGGGACAAATCCTTTTCTATGAGTCTAATAATTTCATCCAAATTATCGATATACATGGGTAGTAATGAAATTATCAATTTAACCATGCAAAACAACATTAGACGAAAATCATTCATAAAGATGCCACTCTATCAGCTTCACAACCACACCATCCGCGCAAACCATAAGCTGCGCAGCCTCTACGCGATGCGCCGACCAAAAAAGTTGGTTTGCAGAGAGGAATCAACTCACGACCTTTATTTGGCCACAAACTCATCTACTCCACCACTCGCCACCCCTGCGCAACGCTTCCTTCTGTTTATTGATAAATAATTTATTGATTATATATAAATTGTCAATCCTGTCACTACTTCACAAGAAGTAGAGGTGGAGTCACAAAATACTTATATGGAATAAATAAGTTTACCCATTTTAATCATAACCCATTTGGCGAGATTATAGGCAACTCTATTACAAAATTTAGAAATTTTTCTAATAATACAATTGTATGAAGTGTTATAAATAATCTTGCCCTTGGTAATATAGTGTAGTGGTTAACAGTCAGGGTCCATATTAGTTCCCTGGATGCCAGAAACAGCTGAGGCGGAATCGCTCTCTACTTTGATCTTTAGCAGGTTCAAAGGAATTCCACTCTCCAATGCTTCAGAAATTGCTCTAGCTTCGGCTTTATCAACTGAAATAGAAACATAACACATAACAAAAGCTCCAACAATAGTACCAACTTGGTTTCTTGCAATCCATGCGACTTTTATTTGACATCGTAACATCACAATTTATCTTGAAACATCCTTCTTTTGGAGGAATCCATTTTCCTTCAAACATGGCGCTTTCACAATTTGAGATCTTCCTTATTTGGAATCTCCAATGTTCCTCATCAACACTTTGTTTGGCTCGGACAACTTCTGAATGTCTAATCTAATATCATCAAATATAATTTTATTTCTCATCCTCTAGATTTGATCAATTATTACAACCAAGAAATTGACAAATATTTCCCTCCTCAATTCCCTAATAGGCAGCCGATTAAGGGGGTCAGGAATGATAGTGACCCAATCCAACTATCCGAGAGGTGATTCAGATTATCAGGGATTCTAACGTTCCAATTGGACACAAAAAAGATACTCCGAATTTGGGAATAGTCGATGAATAAATGTTCTAGATGTTGAGTTGTGAAGACTAATCACAACTAAGCTCAAGGCTGACAAGTCACCATTGCTGGGCTGAACTCGACGTCCATTGCTAGAGCTACTGATCTCCACGTCATGCTACTTGACGACCAAGTTCGATAACACGTTTCTCGGCAGTTTCTTGTATTTTTACTTGATTGCGAAAGAATAAAAGACGCAAATTGTCACTCAGATGTTCTATATATACGGTGAGCATGAAATTTTCATGAAATAGATATCACCACCTCAAAGATGGCGATTAAAAATAGAGATTCATTGGTGACCAACAAAGTTAAAAATATTTAGTATTCAGAATTTGTATTTTCATATTTACGGTAAAATACTCCACTGAGATATCTGCTCTAGATTTGAAAATGACAAGACATCAATTTCTGGGACGGTATAATAGATTTTCAAGCTTCAGAACAATTCTTCCGCTGATTATCAGATCCAGCTAGCCCGATTAGCTCTCACGCTGGTGCGAACGTAGCGAAATCTTCTCGCTTAATTTTCACAATTTATTTTTCAAGTATTTCATATTCAATTAGCGAGATCAATCCTCGCGGGATCTTTGCAATTAGTATAATTAACGATACTTCAATTATCGCACTACGATAAAATCATGTCGCTGTATCCTACGGATCCAGCTGGCCGTCAATTATAGGTCACAATAACGGGCGTAGATTAATAATACTGCATCGAAATGAGATTGTGGATGATCGTGAAGCTATCTGACAAGTTGTATTTAATTTGAAAGAATGATTGATACAAGACGCGGCTTTCAGTAGTGACTAATACTGCTGAAGCGGGAATTGCCTCGTGGGTTTGATTGAGCATCATGTCAAGCCGCTGAGATTTCGAATGGTTCGCCTTGAAGCATTTAAAGGTCCCTGAGACGCTACAGATGAGCGACTGCACAACAAAGGTTATCGCTAAAGATTCGTCGGTGGGCGGTCATCGATTGGGGATGGAAGATTCATGAAGAAAAATTTTACGACATCAGCGACGCTTTTGTTTATGGCTTATCAAATGGTTTACACGGAAGCATCGAGGATTAGATTTATCGCCTGTACCACGGACTATCTGTTCTAACGGATTTCAAGCGCAACTCAAAGACTCATGGATTCATCGATCATAAAGGTCACGATGAAAGCGATACGATGAAAAGTTGAATAGGTCGCTTGATTTCTGGCCATGGATTCATCAAGTATCTAAGACATGCATTTATGGTCACAAGAAAGTATAGTGAGCCATCACGACGTTGTTTCGCGAGAAAGACAAGGGGTGTGGAAGTCAAGATGGAGATCAGATCGAAAATGGTTCATGTAACAAGCATGGGTGATCGTCAGCGGGATGGCTGTGAAGAACTGGATGGGAGACGTTGTACAAACCATGTGAGAAACCGACATAGCTTTCATGCAGAAATGGTCGTCGCGACAACATGGAGTTTCTGTTAGAAATAATTTTGCTGGTAAAAGCCCCAGTCAAGACGCGAGATTCGAAGTTCCGGGGATGCTACGGACGCAACCGCCAGCTTATCATCCGGTTACCGCTAAGCCAACGCGCAGTAAAGCATGCTCCCAACCTCTTAAGATTTAGTTAACCGAAAAAAAAATGATTAATGAACATGATGAAACGGGAGCTGTTTGGTCGACAAGAAAGTTAAGAAGAGAGATTCACCTGGGCCAATCGCGCCGAGGATTTCCACCCATGGCCGAGAAGACGAGGATTTGCAGTAAAAAGAATAACACTTCAGCATTAACGCGAAAATTCCAACATGCTAGAACGGTTTTGCTATTTCTTCGATAATGTTTCGCATGACATTTCGCCGCCGTTTCGATTGGTGAAACATCATCAAAGGTTAATCAACTTCATGAGTTCTATCATTTAACTCAAAAAGCGAAATTGCTGCAGACGCAGATTTCAAGACGGTGATCCTGATTGGTCTTCTCAAGAGATAATTGAAGTCAGCGAGACTAATCACAACTGCTCAAGCGATGTCAAGAGAGGCTGAGGAAACTTCACGTCCAAGCTGGGAGAGTTACTTGACGCCCAAGCCAAGCATTTGACGATTTCAAAGCTGATAACTTTGCTTCGTATATTTCAAAAGCATTTCACGGTCAAGAACAAAGATGTAAATCGTCACCTTATATGTCCTATATATATGGCGCGTAGTTTTTCGATGAAGATGTAGATATCACTATCTCAGCCAAGACAAAATGCAGGTATCTCGCCAGTTAAAAATACCCCGTACTCGCACGTGCGCTTACGCTTAGCTTAAATCATCCACCGGTAGATTTTTCAGATATTTCGAACAGACAGCACATCAATCGCTGGGATTATCGCGCTCTCAAGCCTCGAACAATTTTCCTAGCGATTATTAATGGGATTCAGCAGGCCTGATACTTCTCACGCTGGCGCGAACTGGCAGAATCTTCTCAGATTTAATTTCTGCACTTATTCTTTCTATTATCATGATGTCTAAATTAAGGAGATCAATCCCTGGTAGATCTCGTAATTACTATATTCGATGATACTACAATTATCGCTAATTACGAGATAAAGATATGTCGCTTTTGTATCCTACGCGATTCAGCTTACCTAACACCACATGGCCAATAACGACGCATTCATAACACTAGAGTCTTCACTTTATCATGACAAAAACAACAACGAGTCGCCAAATCCGACCGAATACACGAAGTTGAGTCTAGACTTGATAGGGAAAGTGCGTTGCAAAAGTCTCCAAAGAAAGTGTTTAGGCCTCGAATGGAGCCTCGAGGACCAAAGATGTTTCCAGACTTGTCGAGGGATGAAGGGTGGTGGAGTAGAGTTTAATCTATTATCAATCAATACAGTGTAAGCAGACTTCACATGAAAATTTCAGAATTGGCAGGTAGCCAAATACGAGAGAAAGGTCACAGGTTCCATGCTAGATGGAATATTAATTTTGAGGATTTCTCGGCTAATGTCAGGAGGAAAACAAGAATTAATCTTCGCATCATTCCACCCTCGAGACTGAGACAGAAGTTCATGTACCCAAATTGGAGAATCAGCATTTATGAGATGACCTAGTAGTTTGAATCTAGGAATTGTAAGGACCCACTCATTATCCCAAGGATAAATTTCATCTAGGTATCTGAACTATTAAAATCATTTTAAATAAATACATAAATTTTTCAATCTTTCAAATGTAGACACCGACACGTATTGGCCATACGAACTTTCTAAAATACTTAAGATATAAAAGCTTTTGACAACATGATCATTATTGAAAAGCACAATTATGTCAAATAACTTTCATTAAAGCTCACTCACCTATTTTAATTAAATATAAGCATCTTCCCTATCTCAAATTGATCCCAAACGCCTATTTAAAAGCTAAAAAGGCGATGCACCTATTTAAAACGATTTTTAATAAATTTCAAATGCAGATGAAATTTAGCCTTATCCCAAATGGAAATATTTCGATGACCATCTCCACAGGATAACATGTGATACCTTTGACAAAGTCTATACAAGAACATATACTGTAGATTACAAACCCAAGAGCTATCAGGAGGGTGAGATTTAATGTCAAGTACCTTTTGTGATTAAGATATTTTGCAGCAATCATTGCACAAACCTTATCTCTGTCTCTCTTTGTGATTAATCATTTACAATAAGTTTGGAGATGAAAGCCTTTATTTTGTTCAAGTAATCTTCTGAAATCGAGTCCATTGTCAACATAGCCCGACCAAGAAGCTTCCACTTCAATAGTGTATATTAGTAAAAATAAAAAATCTCTAAATAAACGCCATTTTACGAGATTTTTTTTAATCCGAATCTTTTTATCTCATTAATCAATCAAAACAAATTTATCAAGGAACTACACCTTAGAGACACCATTCATATTCGGCGATAATATAAACTCAATTCTTAACTACACCTTGTGAGACTACGAGTTTTTTTTTTAATCCTAATCTTTTATCCTATGAATCAATCAAAACAAATTTATCTTAAAGAACTACTTGCAGACAATTCATTTAGGCTCCCATGATAATATAAACTTAACTCTTAACTTGTGCAAGACACTACTAATACTAATTCTAATGCATATTACAAAAACATATCAATTAAAGATTTATTAAAAAATTAGCTTATCAATAAATTAGCCAATTAAACATTCAATCAATTAGACAATTCATAAATTAGCCAATTAAACAATCACCCAAATTTCAACCGTTTGTTCCTTTGCTCTAGACGCGTGTACCGGTCATGACCGCTCGATAGCCCAACTCGTTAGTCCGCTGTGTCTGCCCACGTCAGCCCATCAGCCCTGGGCTTCTGGCCACCACTTACTAATCAGCGGGCGTGGGCCGAGACGGAAATTTAAAACGTTTGGGTCTCCAAGACACGCTCGTTACGGGATTGCAAGGACGCTCGCTTGGGACGCCAAGAACGAACCAAAGCCCGCGGGCTATTCGGGGTTTCTGCCCTGCAGTCCTGCTCGGTCTCATCCAGCCCCCGTAGGCCCACGAGTGCCCACCAAATCCGCTTATAAACGAACCGATAGGCCAGCTGAAGTTTAGCCTCAAATGCCCTATTTCTGCCGAGCCTCAGTTTCAGACAAACGCTACCACGCCTTTATATATTAGACGCTGCAACGCTTAATCCACCAACATGGTCCAAATATAGTTTTAAATTAACGCCAGTAACGCTTTTAACGTGCGCGCCGGTATCGCTAAAGCCATAAGATAAATCTCCGAAAGAACAATTACTTAACAAGTTTATATAAAGTCATACCACGCTTAACGTTGCACACAAAGTTAACGCAGATTTTAGCAACAACACAAACCTAAGTCGACGATAAAACAACATGACATAAAAATCGCGAAACCATAAATACTAAATTGTTCAAATACTAAATCGCAAACCATAAATACTAAATCGCTCAACACCGCATACGACATAAAAATAAAATAAACCATAATCGTTTCAAAGTACATAATAACATCATAAACTAAAACATTCACTACGCTGCTTTTCTGAGTCGCCAACTCGGGTGGCGCGGTGGCTGATACCTCCCCGCATCATCAACCTCATATCTCTACTCAAGGCCAGATGATCAATCACAAAGACCCCTCTTACTGAGCATTCCTCATACCCGCAACTTCTAGAACATTTTTCTCATGCTCTGCTTAAAGATCTCCAACAAAGCTCGATCGATGTTCCATGTGAGGGCCCCGTCGCCGACGCATTTAAATCTGGGTCGCTGGATAGGTTAGCTGCTCCCCATTACTTCGGTGTCCATCCCACTGTGTATCGGGAAGGACACTCATAAACTTCCACACATCATCCCTCACGAGCCTGCCAAATTCACCGAAAACTTCCCACTTAACGCAAATACACCCCTCCCACATATACAACCTCTCGGGCAAAGAACGACGATCGCTTTTCCTCCGATCATACTTCCCGCTTTATATTGTACCATTTTTTGACCTTCCATAATTGGAACATTTCGATATTAACCAAAGATACGGGAGATGATCATGCCATATTGACGTTGAGTTTATTTTTATGAAATTACATGCTCCATCATCATACGCTGGTAAATTAACCGAAACACCACTAACAAAGAGCCCACGACAAAAAGCACGTATGTAGTTCGACGCCTAATTATTGGGGCTGGCAATTTCAACGACCTCTGTGTAATCTTTCAAGGCCGCTCAAATTGTACTTATATGCTATATGAGATTTCTTAGCCCTACGACCTTGTTAAGAATCGCCGTACAATCCTCCCTAGTCAACGGATACTTTTTGCACCACCCTCTTCTATGTAATCATAAGATCCCGCCTCCTACTCATACCAAATGCTCTAGCCTAAATCTTGTTCCGTAAACTACCACTTTAATACCTCATTAACATTATAATGCACAACCACGCCTCATCCAAATTACCAAATCTTAAGCTTAATTATGAAATTGATCGACTATTTCGGGTACCAATTACTAACAAAAGTCGCAATTATATCAAGTTTGTTATTCGATAATAAGTCAAACAAAATATTACCCGTTACTCCATAATTTCCGCTGATAAACGCATAATCCCGCTTCTTACATTTTTGGGGTTTATAATATTATCGCCTTCATCGACTCGACTCGACGGTAGCGGCGATGGTGACGACGGAAGGTTGCTTTCGGCTTCTTTCTCATTCCCCTACTGGCAACCTCTTCGCCTACAACTTTTTCTTTTCCTCTTTCAACTCTTCGTCCCATTTTTTCAAATCAAGCAATTGGGTAATAATCAATATGATTATTGATACTAATTTAGACAAATTGAAAGTAAATTAAATATGTTGGGACATATAATAATCGGGAGGAGATTCGAGGATTGATCGGCAGGATTTTGGGTTTCGAAGTTTCTGAACAGAAATCAGGCACAATCTCGCCATTGAACTTATTAAATCACACGCTTAATTAAACGTGTACACGCTTATTTAAACGTACATGTTTTTCGCAGTAACCCTGGCTTTTTGTGTTTTAAACGCTACCACGCTTAAATAAGCGGAGTAACGCTAGGGAAAAATGATCGTAATGCAACTCGCTTTCAGCCAGTTTCTTAAACGTGTACCCGCCTAATTAAACGTGTACACGCTTTCTGGGTGTAAATTATTTTTGGCGCTTTTAACATCCCAACGCTTCAATTAGCGTAACGCTAGGAAAAACGATCGTAATGCTACTGCTTTTGAATGGCTCTCGAACGTGTATGACGCTTAATTAAACGTGTACACGTTACTACGGACCTTAATTTTTTTTGATTTTAACGTCCCAACGCTCCAAATGTTGTACACGTTGTTACAAAAATATTAAAAATAAACAACTTTAACTTGATAGAATAAACGATAATTTTATTATTACAAATACGTGTACACGTTTGTTACAAAAACATTAAAGATAAACAACTTTAACTTGATATAAATGATAATTTTATTATTACAAATACGTGTACACGTTTGTTACAAAAATATTAAAGATAAACAACTTTAACTTCATATAATTACAACTCATCGAAGTCTAATTCATCACCCGAAGAAAACATATCGACTATTTTGATCGGCATCCGCACCGCCTCTTCCGATAGGATATATTCTTCTCAACATCACAAAATCATCGAACATGTCTTCCTTCTTATCATTTTTCTCATCATATGGATCAACATCTGGCTCGGTGGTCGGCGTCGCCCAATCCTTGATCGCTACACAAACTTCACTGTCGCAGCCATGGGCCTCAACGCCTTTGAGTATCAGTCAGCCATGCTAAATGCCCCATTCACTCATATCAGATATCGAGATAACCAATACCTCCCTTTGCCATCTGATAAAATCGAAATGTACTTGCCTCATAGACCACCATTTTAAAAGATCGAAAGCGGTTGCCTTTATCAGATTGACCGTGTCAAAAACCATTTTCAAATACTGAAAGTTAATTCCATTAACCGATTCTGGACGACGAGGATTTAGTGAGGTTTCATTGCCATGACTCCAACGCATTCTATGCGATCAGGTTGACTTTCTAATTTTACTCCCTCATGAATTGACTAGACGCATCGTCGACGCGTAGCCTAATTTTCAGTGGAATCTGTTGATGTTTAACCTTAAACCTATTATACATCGTATATAAATAAGTTTCACTCTCTTTATCACAAATATTTGTTATGATCATAATTTTCAAGTACTTCATTATGTGTCGTGAAAGCTTTTATAAAACTCCTCAACAATGATCTTAACTTGCTAAGTTGAATATGAGGATCCAAAATGGTACCCAATCGTGACATGCATTTGTAAAGTGATTTAAAATACTTTAAAAACTTGTCTTCCATATTCTAACCATATCCTTAAATATATTCATTTCTATGAGTATCCGTATGCATCAAGCATTAACTACACATTCTGGTAGCTAAATGAATGTTACGACTATATCGACTAGAAAACTTTGTATAATCTTTAAACGGCTAAAAATCTAAGCAATTCATAGCAATACTTCCAATTTTCATATATTTCAAATCCGAGTATAATATGGATCGTTAGGAGCATACATGGAATAAAATTTAGAAACTTTCTTTATAAACATATGCACGCATTTTGGGGAGATCATCATAAGTAGAATTCCATCTAGTATCAACATCCATGATTAATTTTTTATATTTTTTCGATCCATCTTGAACTATTTTTTATATACATGTTTTCTTACCCCCTCCCGCGATAATCAAATGAATAACCTTTCTAATAGTATGAATAAATTCATCCCAAACAACATTAATTCCATCATTATCAACTAATCAAGTATTACTTAAATAAACATCTAATACGAAAGAGTTCATTATAATCCGTTTACATTCCATTTAAGTGTGTCAATAGCTACATTTTTTGGCTTCTGATGCATTATCAAAGGAAATGGCTAATTTTATTCAAACAATTATATTCTCGAGCACATTTAACAATACCTTCTGAAATTTGTACTTGTTATCTTTACCAATCGAGTTTAAAATATATAATTTTTCAGAAACCCAATCTATATCAATCCAACGATTAATGTGAACACACATTATATCAAAATCATCGAACACACCGATATCACTCACAAACAAACTTTCCAAGGCAAAGTATTCATCATTTACCTTATAAGTTCTTTTGATCTTTTAAAATATTTAGCGCAATACTACGATAAGAGAATGGGGATATTTACGAAATTCTGGGTTAATAGCCTTTTGAATCTAATGAATAAAAACGCCATCCATCACAAAATTAAAAGGCAAATTACTACCAATTACAAATTTCATCAATCTTACTTTATAAAAAACCCATTAAAAACCAAAATTTCCAAAGGCTCGAGTATTAATTGGTTGCTGCGACACCCCTCGCTCCCACCGAACACTATCCTTAGTTATTTGATATTTGTTATTTAAGTGTCTACCCAAAATGAACGGTACCACTGCCCCTCCCGCTTTCCATACTAATTCCATCTTACACATGACAAATCGCTTTTGTTTCACTCGATCGCCATCAAAGTGGTTCCAAACCCATGAACTTTTTTTCTCATTATTACTCGTATTAACACTGGGACAGAATTAATTACTGTGGACTCCATAAGTACATCCTCTTCTAAATTAACAAGATTATTTGAATCGTAGCACTAATTGGTCGCTAGTGGGCCATTATAAACGTGAAACAACAAAATATAGCAACAACAACTTAAAAGATGTGAGAATACCAACCGAGTGCAAGCTTCGAGATCAACGATTGTCGACGACCGAAATATCAGCTTTTGACTATGATCAAGAATACTTATGATTATAAAATAAATTATTTAATTTCTATCAAGAACGCTTATGAATATACAAGAATTCGCTTTGATTGTGTTTAGATTACTTAGATTTCATGGTAAAAGTTATGTATCCTCCTATTTATGTGAGCCAATAACGCGAACGTCAGCTAATCCCGCAGTGAATAAACGCTACCATCGCCAAGATAAACGCAGTAACGCAAAGTAAGGCTAACGGATATAAACTAGCCGCTTAAGAATAAAACGCTACTACCGCTGATCGTGACGTGGTAATGTTTATTCATAATACTAAATTGCTATCTTCACCAACGCTCGAAAATATAAATTAAGCCAGACGTTGCTACTATCGCCGATCGCTGTAACGCTTATTCTTATTTCTTGTAATTCAGGTTCAACGCCAACGCCTAAATTTGACGCTACCACGCTAAAGCCCTCGAGACACGGGCAAGCCGTCGACACGGGCCCAGCATTGGGCTTGGGCCGGGTCGGGAACCGGGGCCTGAACCCCACTGGGGCCCGGCCCCTCGACATGCCCACGCTCGCTGCTTCAGATTGACGGACGCCCGCTTAAATTAAACCGGACGTCCGGTACAAGCGTGATCTTAGTCGATTCCTTAGCCTCTTTATTAATGATGTCCGCTTTTATTCTAACGGACGTCCGATAAGAGTCGTTATATAAACTATACTGCTTTTTCTCCATTAGCGACGCCCGGGGCTGACTATCTGGACGTCCTGGGCTCGTAAAAATACCGTTTTTCTCCTCCTCCTATAAATAAAGAACCACAACTTTCATTCATTACCACATCAAATATCATCATTAATTCATATTACTTCAATTATACAAAGTTTGGGCTTCATTCCACATATTAAATATATCATACTTGGGTTCTTAGTTTTACTTACTTCAATTATAAATGTTCTATATATTCATCTGAGAATAAATAATTTGATCAAGAATTTTAAAGAATTAGCATCATCATCTTCAATCGACATTTAGTCAGATTGAATTGCAATAATCTTTCCATCCTACTCATTTTATTATATTACTTATTTACTTGGTATAATCTTGTTGTAATTTCAACTTATTTAGTATTTAAGTTTTTTATTACAATGGCTCCTAAAAAGAATTGAATCTTAGAATCGAGGCGCGAACTACACCGACATAAACCCCAACACAAACCCCCAACGGACCCAAACTTTACCGTGCCGATAATTTTAATAATATAGATCTTGGATGACAGGATACCGGGCGAGGGTTAAGATTTTAGTTGTCGAAAAGGCAAAATAAGGTAGACACGAAACCCAATATCCACTCAAGAATCATCCCGGAAATTCCAAGACCGGTAAAAGTTTAAAGTAAAGAAAAAGACATCATGGGTTTGAAAATACTTTGTGCCCGATCGAGAAAAATGAAAGCTACATGTATACTTTGTAAAAACATATATGGCTATAAGACGGAGGGGGAAAAGGTGAACCTAACATTTTATTGTATTACTCATGTTGATCATAAACTGGACGAAGATAGTGTTAAGCGCGAAAAGTGAGGTGTTCAAACAACTATTAACCCTACGACCGGCTAAAAGTTTATTTATGATAAGTTAAATTATATACTCTCAATCAATGAAATTGTGTAATGGCTGGCTTTCAATCATCGTGAAAGTTGGAGATACCGATTGATTCAAGGAGCGGTCAACTCTCTACCGGACGATCCCTAGAATCTCTATCAAAAGTATCGCTTTAAATATTTTTTAAAACCAAAAAGATCTTCTTACGTGTCAACTTTCTTCATTTCCTTGGAATGTTTGTTTAACTAGTGATATTGCTACTTTTCGCGACTTTGATATAATCGCCAGCATTGGCTATCGGATATATTGCTGATTGACTCTTCAAAGGCGATATTTATTTCCAGAATAGCTGCTAAACATGATAATATTCAAATAACCGATGAAATATCGCAATGTTTGCTAATACCTGATAAGCTACATAAAGTTGGTTCTATTTCACTTGGATAACGATCAAATGGCCAGGTCTAATAAACTCTTAAATTAAAATGTAAGCCGGGATTCAAGAACTATTTCATATTAGGTGTTTATGCCATGCTCTTCAACTAGTAGCTAAAGATGGAATCGCTATCATTCGGGATGAATTTATCAGCCTATTAGAAATGGAGTTCATTTTAATCGTTACTTCCCAAATAAAATAAAAAGAGTACAAGGCATTGGTTTTGCTACTAATGGTAGTCATTATTCTAAGATCATCATTCAAATTGACCTACCGCTAGAGTTGCTCCATTTTCGCAGACCTTTAAAGACTACACTAAAGTATTTTCAACTCAATATACCCAATATTCATCAAGCTTTTGAATGTATCGGTTTGAGTCATATGCATATGCATGATAATAGGGATAAGTTTGTCGCTAGAGACACGGATCTCTAATACGGAAGAGAAATTTTTGAAATATTATCTTCCATTCCAATACGCATATGCCATCTGCAATAACGTGTCCAACCATTAAACTGTATATATTCCTTTGGCGCATAGATTATTTTAATAACGTTTATACTTTCAATCCTGGGGCTTATTTTGTTAATTTCCCTAAGAATGCATACAAAACACAAATTGAAGTATATTTATACAACATGTATTCCAAATTTTTTTTTAAACATTCTCCAAGTATTAAAAGGCAAAAGAGCGGTACTACTTCTTATGGATCATTATCTTCTAAAGTAAGTGAGTAATTACCATGAGTGAAAATTTGCTTCATATATTTCTACTCCATTCAAGACTTAAATGAGTTGACTCACGATTAAACACCTTTTCGACACGAAATACGACAATCATGAAAAACTAATCGATGCTCTCTAAACGCGGGAAAGCCAGCGAAGGTATTTTTCCTATATCGAAAGTAAAAATGGCTAAGGAAATTTTTTGCAATTCCCTATGTCTAATGATAGCTAAATTAGCCTCAAGATTTAGTATGGCAAAACTTCAACATACGCCTGGGAAGGTCGCACGACTTCCACTCGCAATGGGGTTTGGCAATCAAGGATCGGACGGCGGCGAAAAAGGACGCAAGATAAAGCGCACTTACGGAATCGCACTAAAAAGACATGTTTGATGACTTCAAGGATATCGAATGCTACATCAACGATTTAAATGGGAAGGAACTAAGATAACAAATAACGATTGGCTTCTATCTGTAAGATGAAGCTAGATCAAGAATGAACTTGTACTTTTAATTTATTATGTTACGATGTAAACTCCGGCCCGCACGAGTATAAAATGAACGGCTTAATAAAAAAAAAAATAAGTTTATATTTTCATTTCATTTTATGATTATCTTATTATAAAAGTTTTCAATAAATGGTCAAACGGACGCCCTCTATACTCGAATCCGACGCCTCTCTATACTTCCAACGGATGTCCTCTATACTGAACGGATGTCCTTTACATATTTCCAACCGGACGCCCTCAGAATCGAAACTGATGTCCTGTGAAAGAGAGTCAAAGGCGATTTATTTAAGCGGATCGCCCGATAACTCAAACGGACATCCTTAATTATATTAATATGGAAGTGACGTTCGGAGCAAATGAAACGGACGTCCTGGGCATGCAGAAGTCAAGTAGACAAGCACTTGCTGACGTCCGATAACTGAACGACATCCGCTTAATCGCGATTTTCAAGCCTTATAAATCGCTTCCAAACCTAATCGTTTCTTCATTTTCAATTGTAACGATTCCAACACCAAAATTTCATATTTTCTCTCTACTTCTACTATAAAACTTCATCTTTTTCCTAAATTGAAGTGTACAAAGTGTTCTATAACACTTAAAGAACACATTTTTCACATTTTCTAATTTACACTGTCTTCAATTATTCATAATGGGCAGTGTGATCACAACAAGTGGCAGAAAGCAAGCAGTGGAAAGTGAAAGAAGAGCGAGGGAAGAGTCTCCGCCTCCACCGCCACCATTAACCCGCCGAGCTCAACAAGTTTATGAAGAAACCATCCAACCGGTATGTGATGTTGACGAAAAAGAACTCGGGCGTACAAATGCTTACCGTTGGTTCAATTTTCATGACGCCATTATATACATTTAAACATTCAATTATTTGGTATGTTCATGGTAAAAGGCATTTTTAGATTCTCATATGATGTTTCTCAAGAATTTGGAATCGAGGATTATAATGACCACTTTTCCTGACCAGCCTCCTGTAAATCGTGAGTTTAAATTATCCATTTACCTGCATTTGGAAGAATTAGTTATTTTAACAACGATAGAACGATTTACGATAAAAAGCTACTGAGGCATACCATTTAATCATCAACAAAAGCTACTTTTAAGATTGTAAAGATATTTTGATGCCTCGTTAAAAGCAACGATCAATCGCTAAGTCATTATTCATACCTTTAGTCACATATGTTTATTTGACGAGAGTTAATATCAACTTACCTAGATTGATTATTAAAAATATGGATAGGAGTGTGTGGAAAGTCGTTTGCCGATGGGTATGTCGATATCCAATTTCTTGGTAAACGAGGGCGAACGTGAATAACGAAATGCCTGACTCATGAGTTCAACACAAAAGACGGGAGCAATCCTCGACCAACCAAGAAATATATCAGCGAGCATGGGGCCATGTCAAAACGGGAGTGATTAATTGTTCGAGATCGCCATGAAGAAATTTGGGAACAAAATGGTCAGAGCGCACCACAACCTCCACAGTGACGGGACCGCTCGCTGCTCGCACACTCGCAACGGCAGCTACACAAGATTCGCCGCCGCAGACACCGCCAAGGCCGTGGCCTCATAATTGCGCGCCGTCGCTGCTCGCAGACACCTCGTAAGCCACTCAGCGGACACGACGGACCGCTCGCGTCCGCCCCAATCTGACGCTACGCCGTCCTGGCCCACTGTCACACGCCTACTTTGCTCCTTCGTAGTGTAATAGTGCCGTTGACTCGTTGCTGCCTGGTTTTCGTTAAACATGGGGGCGAAAAAATCTAACATGGCATAATCCCAAAGAATGTTAAAAAAAAGAATACATACGTAGCCCAAACTAATAATTAGAATCCAGCCCCCAATCCATCTGGCCTTCTTTCAACCTTAATAACCTATGTCATTTTCCCTACTTCAACAAATAATCTATCGTCTTCCCTAATTCATCAAGCACTAAATCAATTAAACTAAACCACTCAAAGACTACTCAAATAATAAACAACTTAGAACAACAATCAACAAAGACTTCATTCATACGCTTCATCATCATCATTATCATCTATAATTGAAATTTTTCAAAAAAAAATTCCGTACAAGAACGGGCATGACCATCCAACCGCATCGAAAGGGAATGCTTGTCCCAAAATTTCATAACATCGGGAATCTATATTGGGTCCAAAAGTTCATAGATCGATGACCTCAGATAACGAACCGGCTTCCACGACCGAACCGGCCGGCCCACATGTTCACTCCGCCCAAGGCCCTTGTTGAACTGCCGGCCCGCCTGCTAAGTGAGCTACTAGCCCCCTATTAAAGTTCGGTGTGTCCGCAGATCGGCCGACGTGGCACCGTTTGTATCAGCTTTTTTTTTCCCTCGTGACTAAACTTCTTAACATAACGCTAACGGTATCGCGATCACAATGAAAAATTGGATTTACTTAATTGAACTAATAAATTTCTAATGAAATAACGATTTATTATCAGCTCAAATGTAGTTTAAGGCCAATGACTTTTCTCACAACAATTATCACCATACAAACGGACAACAAAACTATGCAACGACATTCAAATCCTTTTCGCGCGAAACTCTGTGTTACAAAGTCACCACATTCTATGTCATGATGCTCCACAAATTCATTGCGCCACCCATCCGTTAAGTAAACACATGCTAAGCTTGGCCACCATCCTCGAACCTTCCATTTTCACTCTGACATCACGGCTCGCCATCCATATTTCACCCGCCACAAAAAGTTGACACGCTCGAACAGCGGAGGCAAGAAGAGCCTTTCGGCGGACGGATTCACGATAATCTTGAAAACCTCTACACTCCGCACTCCCTCTCCTGAATTCTTTCTCGAGGCATACCAACAATATGTTAATAAACAATTATAAATTGATTGCTAATAGTCAGATTATCGAACAAGCAAAATGCTCTATTTATGATTAAGAAAAAATATTTCTAATCAACTCAAGAACAACGGTACCATCGCTAACTCTAATCTCATCACGCCATGCATTAAACGCGTACCGCTTGATCAAACGTAGCACGCTTAATCCCAAGGCAATTCTTCTTTTTCAATGGCTACAAATAAAGTATTCCGCTACTTTTAAGAATAAACGGTACCGCCCCGATCAAACTGGGCACTAATGCTTAGTCCCAACGCTTTTTAATCCATTTTTGTGTTAAATGTAGTACCGCTTGGATCCAACGGTACCACATTTATTCCCCGTAAAAAATGAGGGATCACACTACTGGTAGCCTCTATAAAAAGCGAGTAGCCCTTCATTTCTCACAAAGCCACAATCTCTATTTCTAAGCAATTACACTCTCACAATCACTTCTAAGCAATCACAATACCTATTACTTGTTTTTTATCAGTTTCACACTGACCGGCTCTGCTGATTCCTTCAAGTCGTTGGGTCGTTTCAAGGCATCTTCGGTTCGGTATTATCTATCATCCTTTTTATAGTCAGGCTATTTGTTCTTCTAAATTAATGGCATCAAAACGCAATCTTGGTAAAAATATTCAAAGCGACAGTTGGTAAGTATAAGTATGTCTAATGATTTTCATAATCTGTAGGATGATAATCAAATGGATTTAATTACCCATAATTAACTCTCAATCTAAAGGCTATGGATACTACTGAAAGGAAAAACGCCACGGATTCGGGCAATACCAGGGCCGACAGGAAAATCAAAGTGGCAACTTCAGAGATCGTAAAGAGAGCTCTATCACGGAAACCCAGCTGGGAAGCGAGGAACCGGTCATCTTCCTAGACACTTATTAAGCCATAAAGATCACACGGGCCAAAAATACAATACATACACTCAAAGACGCTCAAGCACTTACAAACTCCTGGGCTATCAAGTACGCGCTGTGTCAAAGATCGACGGCCGCCAAAACACATTACGCAAGACAAGACTCACCATGTAACAAAAAGCAAAAAGATATGTTTGACGATCTTAGCGACATCAAGAAATTGAATAAGAGACCAACACATTGGGACAAATCCAAGTTTCGACCACAAAGAAATAATCCGAAGATGAATTAATTTATATGAACTCATGTAAACTCTCACAAGCACGCATTTTATAAACTGAATCGCTTAAATAATAAAATGTTCATTTTGGATTATGTTAAACTATTGTATATTCTACAAATACGTTCTTAACGCAAGACGGCTTATACAAACGCGACCACGTTAAAACCAAACGCGTCGACGCTTAACTTAAACGGCCACACTCGTAACACACCAAATATCGCTTTTTCATGAACGTGGCTAATAAGCACTGAACGCGCCACCATTGCTGAAAAAAAGACGCAGCCGACCACCTTTAAAACGCACTCGACAAACGCGCCCACATTTAATTTTAACGCCACGCTTGTCACACCTAAAAACAATCTCTCAATATATTTGGTATAAGAACGTACATCAAGTGAAGTAAACGCTGGCACGCTTGTCGTGGGCGCAAAAAAGGAATTTATCGCATCTTTTTTTTCACGAACGGTGGCACTTTTAAATTAAACGTGTCATCTAGATTCGAGCAATTTGGGGTTTTGTGTTAAAAACGTGATTTTGCACCATTCAAACATATATTTTAACTTCCCAAACCAAATTTCTCTCAATTCAATCCTCAACTCTCATCTTCTTCATCTCTTAAACATATTCAAGTACACTAAATCATCAAATTAAACTCCAATTTACAATAATGGGACCAAAAAGAAATCAAAGGCAAAAAGAATGTCAGATCAAGAAATCGAGAACTGTAGGTCGTAAAATCCAATTCCTGGGCCAAACATTCCACCACCACCACCACTACGTTGCGGGCCGGTGGCGGTGGCTTAAAGAAATTGGCAAACGGTAACATCGCTTAATATAAACGTTACTCAATGCTTAACCAAATGAAATATCTGATCCTAACTTTTTCGCTAACCAAGACACGCTATTTTAAAGTCACATCGCTTGTTGCGCCGACCAGCCTCTGAGCCCAATCACGGCCTTCCATCCGCCCCATTTTTGACGGGCTGCTTGTCGCTCAGGTCAAATAAATTTAACCGGGCTTCAGGCTGTAGTGATCTACCCACCAAGGCCCGGACTATAGACAGCAGTAGATTTCGATTGATTGATCGATCTAAGAAGACATGTCCAATGGGGCCCGCCCTCTATTTGAAAGCTGAACTGAAATCTCTATTATCCCAATAGCTTACTGGGCTGAATATTTTGGGCGCCATGTGCAAGCTTTAGTTCATGTTTGTTAATAGTTCGTTCTTATCTGAACGTGTCCAGTCCACTTTTTCGTTAGGCCTGTTAAGACAAAAATACCCAATTATTACACTTATCTACCCCTATATATATATAAAGTTTATATATAACGCCGTTTAAGCCAAAGTTTTCTACATCATTAGCGCGGTCATACTTATTCATCGTCAAATATACCCCAAGATAACTTCCGAAAAAACCACCACTCACATTAATCTACATGTAGTTAATTAAGATAACTATCAAACGCATAACTACCAATACTCCTTATGTTGCCGCATAACGCTACCAATATTCTTATACAAAATATTAGTTAGCGGTAACCAATGAATCACTATACATTTATTTGCGAAAAGCTCAAATATAAGTTTTTTATCGTTATTTCACTCGAGTATCAAACATCAAATATTTTCGGTAAGATATTTGTACTCGTCGAGATATTGGATAATGAATTGTGATTGCACTTGAGTAACTCATCATTCGATCTTCTAATAAGACGCTAGCGGGAGTGGTAAAAAGAAGCTGAACCACCACATATCAATAAATTAAGTGATCATTACCAGAACCGAATATACTAGCAATTACAAAAAAAATATTTGGGAAATTACGACGATTAACACAAATTTGATCAGACACCCTGATACCAATAGTTTTAAAACTAGCAATTTATGGTGAACAATAGTTGTTATAAATTTGAAAGTAGTCTCTTATATGTAGTTAAAAATATATTTTAAGTTATATAACGAGATAATATTGATTAAAATTAAAGTTACGAATGTTAGTTAGATAATATTCTTAAAACGAGGTAGCTATAAGTCTATAAGTTATCAAAATTATTGGAATTATCATGTCACTAGTGAGTAAACTACCTTGTGAACATCTTCTATTAGGAACATCTTCTGTTCGGGAGCTAGGGGCCGCTTTGGCTAAGCTTAATTTTTTTCACAATGTATACACAATGTCACTTATGCTGTCGTTTTTAACGTGAGAACATTTAATAAGATACTGATACGAATTTTACGATTTCCACCACTGTTGTATAAACAATAATTAAGAGATTTAAAATATGCGACTGCTCTTCAATAATTATCACGTATTTAAGAAATAGAATATCGCGATTTAAGACCCCACGAGCATCCCAAAACGTAATGCCTTCAGTATCAGTTCATACTAACGAAATAAAAGTCTCTCCGTGGAGTTTTATTAGAACCTTTAAAATATCAACTATGCATTTGTATAGCGTAAAAATCGCGTGAATTTTTCCCACCTACCGACGACTAAAACAAAGTTAAGAGAGTGGTAGAAGTCTTTTGCCTTTCACAAACGTGAATACCAAAAAAGAAATGAAATAAAGCTTTCTTTCCAAAAGTGGCATTTATATAGGCACCAAATCTTCTTACTTTAGGATTTTGTGAGAAAGGCCAAAAAACTCTACCTCACCTCCTTAAGTGCTTTTAGCTCAGACAGAGAGGCTGCTCTGTAATCTTCTCACTTATCTCTAAAATAAAGACACGTGTTGCAGAATATTCTAGAATTATACTACGCAAAGAAGCATTCAAGAAACTTCATATCTCCTTATCCATTGTCGAATACGCACTTTCCAACAATTGAATTTTACTCAACGTTTTATATAGTTCTATTATAAACCCCGAAGTTTATGAATTAAATTATGACTCAATTGCCAGGATACACATGAATTTTTATTCTCGATTGACAAAAGTCATATACTAATAAATGTAAACCTAACATTATATGTTAGTATATTGGTTAGCGAAATGACCCAGTAAAACCATCATCACTCCCTAATTTCATCTCGAGTATCCTAATACTAACATTAGAATTTAATCGAACGTATATACCTAACTTAAACTTAAATGAGTAAATCGGTCAGTATTAACGAATTGTTCAATGGGCACTATTTCAAATATCTCATATTTCTAACACTCCCATTTGCCCTCGGGAGGATTACTCGTATCAATGATTCCTTCTGTGATCGGGTTTTTTCCAACAATGAAATTTTGATGGTAAGATTATTGTCACCAAATCCCGACAACCCAGAAGTTTCCTCAAGTTTCACCTGATTAATGCGACATTCAAAGACTAAAGTTCGCCACGGACATCACACCGCCATTAATCCACCAAGATATAAACAACCGACATATCTGTTGCACAAATCTCTTACGATGTATTGTCTTTCCATCATTACATTTATAGCATACCTAACACAATGCCGTTGGTAGTATTTCGTAAGACGCTTGACAAGTTAAGCATACATTACTCTCAGAAGACGGAATCCTACCACGCAGTGCCTAAGAATCGCCATTTAACCATTAGCTTCTCTCGAGAATTCATCTTAGACGCTGAGCATGCTATCTCTAAGTTTCTCACTAAGCGATCATAACCAATTTATACTAAACTACTTCCCGATACGCATACCCGTGCGATTCATTAGAGTACACGCCTTTTTAATCCAAGAAATGCGACGACAACCAACCACACTAAGTCGCTTCGGTGTTCGATTCCAATCAAGAACACCTAATTCAGAGAATCCGAGCAATCTCTATCGTTTTCAGCTTAATAGACCTCTTGCTCGCATCACGTGATTCAAGACCTCTCTGTAGAACTTTAGATCAAGTAATGAATCAAGTATCATTGTTGACAATGAAATATAAGCATGTATATTCAAAGGGCAACATGTACAAATATATGTATAGTGAATATATCCAATGAATTTGTAAGCTCAACCATACATTATCTCGACAATTGAAATATTTATAAATAAAACCTGCCCCACTAAAACTAACACCACTCACATACATTTCACAATCCATCATCATGCATGCTTAGCACGCTTGATTCGAGTTGTGGGTTTAGTTGCAGTCCGCTAAATTATCGCCTTCGCCCACTTTACATACGCCAGACGCTCTCTTTCAAATTATGTCAAATAACGACGGTGTTTCCCGAGTAATATTCTCGATCGCCGATGCGTGATTCGTTCCTTAGCCCGAAAGCAATCGCCTCCAAGAATGTCGCATAATACTCTAATGGATTCTCAATGCTAGCACTAATCCAAGTTCACTACCTAACTTCGATCCAAATAGCCTTCCTTTGCAGCCTTCGACGCCGCAATGTACTTAGCTCATGTCAAGTCGGCCACGCTCCGCTTTTACTACACCAAGACACCGCTCTACCATTCAAAGTGTAATACATAACCGCATCGAGATCTCAATCATCTTTGTCATTTTGAAAATCGCCATCTACAGTAGCTCTCTCGACTAACAACTTATCCTCCCCTCTGCATACTTGCATACATCCTTTAGTTCTTCTTAAGTACTTAAAAGATAGCCTTTACCACTGGCCCACCCAAGGCCACCGACACGATCAACGACTATATACCAAAACAGAAGAAACGCTTTGTCAGATATTAATATCACAGCGCGCATACGACGGATCCTACGGCCGAGGCATACGGAACCTAATTACGCCAGTATTCAGCCAGAATGGGACTATCACAAGAGATATTCCATGTCTCATGGAAAGATTATCCTTCAGCCCTCCATACGGAATCTGTGTATAAACTTATCAACGTGTGTTGTTCCTCAATCGAAATTAACGAGCTTTTCAAGACGCATTCCTATGTATTTTGATTCCAAGAATGTATCAAGTTCCTCTCCCTAAATTCCTCATTGAGAAATATTTCAGACAAACTACGCTTTCACTCCACTCAAGCATGTGCATTGGCTTGCTTTCCAATGATCGCATAAGTCATCTGCTGCTGTGACCACAAATCTAAATATGGTTCCACTAACATTCTTGTATACACAAGAATCTTCTTCGTTTAAAGGAAATCCAAAAACTTTTGATTGCTTCATCAAATGAAGATTCCAACTTCCCTCGGATGCTTACTTTAGTCCATGATGCATCCGCGTAGCCTGCGATACCTTCAGGTCCTTCTCGCATACGTGAACCGGGAGGTCAGCGGCCACGTAATGCTTCTTCTAGATTTCCATTCAGAATGCCGCTTACATTCATCTCCCATATTTCGTAATCGCATTATAACAGTCCGGTGAGAAGGTTTCATCATAATCATTTCGAATTTGTTTCAAACCTTCGCTACTAGTCTAGCTCTTTTAAACACGGATGCTTCCATCCTTATCCAATTTACGTTAAATACCCATTTACATTCGACGGGTCTCGCGACCCTGGGAAGTCGACTAACGCCCATACTCAGCATGGCATATCGAGTGATTCGATTTTATGACTAAAAGCCATTCATCAAGTGTCTTCCTTCTCATCAAGTTTCTTCAGATGGGGTTAAGGCCACCACTTTCAACTAAGAAAGCTTTCTCCGCATCGCCTATCGTGCTTTAGCAATACGTGTAACTGGAACGAAGTACAATTGAT
>JADFUC010001600.1:0-93890 GCA_019722365.1 Lithospermum erythrorhizon | reverse complement strand
TTGAATACGTGTTCGACGCGAATTTCTGACGCTTTTAGTACGTTGACTTTTGGAATTTCGTCAATTTCGGTTTTTATGAGATATTATTGAATAAATATAATTATTATCTAGGCTTAGATTATAGTATAAGAGACGATAATAATCGATATTGGGTGTAAAGTGTCAAGTTTATAATGAGTTGACTTTCGAAAGGACTTGGGTTGACTTTTTCTAAAATGTCATTTAGTATAAATATGTTATTGGACCTTTTATCGGATTGTTTTTGAGGTGGAAATTATGATTTATAAGTCAGTTGAGGAATATATGTTGAAATTAGTTTATTAGATTCGAGTAAGAAACGGGCTTGGGATTCGAGGTTGTTGTGAAATCGGTTTGATGTTGGAAAAGTTGATATATTGCAAATTGAAATCTGCTGGAAATGTTAGTAATTTGATAAGGAACGGGCCGAATTATGATTTAGTCCGCTAGTCAAATTGCCATTTTTTATAGTCTTGAAACATAATTAAAGAATCTATACGGTTGTTAATTTGTAACTAAAATGGGTCAATATTTAAATTTAATTAAGATAAGGGTTAAAATTTTTGCATGTAGTAATTGTAATTTCATGCTTTTGATTAGACGCTGAACGGAAGCACTGGATCGATTGGGACGGTGACGCTTTTATCAAGCAACTAAGGCGAGTACTTATCTCACGGTGTTACCTTATGTACTTACTTAAATTGCGTGAACATGTCATCATGGTATGATTATGTGTGAATGGTATACATGTCCTTGTGGTAAGGATTATGTGAGAACGTATACATGTGAATGGTCAGAATGACATGCTATGATTCATTCGCGCGAGCCATGATATGATTATGCGATCAGATTTCCGTGGGCGCTGAAGCATTTGCTCAGGTAAGTAATAGCCTTCGAATCCCAACTTATGTTCTGCGCTCGTGGCCTTGTCGGTATTTCTCGATTGTGGCCTCATGGGCACTTTTGTATTTCGTGGTCTCATTTGACTTTCGTATTTATGTACTGGCCGGCGGCTGTGTGACTGGATTTATGATTGGCAGATGTTTTAGCCAGGTGCTCGATTGCCTTGGGGAGTAGAGTAGTTGGTTATCGGTAGGCGTTGGTCGGAGTTAGCGCGTGATATCAGGTGACTCGACATCGTGATTCGAATCTCTATAGCTGGGATTTATTGTGTGGGTTAAAGCGACTCTCCTGTGATTTCAGACGCTATTGGCCTTATACTACGTGGTATAAGAGCGGTATGACTCTTTTATGATCACTTTGTCAAAGGCATTGTCGGCGTGGCCTTATACTTAGTGTATATGCGTTGGCCTTATACTCGTAAGAAATGGGTGTTTATTGCCAATGATCGTCCATTCAAGCAGACGGATCGGTATATGCGCATTGGGGAAGTTGGTATAGTTGCTGGGATATGAGAAATAGATGGTTTGACGACTAGAGTTATAGTCGTTGCCGAGTCTCTCGTGATTTTATTCGGTGATTGTGCCTTAATGAGACTTTTGTATTATATCTCGGCTACTTATACGGCCTTATTAGGTAATGGTATATGGTTTATTCATATTTCACTACTTATATCTATTCACAGCCTCGCTTTTTGTTTAGCTAATGTTGTCTTGTTTGTTGTATTTTATTGCATTCTTTTGTTTTGCCGCAATTATTTTGTATTCGGATACGTATTTACCAATTGTAGCCTTGCCAAAGATTATTGTCTTTCGGGAGATATGTTGTATATATACTGAGCGGGTTAACGGCGAGATACCTTTTAAATGAGAATACTAGGTACATAAATTAAACCCATATTCATGTTAATCTATGATTTATGTTAATGATATTTTATATATATGGAAAGTTGGATTCAAATGTGTTAGTATATAGTTATGATCTAACTAATGACGCTGATACGATTGTTTTAATAAGTTCCGTGAGACTAAATGGATAATTTGGTGATAATCTGCACTTAAGTTATCTTTATTTAAGATATACGCCGTCAATATTAAGATAATAAAGCGATTTAGAGGTTCTTATGATAAACATTCAAATGTCATATGGTGTACGACTATAATCGGGAAAGAGCACCCTCAAAGTTTAACTAAAAGATAATCGTTGAGTTGCGGGTATGTTGAATTGTATATTACATCGGAATTTGCTATACTTTAGAAAGATAACAAATAGAAAGATATCTTTTGTGATTGAGGTGTACTTTGAGTAAGTTGTCACGGTAATGGGTTTATCGTTAGTTGGAAGTCTATTGCGAGATTTTGTATCATGTAAAGAGATAAAAAATATAACTCGAGGCGGATAGTCGTTAAATAGGTAAGTGGCGACTATCCTTTGTTTGTAAGGAGCGGTAGGTAACTCCTGTGATATTTGTATTCACTCCGCTTTTTAGTCGATTCTCTATTTTCACATGGGCGGGCTTTATGCCTAGGTCAGTTGCGGATGACCGAGACGCATTGGCCAAGTAGTCAAGGCACTGAGGTGGCAACGGTGGTCAAGACCTCGACAATTACATTTGCATCTTCTTTGGAGATTTTGTTGTACTTACAATTATTGTCATGAGTTGTAAAACAAGTTGTTTGACGTCAGATGAGACAGTTACTTTCGCTATGATATGCTGTTAGTTCAATCTCGATGGACGAGTTGTATTATTTTATTATCACGTTAAAAGCAGTCATTTTTATCGTCATCCATCGCCGCGACTTCCGATTATTCAGTTGATGACGGTCCTAACCTCAGGGGGCCCACCTCGGGCGGTCGTTACGCTTTTGTCTCAATGGCGAGCAGATTCGAGAATTTCCCAAATGTAGTATCAGAAAGGCCGATTCTACTTATGGTATTCGAGTACATTGCGCATCGAATGCCGCAATAGAAGTCATGGATTCGTAAATTCGTGACCGAGCTGAGCTGTTGCCGAGCATCATGACCAAGTGGAATTGAGCATGCGGACAATACTAAATAATCAAGCTTCGCCAAGGAACCCCGAGCACATCATAAATCCAAGCATGTATCTGTGGAGTATCACCCGATTGTAGATATGCTTAATAGAGGCGATATCAAAGTATGTAAAGTGTAAACAAATAATGTTGTTGACCCCACCAAGCCACTATCTCAGCAAAGATGATGAACATGCAAATGAATATCAGTCTTAGACAAATGTCGCAAGAATTGCTAGTTAACGTGTGGAGTTAGTATGTCTATCTTATTATGTGAATGAATTGAATAGTTACGGCTTCTTATATATTTGAATTTGTTTGTTCACAGTTCATGTGTTTATATGTCTTAGCTTACATATAACCTGGCTGTTTCCTCACAAGTTGAAAAAATAAAGTCCCCGGGCTACCATACAATTTCTCGAGGACAACCCGGAAGAGTCACAAGAGCCTCGAGTCTAGAAATATAAGGTAGCTATTTGCCTTGGTCAAATGTCGACAACCGGGCTTGGCTGTACATTTGATGACCAACATAGTGCTTGATGATCAACTCTCTTGGATCGTAAGAGCCTGGGTAAGCTCACCAATCTTACGGGCTATCGCTTGCATAACGTAGAGCTTGACACCGCAAAATCATAAGATATGTGATATCTCGTAAGTCCTATGATGTTTGCTTAGAACCGGCAATAACAATTTAGACTCGCCGTATAACTACTTATGTTATATGAGTTTGTGTTTTGACTATGTCAAACGCCTTAAGCCGATTATAACGACATGCTGGGTGACACAATAAGTATAACAAAGAGGGTGTCGATATATCAGAAGTGGATTTATCCATCCTTGGATATGCCAAGGTGTATCTCGTGCCTCTCAACGAAAGATTGGACCGATTGGTTTGATGGACGCTTCATAGTACTCCGATTCAAGCTCACGAGTAAAGAAAATATGGGTATTTCTTATTACACATTTCTTATGGTTACCTCGTGACTATAGATCATGGATAAAGGAATCAGAAGTAATCATCCAAGGAAAAGCGGGAGGTTGAAACGTATATTCTTTTGATTTCTATAATTATGTCTCAAGGCGACAATCAAGTAAATAATTCATTTAATACTAGTTTTAGTTAAATTCTAGATTACTCAAACTAAGTAAGTCTAATAAATAGTAATTGAAAATATTAAAATGAAACTCACGATAATATCGCGGGTTACGGCGTATCATGGATCCCATGCATAACCGATATAATAATCATACTCGCCAATTATATTATCAGATTTTACTAATATTATCTCGAGCTCAAGATCACACATACAATTTATTATCAGTTATATTCCATGTATGGAATTAAATCGAGATTGTTAAATTGGGAGTTGATTGAAATCAACGAGATACCTAATTGAGAGTTTTACATCGATAATGTAAAATATTAACAGTGACAAAAACCGAACAATTAAATTGCTATTTCAATTGATTCGCTTAACGAGGGAAGCCTACTAGTAACTTCGTTAAGTTACTCACCTGCTTAGTAATAAGTTAGTTAACGGCTTAACGAGTTAAATATTTACTGGGACGCTGGGCCAAACTATTCGACCGAAACCACGCAGTGGGACTATATAGTGAGAAAAATGAAGTGAAAAACCCAAGAATTTCATTTCATCCTCTCCCAAAACCGCCTCCCTCTCTCCCTTTGGGTTTTAAGTCAAATTTGTTACTCAAATTCTTTCCAATTGCTCAGAGGATTCTAGTGTCTAATCGAGCGATCAACCGCTTCGATGTGACTAAAATTGAGGCATTTCAATTTTGAGGTGTCAGGGAATTGAACAGGATTCGAGATTGGAAAGTTCATCATATCCACCGTGATTTGTAAGTATTCTCTTATTCATACGCGTATGAATTATATCGTGTATGTTTTCTGCACTATATTATACATTTATTCGATCTGCTGTATTTGTTTATTTTTGTTAGGAACAAGATGGTTAATTTTCCAACACCATTGAAGTTTTGGGAGTAACACCATGTTGGTCAGCTACGTAGGGAACAAGAGCCCCGGATTGCATTTGCCCCACAGCCTTGCCTACCTCCTCTGGGATGGCTTCCTTCTCCGAGAAGTCATTTTTATTCGACTGCTTCAGCCAAGGGCCAACACACTTTGTAACGGATACCCTCCTGATCCACCTCCGCATATCTTTGGCTCATGCAAAATATCCTGGCACTCCTGCAGACTCGACGAACATGGACTCGACGATCATGGCCTCGTTCGCCCCAACGAGGCTTCCATTCAAACCTTCAGTCGGATCCATCTCATCGAACTAGACTACCCGAATCTCCTCTGACGCCGCCACCCCTTCGGGACTTTCATAGGACTATACGCAATCCTAAGTAGTGGTGCTTAATTAGGATAAGTATAAAGTTGAAACCTTTTCAATACCTCTTAAGATAAGGAATAGTTATAACAAGATTAACCGAATTAATAATACTAATAAAATATTCCCAATTCAAATTAAACCTTAAAACACACTAATTATACAATTACATACACCAACTTATAATCAATTTCCTAGGAATAACAACGATATAAATCGACAATAAGCAATGAGCGTAGGTGGTTGTAGTAAGATATTAATAACGATATAACAGCTCGTAACCTAATGCTCGACCCTTGGCTTTCCAACCTCGACGCACCAGTATCAGATCCGGAGTTCACTCGCCATGGCGTACAAGCAAGCAACTCGCAATACACCCCTAGGAACCACTGTACACCCAGCCTACGCCCCAGTAACCACTGGATAACCATCTCAAACAACCTCAACAACCACCTGAAATGCTCAAGGTCAACACAACCACAACAACCTTCTAGTACACATTCTGTAACCAACCAGTTTACAACTAGTCAACCCTTTCTAAAAAGAAAGAACTCTTCTTGAGAAAATCCCTCAATGGATAAATAAAGACTAATAACTTGCTCTAAATGAACTCTATAAACTAATTCGAACAAGTATGACTGCAGTAGATCGACTTTTTGTGTCGAACAATTGAGAATTGGTCAGGAAAAATCGATTGCAAGCAGTTAGTTTAATTGGTGATGAAATACTTTTTCGAGGCCTTTTCTGATGCCGATAAAGGGCGAAACGTTGCTAATCGCCATCAGGGGCCGTTAACGGCCGCTTATAGAAACATGCCTCTCTCGACTCTTGGATAAAATATCGGCAATAGCAACTGCCATTACCGAGGCCGCTTGTGGGGGGCCATTACGAATAAAAACAGGTTCATTTGCATTTCACTTATTAAAGATCGATCCCCTACCACTTAATTCAAATTCGAGAACAAACAACACAAAGTCATTCAAGCTCGATTGCATTAATTCAAATGTCGATTATCAAAGAACGAAGTTTAAAACAACCTATTCTTTAAGCAAAACATTCTTTAATCAATTAAACGGCTCTCTAACTGCTTATACACTAAGTAAGCTGAGAATCTCCTTTGCAAACGCCTTTTAAGAACATCGTAGTACATTGGGCTTTTAAGCCCGGCATCACTTCGACTTGAAACTTCAGCTAATATGCCATTATAAGACACACCGTAGGTTTCACTTAGAAATAAGATTAGTGCTTAAACGTAATTTATTATTATTATCAAAATAAGAATTAGTGACTCCTGAGTCAACACTTTCTTCCTGAACTCTGTGGTACACAAGTTCCGGTCCCTGACCCTCATCCCCGAGACGCGCGCCAACCTCCATATGTGCCTTTATTTACTTAGTCGAGGGCTAGATAGCACCCGCATGCCTTTTGGCCTCAGATTCCTTCTCGTCCCATACCGCGTCAGAATTCAATTCTAAGGATAGGATACCACCGCCTCAAATTGCAACAACGCTTGGCCGCTTATTATATCGTTGTATGCCCTGGCTCGGCCATGTCCCATGGTCAATTCTACCATCTTCGTGGCCCTGCCGCGGGTGCTTCCCATCGTGAACCACGGTGCTCGAGACCCCCAACCAAGCCCACTGCAGATCACCCATGTATCCCACCAACGGGTAGCCTACCGGTTCGATTCCGCGTCCTGATCATCCCCAACAGAATATGATTCAGAAACGTGATATCCACCGAACTCCTTGTATCCACTAGCATTCGCCCCACCTTGGAAGCTCTGGTATCACCGAGTGATTTGACTGTGAGGATTCTCATGTATATTTCTTATCCCTCAAAATCCTTCCCCGGGAGCAGGACAAGTCCGGGAACCAGGCGTGCTCCTCGCGTTACGGCATATATGTCCCGCTGCGCGCCCGCCTTGCGCCTGCATCTCTCCCTCCGCCTTACCCCGTGAGATAACATTGACCTTCCGTAATATCGAGGTCCACCATCCGCGGATCGTTTAATTGCCCCTCGGCCAAAGCGCCTCGATTCACACTCGGGTCTCCTTACGGACATAATTCTTCAACCGCCTCGCCGAATGGAAGCCATCTCGACATCTTCGTGTGCCGGTGAAGTCATCTATATCATGCCTATGATCTTTTTCGTACTTCAGCACTCGCTTTATCCTCTTGCTCAGAGGTCTTCTGCCAGCGCCTGCAAGAATACTGGTTTTCAAATTCTGTGAACACATTCTGCCGAGGTGTTATGGGGTCAGGTATTTGATCTTCTCTCCGCGACCTCCTTCTTCCTCTTCTCGAATCACCTCGAGGCGAAGGCGCACTCCTCAAGTGTAGGCCGGGCTCGAAAGAGCCCCTGCCTAGCCTCCTGGATCCGTCCAGGGTGCTGGCCTCGGGGCTGGGGGCTACTTGGCCAGGATCACCTACCGGGCTTCCTCCGCCTCTCTCACCCTCTTTCTCGCTTTCCCCATCCGATGTACTCAGAGGTCTGCTCATTGACCTCTTCCAGTTCCGGTGCCGCCCGCAACCCCTCTTCACAAAGGCAATCACCGCAATCTTCCGATTGGCCTCAGCTATCATGTTAACTCGCTTGAAAACCGCTCGAAGGAAGCGACACTGTCCCTTTCTCGTCTGATGATCATCGTGGAGTGCTCGCTTTGCTCCTCGCTGCACTCTTCCCAACAGTCCGTAAATCGGTTTTTGAGCCTCAAGGATGTAATGATCCTTCAATCGGTCGAACCATTTCAAATACAGGTCCGGCCAGTTGGGCTGAAAGGCCCCCGCAAGATACTCGTTGTCCGGGTTATGAAAGGACATCCGACCGAAACTCCCGCCACGCGCTTCCTCCTGACTGCCCCGTGAACTCGCGCTGGAAGCTTCAATCTCAACATGATCAAGGCCCCTTACGTCGAGTAGCAGCGGGGCCAATCCCGCCACCTCGGTATCAATCCCGCTACCGTCCGCCCTGAAACCTCAGAGATGTGGCATCTACCTGGGCCGGGCAGGTTGCCACCGTGATCCGTAGCGCCTGGATAAAGACCAGGCCGCAGGCCACGGCAGCTTGTGTTGTCCGACTGCTCGTCTCCTCCTCAAGACTCTGGGAGCGCATAGTCTTCCCCGCTGACGGATGATAATTTCCACGGGTTCTTCCTTAATCGGTAGCTCGCCGAGTCAGCCAGATACACCGTTGGCGATGGTTCTCAAGCCATCCCTTGAAATATACCGGCCATCTCCGGTGGGTGCGAATTCCCACCTCATCCACGATTCCCCCAGACCTCAAATTGATTGGTTCGGGACATAGCCGACATTCTCCTGGCCGATCACGTGGAGATAATTCAAGCTGTACCCATCATTCTCCGGCGTCGTTGTCGCGCTCCCATTTGTTTCATGATAATAGTTAAGATGTAGCGGCGGTGACTTTCTTAATGCAGTTTCACTGTGTCGCTAATCATGATCTCGTCCGGGCTGTGTCGGGCCGGATCACAAATCCTCTAAGTCGAGCTTGATACGCTTCGGGTCCAAACGAGAGTTATCAGAAATAAAAGGACTGCCGCTCAATCGAAACACTACAATCAAGTCGCAAAGGATCGAAGAGTTTAGTTTCTAAAAGAGAGTATCTGGGTATCAAAGTAAAATTACTTGATTTGACTATAAGGTTTACCTTTATAGTTTAGTCGGATTCGCTATTTTGATCGCCTCGATGGCTCCTTCATTATCGATTAATGATTTGCGGCTCATTAAGGACTAAGTAATTACGGGCTTAATTTCCATCTTAATGGAGCCGAATCAAGCAGTTGGTTTTCTAACGGTTCTCTCTCCTCATTACCGAAATGACGCCTCGACCACCCACCTGGCTGGGCCCACTCGTGCGGTCTAGATCCATTTATTCAGCCCTGCTCCTCGATTCATCTTCGGTTGAGCCAATCTGTTAGGCCAATCTTCACCCATTTAATTATGGGATTATCGGTCTATGTAGCGGCGATTGTCATATGGGTCCTCATATCCATCATCATCATCATAACTATCACTATCTTCTCTTCCGTACCCTCTTCCTCCATTTCCTCCTGGTCGATCTGATGAATTGATTGATGAGCCCTCAGTCTCCCCATGTACTTGGATGATCACTGTTGTATTTCTATACTCATCTCGTGATTGCAAGGCTCAGATCAAGTGGTTGGAAGAGGGGCGGGCATCAGAATCCACGAAGAAATTCAGCCACTACCATAAATACACAATTGTTTTATTGTATTCTGAATTCTAAGTGGCCCCTAATATTTGATGTTCAATTGTAAACATATACTAGCTTCGTGTAATTGGTAAAGTGTCGAGCTTGCATATAGTTGGCCCAAGTTCGATTCTTCTAAGTAACAATTTATTTTTGCAAGTTTCATCACAATGTTTCTTTTATAAAAAGTTTGTTCCTCTATTGGCTCCTTTATCCACATGTCCTGGATCTTTTTCATTTAACATCTGCAGGGCCCCTTCTTGTTTAAACAAAATTATTTCCATATCTTGAACATGGGTCCTATTTGAAACGAGACGGCCCTGAAGAAATTATAATTATTTCTGTTGTTTGTATGCATTTCGTTTAAATAATTGTTGAGAGCTCCTTGAGGGCTGCAATGCAAAATTGAGTGACCCATGGGAATATCCGGAATATTCCCTCATATCGGAAAGCCACCCATGGGGGCCAGTAGCCAAGGGCCTGGATAAAATTCCCCGAGATTAAAGGAGCATTTATGGCGACCCTGATCTTCACTCTTGCATATATTAGAGCCCTAGATTTTCGATGCATTCCAATCAATTGCCAATATTTCTCCAGCTGTCGTTACTAAATTTAGAATATTCTCTTGATGGAAATATTTTAATGGAATACTACGTAGTCGCATCCGTGAGGTCCGCATGCGTGATGTTAAAACTCGCAAACATAAATTTGGTGTCCAATTTCTGTGGCAGTAGCGTCTCATTAATGTTGTGCGTCCATTTATCCCTACAAATCTTTTGTCATCTTTGTTTTGAATGTAAAGAAGCATGGTCCTCCTTTTATATGAACTGCACCTTGGAGCATCTAATACTCATTTACATACAAATTTAACTCTTTTCTCAATCGAAGAATCGCTGTAATCAACAATAACCCCTAAGAGAGTTCTTTCCAGTCTTTCTCTATCTTGTAAAGCTAAATCATGGTTCATTGGGACGATCCATCCCCTCCTATCCATGTAGTTTGGTAGTTGAGGGTATTTTGATTTTCTTTGTATTAATTGTATGGTGTTTCTGGGATTTTCTATGTGTTGGTTGTTTTTGTTGTGAGAAATTAATTTTGTGAGAGTTGTTTATTTTTTGGATACTAGGTTTTATTGCCATCATAATAACTCTTTTCTATAAAGGTAATGATTTAGGAGGTGAATTGTAATTGCGCCTTTGGGGTGGTTAAACAATTGGGGAAGAATCATGAATTTGATACTAAATTAATGGAATTGAATTAATTTGAATTAAGCAAAGACAAGGCGACCTCTTTGTTTCGAGGATACGAAGACTACCTACGTGAGAGGATAAAATTATGATGATAATGAAAAATATTAGAAAACTAGTTATTAATAAATACATGTTATTAATTATCATATACTAATATTATATAATTATAAACTAATAAATCATTTGTAAAATTTAAAAGGAGAGAAAGAATATATACAGGGTATATGTTGTACATGGAAGAAAGAGAAATGAAATATCCTTGCGGAAATATTTTTTGATGTGGAGTGTAAAAGTTATTGGAGTTATTTAATGATGTGGCGAATGAATAATCTGATGTCTCAGGGATAATTGCTTTTTGAATTGTGTCCTCTTGTGGATAGTCGAAGGAGAGACAATATGCAGGCGTAATTAATGCAATGAAGAGATGATAAGATTTTCAAGATTTTACTTTGCAATTTGGGAGGGAAAATGAGGTGTAAAATATATGTGTTTTCTTTCCCTGAAATGAGCTTAGATTAGGGAGATATTTTAATGGATTTGGTGCTTTAAGAGGTTAAATGGATCTGGTAACAAGGCTAAGTATGTGGGCACTTTGGCAAATAAGGTTGTATGAATAAGTCCGTGTTAAAAGACGTTAATGATCAAGACCCAAAGCTATATGAACAAAGCTGTGTTTTTAAAACACGCAAATGGTCAAGACCCAATTGAAATGATGATCAAAGAGATATAAAATGTTTTAGCAGATGTCTTCTTTTGCCGTGACCATCCTAAACTACAAAAGTCTTAAGAGGGAAAAAGGGATTGGTCAAGTTCACTAACCAAGGTGACTGGCATAGAGGCCACTTTATCCTTAATCTTTATCTTCATATTTCCTGAAAAGCAAAATTTGTTTGAAGGATAATCCACCTCCTGGACAAAGATTGAATTAACGCGCTTGCATCCCACAATGGATGAGCTCGAAATTCGCAACTAGGACAAAGCTTTTTTCTTCTTTTGCTTGAACAACTCGACGAACCCAAATTCAGAGCAGGAAATATTATGTCTTTTTGAGGATGAGAGACCATCCCGCTGAAGGGAAAAAATAAAGATATCTTCTTCCCGAGATTCTTTTTGTGATGATATTAATCTTGAGATTACTAGTCGAGAAGGTTCTTGCTCTAGTTATTCGGGACTCTTAGTGTACTTAAGGTGTGATTCTACTTGGGTCTTGAGTAAGATCATGACATATTTCAAGTTATCGAACTATGTTGCACCATATTTGCTAAGAATTGATAAGTTGATCCATTGATGACTTCAATCGTTGTAATGAACATAAAATATGTAAAAATAATTTGTTTTTGAATTGATAATATACAAGTAATAAAACCAAGATTGACTGAAAAATGGTCAAAGTAGTAAATAAAGATTAACATCTCCAATTCAATTTACAATTTCGTTTTTCTCGTGTGAGACAATCCATTAATTCTTAGTGAAATTAAAATTAAAATTAAATTAATATTATAAAATTAAAATTAATGACAAATCCTATTATATCAAATTTATTAAAACAATGACTACAAAATAATTGACGATCAAATATTAATAAAAACCGAAAATCTTATTTAAAATAAATACAAGTAAATATTACTCCCTCCATCCTTTTATCTAAGTCTCATTTTCCTAAAATAGCAATCTCGATAATAAAAAGTGAAGGAAAAATTATGTTCTTCATCCCCTTATCTAAGTCTCATTTTCCTAAAATAGCAATCTCGATAATAAAAAGTAAATTAAAAATTATGTTTCTGAGATAAATTCAAATATTTCTCAAACTTTATATAAAAATAAAGGCTAATTGGCCGTTTGCCCCCTATACTATCGCTATCTTGTCAATTTAATTCTAACTTTATCATCTTGTCGTATGCCCTCAACTTTTCTTCTTGTCAAGACATTGCCTAAATTTCTATCTTGCTCCGATTGCCCTCTCGACCCATTTTTTTCACATTAAAACCTTAAATGCATTACTTTATCCCTACACTACAAGAAAGATAGGAGGCACATTTAAAATATTTTACATAATTATAATAAAATCCCACCACTTTCTTCTTTGACACACCACACCCACCCACCCCTCCCCCTGAACTTTCCCCCCTAAACTTCACCAACCATAAATTTCTTTCTTTGACACACCCTACCCCCTACCCCCACCCTCCCCCCCCGAACTTTTCCCCTAAAATTTTCCCTTGAGCTTAACAACAACAAATTTCTTCTTTGATACACCCCACCCTACCCCTTTCTCACCCTCTCGAACTTTCACCAACCACATATTTCTTCGATTCACCCTACCCTACCCCACCCCCTCCCCCCGAACTTTCACCAACCACATATTAGACTTTTGGGATATTTTTGAAAATACATTAATAAATTATAAATAAACAGCACCCCAAAAGATCTTTGGGCAGTAATGGCATTGTCACCTAACTACCACCGAAGCTGATCTTCAACAACATAATAACTCAAAACATAAAGCGTATATCATACACTTCAAATTATAACGAAGCCATCTTCCTCCCAAATCAAGTCCAACCACAAACCACAACCAAATTCACTTTCAAACCATAAATATTAACTAAAAATTTCAAGAAATTACCTCAATCACCACCACGCTATACGAAAGTAATTACTTTACTTGAACAAAAAAATTTGTTCTAACCGAATCACAAACATCAAGACTCAACAAAATCAAACTCTTCAACCTGATATTCAAAAGATTGCATTTTTATTCAACTCAACAAATTCAAACCCCTTCAACCGAATATTCAAAAAATCACTTACTCAAGCACTCCAACAAAATCAAACCCCTTCAGCTACATATTAAAAAAATTTTTTTTTGTTGCGATTCAAAGATGTTTTTCTATCGGGGGTACGGGGTTTGGGGTGTAAGAAAACGGGTTTCATCGATTCGCTGATCATGAGGAAAGGCGGATTAACGATCATAGGGTTGCTGCTAAACGTATTTATTATCTAATGCTATTTCTAAAGGTATGTTTGATTTTTGGATTAATAAATTGGTAGAAAATTTGAATCTCACACTCTGTTTGAATTGCTGCTAGTATAAAGCTCAAATTAATGTTTTTTTAAAAGTCATGTGGTAAGTGCAGGGTAGTGCGTATCAAAGAAGAAATTTATCAAGTTCAAGTCTATGTGAAGCATCAAGTGGGTGAAAAGTGTACAGATTGGTTAAAAAATTTGTGGTTGTCAAAGTTCAAGTTTAAAGTTCATGAGCACAGGGAGAAAAGGCCAAAGAAATTTGTGGTCAGAAAATTTGTGAGGAAAGCCTGTGAGTTGGACAAGCATACAGTAAGAAATCAATGATTTTATTATAATTACGAAATATTTTAAACGTGTCTCCTATACTTTAGTCCCTATAATTTTGAAATATTGGTAGTGGATAAAATAGCCATTTAAAGTTTTAAATTAAAAATTCAAGCAGTGACAATTTCGACAAGATAAAAGTTCGTGATGAATCCTCGACAGTTAAGAGTTCAGGGTCACCCCGATACATTTACGTTTGCGTGACAAATTTATAAAATAATGATAAGATACTTTAAACTGGCCAATTAACCAAAATAAATAAATTTTAAACAGAGATGGATGGCACTCAAACCCGACCCAAAACTGATAAATCAGTATTTTTCAAATAAAAAAATCACAGTAATAAGCTGATTTAACGGCGCCGTTTTATTGGTGAGATCCGTAAGCATTGTCCCAAAAAGATTGTCCAGTTTCTGAAATGGCGAATGCTGCAGAGATGGAGATTGATGATCAGAATACTGCTTCCAAATTCTCAGTTAATGGTTAGTTCTCAATTCCAATTTTCACTTCTTTTTTGTTTAGTAGATCATTGAGGTATAAGTTTGTGCAATTAATGGTTTGGTTTTTTTGAATTTTTTCCAATTTTGACTGATTTTTATTCTTCAGTTTAGTAGATTATTGAGGTCTAATTTTGTTTGAAGTTTGTCCAATTTGACTATTTTTTTTTCAGTTAGTGGATTGTTGAGGTCCAATTTTGTTCAATTAATGGTTTGATTTTTTGAAATTTGTCCAATTTTATTTCAGTCTAGTGCAATTCATGGTTTGATTTTTTGAATTTTGTTCCATTTTGACCGATTTTATTTAGTTTAGTGGTTTATTGAGGTTTAATTAATGGGGATTTATGCTTGTTGGAATTGTTATAGTTTTGCAGCTGTTGAAATCTGCTCAGATGCAACATGGATTGCGATTCGGTGATTATGCTCGTTATAGGTAAACATTTTTTTAGCTAAATATATTAATTTATGATTTCAATTGTATATGTGTTTATATGGATATCTTAAATGAATTATGGAAATGTTGTTAATATGCTAATGAAATTAGTTGGATTTAAATATGCTCCTTCTATTTCATAAAAAGATCATTAAATTTTGAATTTTTATAGTAGTTGAATTTTTAAATTTGAACTCAAATATACTCCCTACGTCCCTTGAAGATCGTCTAGTTTTGACATTTAGAGAAAATTAAAGATAACATTTTAGTACTAATTAGAGTGGGTCTATTTTCAGAGATGCATGTATAAATTAGTCAAATGGTACAACAATCTTTATGGATGGAGGGAGTATAAGTTTTGAATTTGTATGGTTGACTTTTAAATTTGGACTCAAATGTATTAGTACATGTGTATAATATTTGGTGAAATAGTATATCAAAAGTTAGTATTTCAACGTATTTTAATATTAACATGAAAACTTCTATTCAAATAAAGTTATGTATGTATAGATTGTGAAATAAAACACATAAAATACAATTATGTTTGTGAAGCATTTGCCTGTATAATGAGGTTCGTGAGTAGAACACTTTAAACTTTAGTATCCTGGACATGTGAGTTCAACCAGTTTCACGCTTAGAAATAGTATCAAAAGTTAGTATTTCAACGTATTTTAATATTAACATGAAAACTTCTATTCAAATCAAAGTTATGTATGTGAGGATTGTGAATGTATGCAAACACATAAAAATACAATTATGTTTGTGCGAGTTACTTGCCTGTATAATTAGGTTCCGTAGCAGAACACTAAACTTTGTAGTGTATCCTGGACATGTGGAGTTCAACCAGTTTCACGTTTGGTTTAAATTATTTTAGGTTATTTATATACTAAGCAATGATTCTGTGGGTGTATCTTTTCTATATTCAGAGTATTAGGTTGAAGCTGGGGCAATTCTGTCGAATGTAGTACTATTTTAATCATATGTGATATGGATTGATATTGTAATAGGAGGTACTGCACTGCTAGATTACGGAGGTTGTATAAATCACTAAAGTTCACTCATGGACGGGGAAAGTATACAAAGAAGGCGATAAATATATCTACTGTAACTGAAGTCAGGTAATTGTATAATTCATTATGAAATTGTAATGAGCAAATATGATGGATATTTGTTGCATTTATTTGATGTTATTCTCTTTTTCTACTATTTTCCTTGCAACGATCATAAAGGTGTGCAATAATAGCGTCCTCAACTTCTGTCTATTGAAATATTTCTTTATATGTTTCTTAGGCATTAACTAATTGCACAATTCTAAAATTCCATTGGGTGATGAAGATATAGAACTCTGGTCTTCCCTTAATTGATTGATGCCTTTGTTATCTCTTTTCTAAGTCCCCAGTTTATTCATTTTTTATATTCCAGTTTCTCTGTGAAGAGGTCAGTATAATCACCTACATAGCTTAAATACATAAGTGGTGATTTTTTTTGTGAGTTTGCTAATGAAGTACAACATATGCAAGTATCATAGCCTAAGGATAGTGCACAAACCAGGATATTTTCATCATAAATTCTTAGTTGCAAGTGATGTCTGATCTCATCAATTAATAGTACAAGCTTTTAATAGTTGATCTAGATTTCCAATAGTTTCTTCAAAGTGTTCATGTCTCCATACTGTTATAGGTTTCTTCATGTGATTCTTTATACTGCGGAGAGAGCTTGGAGCCATGCAATGGAGAAGAAAACACTGCCAGATGGCCCGAATGCTCGCCAGCGCAGCTACCTTATTGGTAGGTTGAGAAAGGCAGTCAAATGGGCCGGTCTTTTTCAGGAGCTGTCTGCCATTAAAGGAGATTCACGGACATCATTGGAAGCAGAGGTGTCTTTCATTTTCGTTTATTTCCTAGGTCTTGCTGCTGCTTGGAGCTTCCCTTTTTCTCATTTGTGTTCAAAAGATAATATTCATATATTTAAATTTTCTTCTTTTCCAATATGAAGATATTTGTTTACAATCTAGTAGCACTATGCTATAAAGGTGCTTTCATTCAGTTTTAAAATTGAATGTTGACTTCATCTTATTCGTGGTTCAACTAATCACCTCTTTTTGCAGGCATATGCAGCTTATATGAAAGGGAATCTGTTGTTTGAACAAGATAAAAATTGGGATGTAGCATTGAAGTGTTTCAAAAGTGCAAGGTACATAATTCGACTCTGAGAAAGCATGAATGTTGATATCTTGAGATGTTGTTTGAATCCCCATTTTTTTGTTTGGGTTATAATGGTTAACATTGCATTAGCTGTTTAGAATGTTGACCCAAATGAAATTGTCTAATTTGTCTATAGGGCTGTATACGAAGAACTTGGAAAATATGGAGACCATGAGAATCAGATCTTGTGCAGAGAACGTGTTGAGGAACTTGAACCTAGTATAAGATATTGTTTACACAAGATAGGTGAGACAAATTTGCAAACATCTGAACTTGTACAGATAGGTGAGATGGAAGGCCCGGCCTTGGACCTTTTCAAGGCAAAATTGGAGGTACAGTTTCTTTTGGCTAAGAATATAATGTTATTTATTCATATTCTCAACTTCATTTTCATCTATTCATCACCTCACTTTGAAGATTCCTCTTATCTCATTTCTACTTGTAGGCTGCGATGGCGGAGGCTAGATCGCAGCAGGCTGCATCTATGACAGAATTTCATTGGCTCGGCCACAGATTTCCACTATCTAATGCAAAGACACGAGTTTCTATACTGAAAGGTTAGCAATTATTGTTCCATATTGAATACATATCATTTAATTTAGAGGCGGCTTATTACCATCAACCCCCCCTCTTTAGAGGCATTGGGGCATGTTTTATTTGGTGGTATGTAAGTGGTGAGTTGCCTACTATTATGAAGTTAGCTTTTGATTTGCTCAACAAAGTAATCTCACATTTTACACATCACGAACGGAAAGGATAGAGTTTAATCTTTCTTGAATGAACTCTCTTACTCGCCTTGAGCTGGCATGAAGCTTAAGGGGATCCTTTTTCGATAATGTTATTTCCAGATGATGTATATCTCACTTTCTTACAACTGGTAAGTGGCGTACAAGACTACAAGTACCATCATACAAGACATTGGAGTTGATATTTTTATCTTCTTCTTTTCTCTTTAAATATTCTGAATCTATTTTTTGGTTGTTCACAACCCGATCAGCTCAGGAACTGGAAAAAGATGTTACTGGACCTAAGGCAGAGTCTCTTCCAGCAGAGAAGAGGCTTGTTGTATTTGACAAGATTTTCTCTGCCTACAATGAAGCCAGAAGTTGCATTCGAAGCGACTTGGTAAAGATAATAATGTTTTGGTGTAAAATATTCTAGATTTTTTAGTCATTTTAATCTTCAATTTTCTGCATGAATAGCTCATGATCTGTGACCTAAGAACCACAAGTGTTTATTCCTTCCAAAAATGAATAATTTTTGTTCCTTTTAGGTTAATGCAGGTTCTGAGAATTTGAAGGATGATCTAAGCGGCCTTGATAAAGCTATTGGTGCTATTCTTGGTCAGCGGACAATTGAACGCAACCAGCTGTTAGTAAGCATTGCTAAAAGTAAACTCATTAAAGCTCGTGATGATAAGAACGAGAAGATCACCAGGCCTGAAGAGCTGGTTCGTTTATATGATCTCCTATTACAGGTAAGTGATGAACCAGTTGAAAACTTCAAAATTTCCCGATAAAGATCTTAGCTGGTCTAATTATATAACTGAAACTTTTTTTTCTTTTAGAATTCTGCTGATCTTTCGGATTTAATTAGCTCTGGAAGAGATAGGAAACCAGAAGAGGTGACATTTGCTGAAGAATGTGAGCTCAAAAGTTTGGTTTTTCGAGCTGAAAGGTTTGTCTCTTGTTCTACTGTTTTATCAGTTTATTTGCCAGATTACACTCCTGTTGTTCATTGTCAGTTCTGCGATCTGAAAATTTGTGGGATATTTATGTTCATAACATTTATTATTGATGTGGTATTTGTGCTAAATGAAATTGGTCAATTTCTGTTTGTTTATTTCTATCTTCTCTTTCTCAAAGTTTCTCTTGAAACAAACTACTGTAAGTATATTGTGTTCCTTGCTGGGAAATGTTTCTTCTCGTCTCTGCCTGATTGATTTGAAGTTCATATGAAATGCAAACTCTTCGGCTAATTTAGTATCTATTTGTTTGCAGATGCTTTTACGTGGCTAAATCCTACAGCTTGGCGGGGAAAAGAACTGAAGCATATGCTTTGTACACTCATGCTTGTTCGTTGGCTGATGCTGCCATAAAAAAGATCCGAAGTTCAAATTATACCGATCAGGTCAGCAAATACTTCCGCCCCCCTCCCCCACACCCTCAACCATTGTAGTACTGAATAGTATTAGTGGAATTGGGTTATCTGATACCTCCAGATGTATGGCAGTCGGATCAATTTTTTTCGTTCATGAGTCATGAAGCTTGTCATGCCTTTCTCTCTCAGGTTGTGATCAAGGATTTGAAAACATTGCACAATGAAAGTAGAGCTAATAGTTGCATAGAACATGCAGAAGGAATAATGGAGGAGGAGAAAGCTCCTGAAAATTTATCAAAGAAGATCTCAACCATATCGTTATCTGGAAATAGTAAGGAGGTAAATTACTATAATCGATCTGGTTTTTCTTTTCTGTCTTCTCATAAGAAAAGTTGAAATAATAAGGAGCTAATAGTTAATCGCGGGATGTGCCTCAATTGATCAGGAGACTAGAGCTTTCATTTTAAGTCTTCTCATAAGAGAAATGATTGGATAGTGCTGCTACTTCTCTTTTCCTACCTGAAGTTTTATGTTGTATTTATTTTAATTGTGCATACAGGTGGGAAAGTATCTCTTGGAGAAATTGGACTGTTATGAATCTGCAGTTAGCGACTCCAACACAAGGGCAGCTCCCCGTATTGAAGTCTTTCCACCTGCCTTCCAATCAGTTCCTCGGAATCCAATCGTTCTGGATCTTGCACACAACTTAATCGAGTTCCCATCGCTTGAGAGCAAGATGAAGAAAGACAAGAAGGGATTCATCAGCCGGTTGTGGCGATGAGCATACAGGTAATTGGCCTTCAGTGCTGACGTGCCCTTTTGGAAATTTTGAAGATAAATTATGCTTCTTGAGGCTTTCTTACAACTTTTGATTTGGTCATCAGACTTTATTTTGTTACAAGCCTTGAACACGTTGCTTCATTCGCTCTTAACTATGAAAGGTCTAATTTAATTACAGTTGATTAGAACATCCAGCAAACTGAAAAAAGTTACTTTGCCTTGAAGGAATTATGTTGCCAGGGCCCTTCTGTTGGAAGTGGTCACAGAGGATGAATTTTAACATTTTGTTTGATAAAGTTTCTACTCCTACTGGTTCATTTTAATGGACATTTACAGTTTTCGTGTTAAAATTTTAACCATAAAAGTTCATTAAAATAATGCCTCCCTCAAACTGCATTAAATGTGATAATATTAGAGGCTAATTTGCAATGATACCCATATTGGAAATTAAACTATAACTTTGTTTTACTAGACCCATATTGACAATTGCATCGTGTGAATCTAAACGAAAGAAGACTCCAATAAACTCTAGCCAACACCATCCTATGTTTCTGTGAAGAATTTCATCAATGGAAGATCAGCCATTGATGAAAGTTTGGAGTTCGTATCGTACTTGAAGAGAAAAGAGATAGAAATAGAAGATAACAAACAATAGAGAAAAAATGTAAAGCTAATTTATGGATTGGAATTATTGAATTACATGTGGATTCTCACCATTTGTACATGTCACCTACTCTACTTGTCATATAATCGTGTGACTGAATAATTGCATGACTCATCAATTCATTAACAACTTAATCTTTTCAAATCGAAGTTAGGAATTTCCACAAACAGAATAGGCAACTTTAATAGGCTATTGCAATGACTTAAGAATGTAAGACATCAAATTTAATTCCACCATGTGCATCAATCACCATGTATTTTATTTACATATTGTTATTAACCTTGGTTCTGGAATCAAATTGGATGAGTGATTCCATCTGTTTTCTTTCAGATATAATCTCTTTTATGTTAGCAAACTGACAAAATAATTAGGCAATAATAGCATTCAATTTAACTTCTATATATTGTTTATTGCAGAACTTTAAAAAAAATAAAGTCCTTGTGAGAAAGGAAGACAATAGTTTTTACATTTTCAGTTCTAATTATTTTTTGGGTTAATGACAAGAGGAAATCATCTATGTTTACTAGATATTTCTAATCGACAATGATCACCCATGCTTTTAAACCATTCAAATAATCACATATTTTGAAAAAGCCTACGATCACCCATTTTGTCATCAAATCGTTAATTAACTTTTCAGTAAGGACATTTTCATCTTTTCACTTAATCAAACGAGTGATCGACTAGAACTTTTTCAAAGATACGTGACGAATCATGACAAAGATGAAACATACATCTTTAACATTACGTAAACACAGGAGATCGACCGCAATATTAGGTAAAACATGTGCAATTTAATCAGCTTCAATATTTAAATACACACGACCAAAATATCAGATAACATTTGACACCCCTTTCTCCCTCAATTACATTCTCGCTCCCAATTTCTTCCCCAAATTAGTAACTGCAATCTCCTTCCTCATCTTTCCAATTTGAACTCCACCAAAATAAGAACAACACTACCTTGTCAAATTCAGCGGGTGCTAAACCCACAAGAATCACACAAATATCATAAAATGGGAGATCATCATTAACCCGAATCTTTGAATCACAGAGGTCAAGTGATGCGGGTTGGGTGTGAGAGGCCGCTAATTTGAGCATTGCTAGGGGCTGTGGATCAACGACGCTGTATCGACACTTTTCAATTATAATTCACCCCGCTTCTATAACTCTCTTCACCCCCATTTCTATTTTCTATCTCTCTAACATGACTCCGTGGAGGCGAGAGTTCAATTCTAAGTCAAACCAAGATTAATTGCTGTTATCAAGAAATGAGAAAAAATGTAAAATAAGGATAAAGAATTTTAGGAAGCTAATCTGTTATGCATTGACAGTTAAAAATTCAGTCCCAAAATTGGAGTCCTAAAAGCAACAAAATTGAGGAAATAGTGGATATCAAAATGTTATAAGTAGGTTATTTTTAGGTCATTAAGAACTTTTAAATGTGAAGTTGACTAAATTATTTCATGTTTACTTCCAATGGCACCAAATGGGTCGGCTATGTTTACCTAATGTTATTATCGATCACCTATTTTAAAAAGTTTCCAATGACCCCTCGCTCGACAAGCCGAAGACGAAAAACGCTTTTACTGAAAATACTTAACGCGCTATCGACAGAACGAGTGATCGACTAGAACTTTTTTCAAAAATAAATATCGACGACGGCTTAAAACATATGATCGACTAAAAACACTCTCAGAACATGTTATCATTTCGCCATTAACCCTTATTTTTTTCCTCAAATAATACATATCTTTTCCTTTACAAAAGTGTGTTGTAAATAGCAAAACAAATAGTCTATTTACAAATAGTGTTGTTGCAGTTGACTTTAGGCTTTGGCATCAGACTTGGATACACTTTTGATGTTGTTTTGAAATACATTATTTCTCAATTGAATAGTGTAAATTATATAGATAATTGCCCTTGTTTCATTTGTCCTTTAGCTAAGCAGCAAAGACAAACTTTTCATTTGAGTACTTCTATCATTAGTAGTGTTTTTGAGTTACTTCATGCATCTAACTCATGTAGATTTGTGGGGACCTTAAAATGGATGTCTCACATTCTTAAATCATTGCAACATCCTATTAAGATGTATATTCCATTGTGGTTTAACAACAAGTGAGCAATTCATATAACCAAAATTCTTTTTTTCATGAAAGGACAAAATACATGGAACTTGATTGTCATCTCATTAGGGACTGCTATAACAAAGAATTCATTATTCCTTCATTCTTTTCTACAAAGAGCCAATTTGCTAATTTATTTACCAAGTCTCTTCCAGCTTACATGTTGAATGAATTCTTGTTCAAGATGATCTTATTTCCATTTTTTCCATCTTGAGGGGTTGAATGATTTATATGCATCTGGAATTAATTGAAGAATTTGTTTAGAAGCAGTTGGCGTGCAAATCACTTATACAAGTTATTTTATTTTTCTCCCAAATTGATTGCCATATTTTGTAACCTAAGTCCTAATTTTAGTTTGATAAGATTAGGTTGTTACTAGATTGATGAGTCACGTAATTATTCAGTTAGGTAGTCATATTACAAGAATAGTGTGGGTGGTATGTACAAATACCAAATGGTGAGAATTCACATGTAGTTTTAATATTGTAATCAATAAATCAGTTTTACATTTTCTCTCAACAAAATTTGATTTCTAATTCACCATAATCATCACCGATTCGTATAAAAAACTGCATAAACTTATCCTCAGCTTGATTACTATCAACTACATGAGACTTCAAGCTAGCATATCCTTCCTAATACTTGTAATCACTAATATGGTTTTTCTTAATTCATAAATTTTTGGTCCATTACATCCACCATACAACTCCTTCAATTCCTCATACAGTTTTTACACATTAGTTGAAAAAACAAAACTTCTAAGGAAAAAACAAAACTTATAAGGAAAAACAAAACTTCTAATGATTTCTACACTCAAAACATTAAGAATCCATGAAAAAAGTGTTGAATTTACCTTGTGTCATTGCTTATACGTAGGTTCATCAACTCTCAGAATTTCAATTTCTTCATAGCATGATGCGCAATCATCATCGATCTACTTCAAATGGTGTACTTATTTTCATTCAAATGATCTGATACGAGAATTAAGCTCGCATGATCAGAACTGTGAAGATACAACGGATAACCAGGTTTAATTTGAGATGAATTTTCAACATTTTCATCTATTTTATTCGAACTCCCACCCGCACATTGATCACGATTTAAGGTGTGTAGATAAACCACTACACTATGCAAGCCTTATTAATTTGGGGTCCCAAAGAAGTGGGGGCCATGTTCCAATGACCGGGTGGAACATGTTAATAGTCGGGCCTGTTTGGGACAAAAATCAAACAACTCATATAACTTATTTGTGCACCAACTGCTTTCAAACGAGTTCTTCAATCAACTACAGTTGCATATAAATCTTTCATTCTATCGCATGTATAGTTTCATCATGACTGAAGAATTTAAATTGATATTCTTTAAAAAAATCCTACCGGCCAAGGTTTCAACCTTTAGCATTTATTCTTACAATAGCCTTACAAGTGAGTGTCTAACAAAAGTTACAATGACATTTAGATGCTAGATTTTGACATTTAGATGCTAGATTTTGAAGAAAACAATTAAACACTATAAGATACTGAATATCATATTTTATATAGATGCTAGAGTTTTCTTGTGATATTTTTTGGATCTTGTTTTGCCTTCATGTATATATCCATTATGTATTTATGTATATCCCTTTTAGATTGATAATGCATGATTTGTTTCAACCATTATGCTTTTGTAAAGATAACTACATTATTATCATATTTTCAATATTTATAAATGGTGCTCAATACATACTAGTGATACTACCTATGGAGTTGTTATATTCATCAACGACTTCAAGATTGCTAGTGTATGTATGTGTCTTTTTATACTTACTAGTAATTTGATACGTGCATTGCACGTGATAATTAATGCTTCTAATATTTTGTTGATTATATATGTTATTTCTTTAGGAGCCTACAAATACTATTTTTTCTTAAAGTTGATATGAAATTATAACTTATTTTTTACAATATTATTAATGGGTGTCTAACTTATTTTTTACAATATTATTAAAGATTTAAAGTTGATTATATATGTTATTTCTTTAGGAGTCTACTATTGTCATGCTTGAAATAAAATTTGTATTCTCTTGAATTAAAAGATCCTTGTTGTTCGTAGTATATTGAATTTGTTTGATTCAATCCATTTTGAAGACATAAATACTGTTATTTATACTTGTGATAATAATTCTTGTCACATCTTTGAGTTAGAATTTTAAGACTTTGTATACAAGATTTGACATATTTCATGATTGTGGAGTATTCATTATACATTATAGTTGATATGCCAAGAAGTACAAGTAAGGCATGGTCATCGTCATATATAACCTATTTCTTGAGACCAAAATCAGTTATGATTGTTTGGGAAATAGTTAAAATGTAAGAAATTAAAATCTTATCGTATATTTCAATCACTATGGTGATTCAAATATACTTTAATTGTACTAACAACAATTTCTTGGTTGGATTTTGCAGTAAAAAAATGTGTATGTTATAAATAGATATTGATGGTGTTACATGTCATTGATTATTGTAAAAATAATTAAATACATAATATTTATTATTTTTATAATTATTGGAAATTATTGACATAATGTTAATGTTGAAAAGAGTTGGTTATGTAATTTTTGACCTTGTGATTTCTTCAATGTTATTGTCTTCAAAATCCTTCCAATATATTAGTGACCTTAGCACCTTTTTCAAGATTCATATCATGCTTTTGTCAAATCGAGAATCTCTTTGATTATGGTCTTGAACCAATATAATTGTCCTTGTAATTTAATTTTAGTAATATATTCATCCAATTTGTAATTTAGTTTTAGCAATTTTTTCATGTAATTTGTAATTAAGTTGAACTTAATTCGTTATGGTTATATCCGCTTATCAAGTTGATATATATATCTACCTTAAAGCATGGAAGAAATTATATATGCACTATACCAACCATTCATTAAATACTTATCATCTGAACTACTGATAGTTCTCTTAATAACCACCTTATGGTAATTTATTTCTCAATAAACCAACTCAAAATTTACGGATTCAATTTCATACAAAGATGAGAAGGAAGCTTCAAGTTTCAAATTTAGATGATACAATTATTTAATGTCTATATTACTTGAAAGTTGTTGGATGTAACTTATGTGTCAAATGTGAATTGAAAATGTTAAGTAATCATCATCAAACGTTAAAAATAAATGTAAATTTCATATTGAACAACTTTAATTTAATTATTCAAAGATATATTCATTTATCAATTTAGGAGAATATATTACATTAATTATAAATATAATATATGTTGCATTGAATATATACTAATAAATATCATGCTCTTTATTTCACTTCAAACAATTCAAATAAATAAAAGTATGAAGTCTGTGTTCTATTCGACATAATATTCTAAAAGTTATATTTGTTGATTAGGTGAACTATTCCTATAGTGACCAGTAGTGACTCCAACATTCAACGACAGTTGGTAAAAATAATACACAAAAATTATGCAAGATAATAAAGTAAATAACACACAATATGGTAACCCAGTTCAATGCCAATATAGCACCTAGTGTGGCGATAGTTTGCCCGGTGAAGGATTCTACTATATTTTTGAAGAAATTACAAGTCGGGACTTATACAACCCATACTCTTCTTCGCCCTACTCTACTCCAAATAAGCTAGCAAGTCCAGGCTCCCCTTACATTCTATCTTCACGTCAACACTTTCCCAGTGTTTGGCTTACAATATTTTCACAAAATAAATCTCTCAAAGTTTGTTATAACAAAGTGTCATAAATAATCGTACATTAGTTAGAAGTTTAGATAATTCTTCTAACACAAAATAGCCTACACTCACTCTAGATGATAGCTCACCAAACACAAGAACACTCTTTATGAATGATAAAATATGAGGCACACTTCATAATTTGTGTTTGATCTCCTTATATAGTGTAGGACACATTAGGGATACGGTCTTCAATAAGTAAGGTGTTTGATTTGGGCTTAAAAACTTTTCTTAATACAACGAGTCTCAACCGACTTCATTACTTGTCATATGTTCAACAACTTGATCTTCAAGTAAAGCCTTTTAGTCAAAAACAAGATCTTCATCGAATCACAAAGTTTCCTTATTCGCACAACTTATCAAATTGAATCTTAACAAATTTGAAGCACAATCTCTTCTTGATCACGATCAATGAAATAATATCTCTTCAAGCAAGTGAAACACTACATAGCCTTACAGTTTTAACACTTGGACGAATGCATGATATCAAGTATCCTTCCAACTATTATAGACCAACTGTTATAACAGTGGTACTCAATGTAGAAAAACTTCATCCAACAAACTCTCCCTTTGGGTAAATTTTTCATGACAAATCCCTAAGACTTCAGCTACACCAACAAACTCTTCCTTTAAAATACACGATTATTAACAAAAGCCATAGTCAGACCATCTATCAGTACCAGTTGGACATAGAAAACCAAAAAAAAGAAATCCATATAGAAATCTAGAAAAAAAAACAAATAAAACATGCCCAAAGAATAGAAATTACGAGACTTAGAAGTCTCATCAACATCAGTAGTTGGTTCAGCAGGGACAATAGTGGAGGTAGTGGCAGGGTCATTGACAGCTGGAGGGACAATGGCCTTTAGAGCCTGGATTTTGACCGGAAATTTTGACACCCTGACCTTCTTGACCTGGATATCGGCTTCCCGCCTTTGCTGCTTCCTCATAGGCCTTAATCAGCATTGTAGCAGCTTCCCTCTCAGGTATAGCCTCAGTCGGAGCAGCAAAATTCACAGGCACATCTACAACATGTTTTCCAGATATCAACTTGCATTGATGGTCAGTGACTTATCATCCTCCCCAAGACCATCTTCTACTTTCAACACATTTGGATATTGATTAAACTAGGAAATCCAATAGGCTTTAGCTTGGCACCAGTCTTCGAGTGATCCATAATTTGATCAAAGATTACCTTCCCAATGTTTAACTCTTGGTCATACCCCAGCACATACAACACCTTTCCCAAAGTTTCACTCACATTGGTGTTGTTCAAAGTAGGCACAAGATTTTCTATGGCAGCCTTTTGGAGTATAACATATCTCAAGCTCAGAGAAGAAGCTTGATGTTGATCCTTGGTAGGCCATGCTGTGTGAGACTTCCCTATCAGTTCCCCTATCATGTCAGCTAGTTTAAGAGTAGCACCAGTGATTCCATCATTTGTCATCCCATAGTATTTGTTGATCAAACTCAGCAATGAAATCAAACATGTGTCCTCTCATCTTCACTTGGTGGAACATAGGACTGGCAGGATCAACAATGTCTTCAGACATATTGCACACAAATTTCCTGACCAAATTTGGCCAATGTGGACCAATATCATCCAGAACAGCTAGCAACCCTACTCCTTTGAGTATATCAATGTATGTCAGATTATTGTAGGTGATGTCAGACAGGTACCTTTTAGGCAAAATATTTCTGGCACAAATGAATTCAAAATATTTCTAAGCACAAAACTATGAGTCTTTGCAGACTTATAGCTAGTTTCATCCGTAGTGTCCTTTATATTTGGATTGACACCTTTATTACTTCTTGAAACTATCTCAAGAACAAACACCTAATCACCGCCAACATTCTCCTCATCAGGACGGTTAGCATCTACGCCTGCATCAATATCTACTCTACTTACAGGCCTATCAGCCTTATCACTATCCTCAGTAGATCCAATCAGAGTATCAATACTTCCTACCCTTTTCTAGAGAATCAGAAGTAAGGTTTTGAATCTTACCAGTTTCATCCACAATTGGAGGAACATGCGTGCTTCCCTCTCCACCAACATCGCTATGCTCTGGCTGAATTTGATCACTATGCCCTGAGTTGGTTCATTGCGGGCAACATTGTCTTTCCAAGAAAGTTGCAAAGCGGTTGGTTTGTCCACTAGACTTCTTCAGTCTATTCTCTCTGTAGGATCTATCCTAACGGAACCCTACACTTTTGGCCTTCGAACTTTCTTTCCTTTTTCTATGAAAATTCTATTTTCTTCTACTGGTCCTGAAGCAAAGAATAATGTGTTTTCACCCATTAGTTTTAAACGAAGAAGTATGAGATGTGGATGTGAATTTGCGAAGATAAAAATGCTGGAAATCAATGAATATTGGTTTCATAATTATGCTCCATTAACAATCATTAGTTCGCTTGAATGAGATTACATAAACTAAATGTTCACAATGTAATTATAATTAATAGTCTCGGATCTTATGATAATATCAGATTAAGCGATTGCTAAATCTCATGCATAATCGTTATAATAATAATGATCAATTACATTATTATACGGTTGCTATTATATGGAGTTTGTAGCGTCACACACATATAGTGATGTTGAATTATATTTCACAGTGAAACAAAAAATACTTCCTAAATTGAGAGGTGATTGTAATTAGCAACAGCTCAATTGAGAATTTTACATTAATAGTATAAAAAATTCAAATTGATAAACCGAATTAATTAACTAGTTAGTTGAATTAATTCATGTTGTTGAGCTCGTTAGTAACTTGTTAGTTACTTATTAATAACTTGTTGGTATTGAATTTTGCTTTAACGCTTTTAATTAAATTAAACAAGCTGCTCATTAATCGGGACTTATTAGGTTTTTATTTCATAACAACAAAAGCTAAAGCCCTAAGCCTCCCCCCTTGAACTTGGCCGCCTCTCCCTTGAGGAGTTTAAAATATCAAGCGCAAGAATTGAAATTCTTTCTTTGATTATTTTATCCAATCTCTCACGTGTTCTAGCAAACTCAAGTATTGGATTCAACCCCTTCTGGTGTGGATCAACTAGAGGCATTGCCAATTCTTGGTGCTAAATTGAAATTCAAAGGAGGCTTCGTGAAAGATTTTTGTTGGAATTCAAAGGAGGTTTCAGAAAGATTGTTAGTGACTATTTTTCGTTGCACTATAAGCATTTTGTTATTCATATTATAATATATGCAAGCGAAGTATGATGTTTATGATCACAAATTAATCCTTATATATGTTTGTTTTAAAGTTTTATTCTGAAATATGCATAATTCCTTCAAAGGTAAGAGTTTCTTCACAGGAGAGTTTTTCGAACGGAAGAGAAGAGCGAGTAAGTGATGTAATTGGTGAGAGAAAACCTGCTTCCACGTCATCACAAGCCTTCCACTTCCTCGATCATAATTGCATGCAATCATCACCTTAGTAACCGCCAACTCACATAATATAACCGTTTGAGCCATCGCCTATTCAATTGTTATAACACTTGTCTCCCGTAAGAGTGTTCTAATAATGTGATAATGAGATATTTATTAATGAGCCTCAAGGCGGTCTCAGGGTATTCAAACGATTTATGCAATCCTTTGGTGAAGATCAGCACTCGTTGTCGTGTTGTTCATAGAATTCAAGTTCATAACTTTTTCTTCTAATGAATTTAATAAAAATGATGCTCGATATCAATGTGTGTTTGGTTCCACTATGTTGCAGAGAATTTAGAAGATTGATAGTAATTTATGTTGTCACAAAGAAGAGTCATAACACATTGTTTGACGTCTACATCTCTCAAAGCATTAGTTTTATTCTAAAATTGAGTACATTTCCAAAGAAAATGAATATACTCATCCTCCGTAGTAGATAAAGATATTAAATTTTAGTTTCATGTTAAACAAGGTTATTGCCCTTGAAATAGAAAACAACGGCCCAGAAATACACTTATCCTTAGCATTTCGCCTAATAAGCATCACAACATCCAACAAGAGAGCCGTTAGTATCAAAAGTATAGTAAACCATGATCAAAAGTACTTTGATGTACTTAAGTATCTTTTTACCAAATTTAGATGGCCTCTTGAGGTTAGCTTCTTCATATCTCTTGCACAACCCAATAGAATGAGCTATGTCTGTGTCTTACTAGCGTTAAATAGAGAAAGATCCTAATCATGTTTCTATAAGTACCGATATCCACATACTTCCCATCTCATCCTTGGTTACTTCACATTTGTGGAAAAATTTTTAGATCGGGCAAGCCCAATCCAAAATTCTTCTGACAATATTAACATATTTGGCTTGTGCGATAAATATGCTATCCATTTAGACTGAATCCAAGAAGTATTTGAGTTCACTTAACCATGCTCATTTTCAAATTTCGCCTATATGTTGGACTTAATTATTTTACTAATTGGTTTGACACTCCTCCAAATAATACTATACCATCAACATAGATTTTGAGCAACCATCAACTTATCTTTTTTCTTTTCTTGATAAATAAAGTAATGTCCACACTCTTTCCGGCATATCCATTATTGAGGAGAAAGATTGTCAACCTTTTCATACCAAGCTCTCGGGGATTGTTTTGTTAGAATCTATATGAATTTATTCGTGATAAACACCAATTCATACATCCCGATCTCAAATTCGGGATGTATGATTAATCTAAATTACAAAAAATATAAATGTATGAATGCAAGAATTTTACATTGAAATGGAAGACCTAATGAACCCAAATCCTCACAATCACCCCTATCGTGAATGCCCTTCTAAAGTCCTTTCCAAAGCTTGTTCAACACTCGAACAGATGTCCCTCTAGATTTCAGCCACAATTGGCAGGAAACGAACTTAGTAGTTGGAAACTGCAGGAGCTCGAAGATGACATTACAATTGGAAGAGCAAACTCTTCCAATTCCTAGGGAGCGTGTTATGGAGAGAAATGGAGACAAAAGGTTTTTCATGAAACAAAAACTTTTGCTCCTTTCTTTTTTAAATACCAAAAGCCTAATTCCAACTGCTATAACTTCGTTAATCTCTTAATTAGACCGCTATGGCTTCTAATTAAATAATGAGTCACTAGTGAGTTGTTCTATTTAGTTAACTTAACAAGTCAATTAAGATACTAACGAGTCACTATCATCGAATGACTTATCAAGTTATTCATCACTTAATTGCTTAATTGATTAAACTTCTTGGTAAGCTTAAATTTAATTGATGTTCATCATCAATATATATTTGGATGAATATATAAATATTGAGAGATACATTCTCAATATACAAGTCTCATGTAATTCTCATTCATGAAATATTATTCAATATCATTGTATGTGTGTGATATTCTAGGCTCAGATAATAGTAAGTTGTATAATAATAATAATTGACCAATGATTATTATTATAACGATTAATGTGAATAAGATCTAGAAATCGCTCATAACCCCTTTAAATTATCAGCAGAGAACCCATACTAGTAATATACAATTACTAAGATGAACACTAAGTTATGGTAATCCTATTTAATCAAACTGGAAATAACACAAACAATCGTTGCAATGGACATAATAAAAGGGAATCAATTCTAGCTTGATTTAACACCCAAATTTTGCCCTTGGACGATTACCTACAATTCCTTCATCACGCGACTTAGTCGAGGCTAACTATAATAAGTGTGTCATGAAAACACCTACAACTTTCTTTTACCTCGAGTATGAACCGAATAAGATTTATGGTCCATAACCAATCAAGCATTCAATCGTGAATAAGTATACATACATCGTGTCTGCATAACATGGCATACATGATGGATCATATGCACTCGAGTATAACCAAGAGATACCAAGCTTAATCCAGTGAATCACCATCGATTAATGAAGTGCATCTGCTATCCGGAAGAACTAAAGATGCTTTCTTGGTATATGGTGGAGATGATGAGTTAGTAAGCGCTTTCAAACCTGTAGAGACGTACTATCGCTCCTGGCCCCTGGGTATGTATTTTGTCTCAACGGAAAGCATCTTGGAGGAGTTCCAAGAAGAGTATGCTCTCGATTTTACCGGAATCGGAAAGATATCGCAAATGGGTCTCGAAGCCGCTTAAAGAAGCATGTTGAATTAAGAAATTGTGGATCGGCATTGGGTGTAGCACGAAAGCATTGAGTAATTGGGCTTGAGTTGTTTAGACAATATCGGGGCGAGTGAAGCTCAGTTTAAAGAAACCCTCAGCACATCACAAATCCAAGCATCTATTCGAAAGTATCACCTAATTAGAGATATGCTTAATGGGGAGGGTATATCAAAGTATGTGTGAAAATTGTAGAGGCCAATTTTATTTGACTTTTACCAAACCACTAAGTCGACAAAGCATGATTAGCATTAAAGGAATATAGGTCTTAGACAGAGGTCAAAGAGCTGGTGTTAGGTTAAGGAGTCAGATAGATTCGTTATGTTATGTGAACAAATATTTGAATGTTGTTGCTTCTTTATATTCTAGTATGTTTGTTTACTTGCCTATATATTTTAAATTTACATATAACATACATGTATTGTATCCCTGATGAGCAGTGAAAAGTTAAATTCTATGTTAGTCTATATTCTAGAGAGGCAAATAATTTAATCAAGTTGATTATACCTCTTCTCAAAACCTAGAAACAGGGATAGCCAAAGGCCTTGGTCAGATGTTGATAGTTAGGGCGACAAGCATCATGACTAACATGGTGTTTTGATTAGTGATCAAGTTTGATCAATGCCATTCGCAGACTAGATCAATACTCACGGGCTACCAGTCTCATGAACTGGGGAGAGTTCGGTATGACCGAAACGAATTCATAGAAGATAGGCATATCTGTGTCCTATGATATTTGTTTCAGACTTTAAGTTCGATACCCTTAGACCCACGATATATAACTATCTCGTGTTATATAAGTTTATACTTACTATGAATTCAAACGCCCCGCCTTTAAGCGGGATTATAATGGCATAGCGATGTCAGTCAGCCACAGTTGAGTATAATCTATGTATGCTGATATATTGGGAGGAATTTATCCGCCCTTAATATACAAGAAGATCTCAAAGCCTCCTCACACAGTTGGTAATTTACTGGTTTATGGACTACAAATGCTTATCTACCATACTCAGTAAGAAAGTTGTAAGTTTCATGACACACTTCTTATGGTTAGCCTACGACTAGAGATCGCGTGATGAAGGAATTGTAAGGTAATCGTCCAAGGGCAAGTGGGAGTGTTGGAAATCAATGAGAATTGATTCCCTTTTTATTATGCCCGTTGCGACAATTGTGTATCAATTCATTTACCGGTTTGGTTAAATGAGATTACTAGAACTTAGTGTTCACCTTAGTAATTGTATATTACTAGTGTGGGTTCTCATGATAATTTAAGGGTTATGAGCGATTGCTAGATCTTACTCATTAATCGTTATAATAATAGTAATTGGTCAATTATTATTATTATACAACTTACTATTATCTGAACTCTAGAAGGTCACACACATACAAAATAGATATTCTAATAATATTTCATGAATGAAATAACGAGACTTGTATATTGAAAAGATGTATCTCAATATTTATATATTTGTCAAATATATATTGATGAACATCAATTGGTTAAACCTTGCAAGTTTAATCAATTAAGCAATTGAAATTGATGAATAATTTGATAAGTCATCTGATAGACTCAGTATTCAGAATCAATTTGTTAAGTTAATTAAAATACTACAACCTCACTAGTGACTCATTATTTGATTAGAAGCCATAACGGCCCACTAAGTTAACGGGTTAAACCGATTTTATCCAGTTGCTTAACGTTGGAATTAGGCTTTTGGTATTTAAAGAAAGAGACATGGTTTTTCATTCATGAAAAACCTTTTGTCTCCATTTCTCTCCATAGCCGCCTCAGCCTCCTAGGAATTGAATAGTTTTTCTCTTCCAATTTTATTCATTCAAACTCTAGCAAGTTCAAGTACTCGGGTTCATTTCCTTGGTGTGTAATCTAGAGGACATCATTTCGTGTTGAATGTTTTGAGAGGGACATTGAAGGGCTTTCAATGATGTTGCTTGTGTGGATTTGGGTTCATTCCTCTTACGTTGCAATGTAAGAATTCTTGTATTCATACATGTATTTTTGTGTTTAGATTAATATACATCATTTGAGGATCCGGGATGTATGAATTGTATTTGATTACTTAATGAATTGCATACTAGATTCTAACACTCCATCACTTGCCATAATCTCAACAACTTGATCTTCAAGAAAAACCTTTTAGTTGAAAACAAGATCTTCATCAAATCACAAAGTTTTTTCATTTGCACGACTTCTCCAATCGAATCTTAACAAATTCGAAGCACAATATCTTCTTAATCACGATCAATCTTTATGAAATAATATCTCTTCTGCTAAGTAGCCACCGCGTTGCCTTATAATTTTAACACTTGGATGAATGCATATCGAAAATCTTTCCATCGATATATAAGATAATACCATGTAGAAAAACTCATCTAACATCTCACCCCAAATAAGAAGTTTTATTAATTTTTGCCTTATTTACAAATCTTACTCATCATTTGAATATATATATTTAATTAGAAGGTGATACTTATTATTGAAATAATGAATTAGAAAAGACTAAAATTAATTGTGAATAACTTTTTGAATATGTATATGTATAACTTCTAATTATTTTGCTTTAAAAATATATAATGTATAGTTTGAAATAAAATGCTACAAATCTTGGAAAAAGAATCATCTTCTGAATAATTGATCGATACAATATATATAAAATAAATGTGATTTGGAATTATATATAAAGATTCCTCACATTAGTATTTTGAGATTTGAAAATATTTAGTACTCCCTCCATCCCTAATTATAGGTTATTTTTCTTTGAGAAATCTTAAATTGATTCCTATTTAGTTCCAAAAAAGTATAAGTTTATTTGTGAGTTTAATTTAAAATTTCATAAATATTTGTGTCAAATGAAACAACTTTATCAGAAAGGGATGGTGGGAGAATGTAAATATTTACAAAATATCTATTCATAACAATAATTTTGGCGCATTCCGAAATAACATTTATCTCAGACGCCTTTGATTTACGTTTAATTAAAATTAGATAGTTTTATTTTCTCATGCCAAATATTTTAAAATTTGATAATTATTAAGTCTCTTTTTGCTGCATCATTTGAGGGCAATGTCAGTTCTTGCAAAAAGTGAAAAGAAATACTATTTTAGTAAATAATCAGATATATATAGATTACAATACTTTTCGAGGTGAACAAGAGGAAAAAGGGAAGCATGTACGCGAGTATCTATTACTTCCTCCTATTTCAAAGATTTGATCATTCGCACTAATGTAATTTGTTGGAATGACTTTTTACCATGCTCTATTCTTCAAACATAAAATTAATGATGTCTAGTCTAATATCTATTTTCCATGGACATTAGTGACATTCGAAAGAGAAAAATGTAGGGATATAAAGAGAAAAATATAAAAAGTAATTGAAAAATAAAATAAAATATTTTGATACAAGAAGAAAAGTTTGAAGTGATCGAATTTTGGGAGACGGAGGCAGTGTTAGAACCTAATACTTATATTTCAACTTATATTTCCAAATCGAATTAAGTTTTATCCTACTAACTCGGTTGGATCATTTGAATATTTGTGAAGCCTATAAACTCTAGCTCTTTCATTTAATTTATGTTGCTGATTTCTTTTTTAATATTTTGTGACACAAATAATGGGGTTGTTTCTGTCATATGAAATTGTCGAAGAAATCGGCTTGTAAGATTCTATTGCAAGAAATTGTTATTAGAGGAATGAACACAACCTGGAGGATTTATCTATAGAAATCAGCTGAAAGTGAAATGTTGCAATAGATGTTTATGTCATTGATATTTGTCTAGAGCGTAAGAGGCTTGGTGATTTAATTCCTGTTGGAAGCCCTTAATTGTAAGCTTTTCAAGTCGTTTCTATATCGCCACCACTCTGGGAATTTTGGTGGTCCCTGGTATTTGTAGATTTTGAGGCCCAGGGCCATGAATTTCATGCCTAGTTGATTGTCAAGATGTTTATTGATGAAATGTTCATTGTGGGTTCAGATCTCCACCAGTTTAAATTATACTTAATATTTACATTGGAAATGTGTAATCTCTATAATTGAAAAAAAAATATCACATTCTATGAAATATTATTTTACACAAAACTAATTAGATTTTCACATCATTAAATTAAAAATTTTGATCCAAAACACATATAGCTTTTAATTGCCGGTTTCAAATTTTAAGTATATTGATCTCAAAATAATAAAAGACACATTTAGCTCTAATATTGTAATTCTTAAAAATAAAAAAATAACCCACTTTATGATTTTTTCCACTTCAGGAGTTTCAATTCTTGTTCCTTACAATCATATCTATCAACATGTCCAAATGAAAAGTTCTACATCCATTACCATGGTGGTGTAAATCGGTTTGACACCACTTACTGTGTTTGTAATTTCATTTGTTTTTATATTATTTGAATTGAAATGAATAGTAAATAATTTAATTTTGTTCTTTATTTGATGTTGCTTTTTTAACAATGGATAACCATTATGGCTTTTAGTAGCTTTAAACAAATAAATTTATTTGCTTAGAGATCTTACAAAAGATTCATTTTAGCTTTTAGCAGTATCCTATAAAAAGTTAAGAAACTTAGATTAAGAATTTTTATTTTGCGTAAAAGCATACCAAAGTAGAGAAAAGAACAAATTAGCTAGAGATCAATCGATTTCGAATAAAGATTACAATGTTAAATATTTACATACCAAAAGAGTAAGAATATAATAGTCTATTATTTTTTGAAATTGGTATTTAAAGATTTTAAGACCGGCATTTAATAGCTCCCTTAACTTATTATAAATTGAGTTAACGCAGGCCACGGTACGGCCGGATCCACAACAATCTATGTCTAACACGCTTCTTTGTTATATTTATTAGACTAAACCAGCCTACCAAACTTAACAGGTTCGACTCCTACCGGTTAAAAGATTCGAGGTCTCGCACGAGGTTCGAACGAATCGGAAATCGAGGTTCACTGGTTCTGAAGTTCGATGGAACGCTCGGGTTCGTTCGATGTTCACTCTGTACCCGAATTTAAAGGATAAAAATATGAACAAATTTAAATTTTTTTTATAAATTTATGGTTCGAGCCGAATCGATCCTTCTGGGCCGAGGTCGGCCGAACATAAAAAACTGTTGGAACTATACATAATAGATTCTGTATTCTAGCAAAATGTCCGTTGAACAATTTGATAGATCTAATCGATTTATACATTCAAGATTATAAGTTCAATATATAGCTAATTGTTGGACAATTATTATTTAGGGATTTACCGCATCGATATTAGGGGGTTACGATGACTTACTAGTGTTCGTCACAGACTTGCAGCATTAAATCAATAGTCACTTAATATTGTTTAATATATTACTATTGTCGATCCGTCTTAAGAGGTCTGGTAAAACCGGTAATCTAATTTCGTTAATTTATAAATTCAAAATGGATTATTAAATTGATTAACGTAAAATTTGAAACCACTTTATATTTTATGTACGATAAATGTTAATGTTTGGGAGTTAGTTGTCGAGATAAGTTAAAACGAGAGGTATCGATTGAATTAAACGATCGGGTTTTCACGACTTTAAAATGAAGTCAGCTAATCCACCCACCAGCTAATAAGCAAACAAAACCAAGGCCCAAAAACACAAACCCATCTCATTTCCCCTTCGCCAGAGAATCGGACGACCTAAGCGACACCCCCCTTGATTTTTCTCCGATTTTTCCTCCATCTCGCAAGTTTTGGACCCTAGCCTTGAGAGTTTTTCCCTATCATTTCTTCGAGTCTAGTAAAAAGGTCAAAACTTTTTGTGTATTTCTGAAGTTTTAATTAGGGTTGACTTTTTTGTTGACTTTGGGTTTTCGATTTTATTGGGTTTTAATTTGATTTCTTAGCTTCAAATTAGTTGTTCTTGAGTTGAAGTTACATGTTTGGAGGTGAAATTTGTGACATTTTAGGACGTTGACTTTTGGAATTTTAGTTTGAATTCGACTTTGGGATTATCGTATATAATTATTGTCTAGGCCGAAATTATAGTATAGGAGATTATAATAATCGATTTTAGTGTAAAAGTGTTGGAAAAGTTATTGACTTTTGGGTTGACTCCAGTTTGACTTGGTCGAAGTGGTTAAAATGATATAATTATATTTTTGGACTTTTATTATAGTTGCTTAGAGTGTGAAATTATGGTTTAAAAAAGTTGTTGGATGAGTCATATGAAATTAGTTTTTATTAGTTTGAGTAGTAGTTGCCTGGATTAGGTTGTTAGAAATGGGTTTAATTAGTTGAGAAAGTTAGTAATTCGATTGTTTCGAATTTGGTTATGTGTTAGTATTTAGTTTAGTGTGAGGTTTAAAGTTTAAGATTTAGGCTTTGTTGATCTTTGTCGTCAAGCTAACTAGTAATATTTCACTTAAAGGGACTAATGGGTATTAAAAGTTACAAAAGACAATTTTATAACAAAATTAGTAGTACTGTATTTCGGTGTTCCGTTTAGGACTCGAACGCGAAAAGCCATGGATCGATTGATCGGCTTGGGCTTAGTGGTACTAGCCAAGGTGGGGATTTATCATCGCTTGATAACATTATTTACGCTTGAGCAGTTGTATGCTAAATTGATATGTGCTATGTATTTGTAAGTTATGAACTTATCTGTTAGTGTAGTTGTGAATTTGTGGAAATGTTGAGTTGTTTGATGGTTGTGTTAGATACATTATGGTAGTATGTTCTATATGAAATTGTTGACTTGGGTATATTATGGCTGCTATATTGAGAATGTTGTGCGATTGTTGCTTTGTTGTTCTATCTGGGTTGTTCTAGTTGCTGGATGCCGGGTTGAGTCGTGTGTGGTTGTGTTTGCTCGTGGTTGGTATGTCGTGCGATGTTAGTTGTTGGTCAGTGTTTGGCTCTATAGAGGGTCACACCATGTTAGGATGTGGGGTATGTTGAGTCGCATGTAGAGGCCGTTGTGCCGACGGGGTGTGTTTCAGGATATTATATGGGTGATCAAGGTGAGTCTGCCGAAAGGATATGATATGAGATTTCTATGAGTGAGCGGCAGAGCTTCACTGGAAAAGTGATATGATATTATGTTTATGTTACGGGTGAGCCCCAATGAGTGGAAACTATTATTTATATGTCGGATAAGTTATTGTGTGCATGGTCTTGGTATTGTGTTGACATTGGGTGGATGTCAATTGCTGGCCCTCAACTGGATAATCAGCTACGGTCTTGTACCTGAGTTTCGAAGTTATGGCTTGTTATTATGGCATAACTGGCCGGTGATTGTGGAGACTTGGCGGTGTTTTGGTTTGCTTTGAGGTATGGGAGATGTTATTCTCCTGACATACCGCTTGGCTGAGAATTTAAATCGTAAGGAGTCCCTTTTAAAATGTGGCACATGTGATTTGCTTATTACTTATTGTGTGACAATTTCATGGAATGTTTAGCTTTATTTTCTTTTACCCCATATTATGACGTGATACTCACATTCTCATGTGTTTTATTCCCCTCTTGTTGTATTCCTATCTCTGATGTGGGTGGGTGCCACCCTGAGATATCATTGTTGTTTTAGTTTACCCCTTCCAACCTCCGTATTGACGTGTGCCCTTATGAGGCTAAGCCGAGTTCGTGAGTATCCGGTGTGATTTTACCCAGGTGAGAGACGGTGCTGTGATCCCCATAGTCATCATTTGTTCTCATTCATTTTTCTTATGTACTGAATTTCTCGTGATTTTGGTTTTGGCGTTGAAAATGCATAACTGCTTTTATGGAGTATCTTGTTTTGGAATTTTATGAAGTTGTATTTTGGTTTTGGTTAGATGATGCCAATGGTTAAACTCAGATGGGAAACGTTAAGCCCAACTATTTTACTCTTATCAAACTACCGTTCTATTGATTTTCAACAGTTATATTTGCGTCAACCATCGTATGGTGACTCAGATATACAGGTTGATAACGACTCCAACCTCGAGGGAGTGTCGACTTCCTAGGCGGTCGTTAAGGTTGTCACACACAAACAAGAACCTAACTATTAATAATTGTATTATAACTTCACCGTAAAGTGAAATATGAAGGAAACATTCGAGTATGGAAAATTGATTAATGGGACATTGGGAGGGAGATGTGGAAATTGGATGAGGATGAACAATTTTCTCTCCTTGAAACTCCTGTGTCGCGGCCAATATATAGTGCATCAAATCCTCTCATTCACTTGTTCCACTTCTTGACTTTGCAGTCAAAAAGTCTCTCCTCTCCCTCCCTTATTTCGCCGAACCCCTCCCCTTAAGAAGAAAATAGTTCTTTCTTTATTGTTCGCTTCGCGAATCGCTTCCTAGTAAAACGACCCAGTGAGTTCCATCTGCATCAAAAGTGGGATACTTGAGATATCTTACTTTTGGGTATTCGAGCTCATCATTTTTCCACTGCCATAATAATATTCAAGAAGAACGGTACACTCTCGTATTTCGTATTTATTATTTTTTGTATATCGCAACATTCTTGGGATCAGATCCCGATTAGTTTAGAGCCGCTGGGTAGATATTTATGTAGAATCCAACAAAGGGTCTCTTCGTAGCTCAAAGTTACGTGATTACAATTATGTATATAATATGTAAAATATGTTTTGGTCGAATGACATGATCATTTTGGTATATTTAATTTTGTAATTAATGGTCTTTTGCATTTTTAATTAATGAATATGTAATTAGATAAATTAAATATAATTAACTATTAATTATTTTTAAAATTTATTAATGTGGAAAAATTTTCCAATAATATTTCTCATTTTTAGATTTTTTCGAATTAGTTTTTATGTCGGGCTTTATTAATTCAAACGAGTAAAAATCATCATTATAAGGAGCCGTATGAGACAAAAAAGTCGAGGTACGCTACCACGCGCCCCTAGCTAACGTCATTATCCGCCTCGAAATAACTCGCTGATGGACCCATGGATTCCTGGCCAAACTGCCCGGACTGATCCGGGGATCGGGTTCGACACGCGGCGCTACACGTGGATGATATTTGTCCGACACGCGCGCTACGTGATGATATTTGTCCGACACGGCACCGGGCGCACCCACCATGCGGCATGCCACCTCACCGCGCGCGTTATCGCGGCGTTAGTGACGACGCCGCCAGCGACGCGCGGGCGCACTCTTTATCGGGCGTGTGGTTCGCCGCCAATGGGCCGCATGTTTGGGCTCGTCCGTCTGCTTTGGCCGTTGGGCTATTGGGTTTGTGGGCTGTGTCCGTCTGATGCAGTTATCCTACTATTTATTAATTGGATAGGATTATTCTAAAATTGATTTATTAGAAATCAATTAAATTTGATTAATTTAATTTCTTGATGAAATTTATTTTAATCAATTTATTTTAACGAAGCAAAATTATTCTAATAAGATTAGATTAAATTTAGTTATTTTGGGAAACTCACCAAAAGTTTACAAAACTCCGATTAATTAAATTTATTTTTGATTAGGTTTAATATAGATTTCGGAATTTAATTAATTAAATTTGCATTTTATTGATGTAGAGATTTGAATTTCAAATTACATAATTTAGAATTAATCGTCATAAATGTAAAATAGTATTTAGCAATAGTTACTTTAATATTAGATATTAATTCAACATGTTATTAATATTAGATATTAATGACATATTTGATATTAGATATTAATATCACATTTTAATATAAAGATATTAATTTATTATTTTTTAATATTCCATATTAACAACACCTCGATACTTTAAAATATCAAAGAACACTAGGAACCGCTTTAGTAGTGACTTCACAATTTAGACCTAATTAAATAGTTTAATTTCATTTGATGAATTGATTAGAGTATTTCATTTTGATGTATATACTCTCGATATGTAATATGTGTACCCACTTCATGTTTCATCCATACTATGTATGATAGATGTAATTTTGATTACTTATCATCCATGATATAATATGTTATACATGAATGTCATGGAACTTATGATATATTAATAGTAATGTATAGATAATATATATATTATTATTCTTAAGGTGTATTTATTTTTGTACTATGTAGTATATAAATGTTTTGAGAATAACTAATTAGTATAATTAATCTAAGATATTGATTCAATTCCTGGGTGGATAGCTCAATAACAAATTTATTTATGAAACTAAATGTAGTTTTGAACAACTTCGCTTATGAAAACATTTTCTTCGCTTAATAATAATATCATGATTTCCAATAATGTGTTATTTTTTCCGTGATTCATGAGTATATGTCTTTTGCTTGTTTGATGATATGTTTGATATGATCGTAGCAGTCAATAAAATAGAGAATAAATCAAATTTAATAAATAAGTAGTTAATGTCATACCAAAATATAAAAGTCGGATAGTGTCACTTGTGTTCATGGACCTCGCTAGTATGGCGTGACGTGTCACATCTAGATGCCATCCATGAAATAGTCAAGTTATTTTTTTCGAAACCTCAACTTAGACTAGTCATTCTAAATTTAAGTTCAAGATATGGTATGCTTACGGTGATTCCTAATGTGCGATATGGACCCGTTAATATGAAGAGGTTACTTAATACGCCTATCTTGAACTTTTGGTAACGCCAAGACAGATAGTCATAATGACGTATTGTACACTTGCTTGTATAGCATAAGTCGGAATGTGATGCTGCTTCCTCGTCCGCCTTCCAGGTTATGTATGCTCTTGGTATACTTTGTGTTTAATGGATTGGCAACATATATGATTGTTCTATTATCTGATTATAGAATATTATATGACATATAGACTAAGTTGTTCCGTTTTATGTATTTTCTCTAAGCCAGAAAAGACAGTCCTATTTTCCTTAAGTGAGTACTTCTTCGTCCGAATTCGAGAAGCTATTGTACGCTATATAACTCAAACTTTATTGAAATGTCAAAACATTTGAGATAAATGCTCACATAAGTATGTAATATTTAATAGGGCAATGGTATCATTTATCACCTTATTTACTCCATGTCACTAGTTGATCATCCATCTGGAAACTACAACTGATCACCTATTCGGTAAAAGAAACTAGTTAATGGCGGGCAATTTTAGTAATTTCACTTGTGTATTTTGCAAAAAATAATTGAAAACACTTAAATTATCATCCCCAAATCAATTTCAATTTCCATCAAATTCAGTTTTTATTTCACTTCATCAATTTAGTAATGTTTTATGTATTCTATGAGAAATAATGCCTTGGGATTATTTAATTAAAGACTACTGCTCGAAACAGGATTTAGTTCTAGTTTGTGGTGTGTAATGGTCTTTATAAAATTAAGTTTTTGTGTTTTTTACTAGTTTTTAATTTGGGTTTTTTAGGTTTCTCGATTTGGGGTTTTGGTTTGCATTGATTTGGGTTTTGACGTGCTGATTTAGGTTTTTGATTTAGTTTTGAATTGTTTTAATTGGGGGAATGTGTTTACATTGGTATGTATACACTGCGTGTTTTGTGTTTGCAGAGGTATATGATATACTTCTAAGAAAATATATTTCTGAAGTTAGGTCAATGTTAGATTATGTCATGGTAAAATTGTTAATTTCGATTGGATGGATGCTGAAGATTATGACATGAGGGATATAGATGAGTATGCTCTACGTAGTGGATGTGAAATTGGTAGTAGGTTGTTGTATGCATACACTGTTGATGGTTGGGGTTTGGATTTTTGAAACCCCTATGTAGTGATATTGACATGGCCGAATTCAAAAAGTTAGCAATGAAAGAAAACTTCATGCATTTGTACATCGACTGTTCTCCTAGTGAAGAGTTTATTAAGTTGTACAATAGCTCTAATCCATTAAGAATCTTAAGGCCGACATTAGAATATTATAGTTTAGAAGCATTGAACTCTCAAAAGATGCCTGTTAGAGAGGAACAACTAATGATACCTTATTGCTCATAGAATGCTGGAATACAACCCCAAAAACTCAATGAAAACAGGTGAGTGTGTAATGCTACTGATGCTGAAACAGATATGGAGTTTGATGATGTGGAAGATAGTCAGAGGGCTGCTGATGGCTTTTTGTATGTAGATGATTTGATTTACGAGCCAGACAAAGAGATTGTATCGAATGATGCAAAACAAGAATGTGCTGTCAAGAAATAGTAGAAATAGCTAGGCAGAATGAGAAGGTGGTTGGAAATGTCTGGCCTTGGGAGACCATCTTCCAAGCTAAAGTAAAGAAATCTATGCAAGACATGGTATTAAGTTCAAAATAAGAAAAGCTTCAGGCTATATGGAGAGTTCTGAAGATGATGAATAATGTGAAGCTTAGCGAGAACGAGAGAAGCGGCGTTATTAAGGAGCCTTGCTTCTAGCAGTGATGAGGAAGAAGTTGAGATGGAAGAGAGGAAAAAGATTAGATATGTTCACTTTAATGAGAAGGAGATGAAAGATCCTAAGTTTTTTCCAGGACTAGTCTTTTCTAGTGAAACTATTTTGGGTAGGCATCATATGGTACTATTAACGCATCGAAACCTATATGGTTAAGCAACAATGATAACAAAAGGATATATTAAGTGTGCATCTCTCTGGTTAGGTAGGGATAGAATGTTAGGACAATACGATTGGTCGGCTTAGAGGGTCCATAAGTTCACAATGGTTGTTCTGGCCTGAGGATTGCTCTTGTAATAGCACATTCATGGCCAAGGCTTTGAAGGGAAATTAGATGTTGCCTAATACTACCTGTTTAGTAATTCCTGGTATTTACTGCCCCATTTTATATGGATTGTTTTGTTTTAATTTCTTGGACATCAAATTATTTATTGCCTGATGGCAAGTCAAGAGGCCTCGCAAGAAAACCAAGGAGAAAGGAAAGAGTGTGAGGCTGAATAGAAATGGGCTGTCATACCTGTAGTAGGCAAAATGCTGGTGGGCATAACAATGAGGTTGCCCAACCAAACTAAAGAAGGGAGCATCCCCGCAACAAAGGTATGTATTACCATTTAGTATTCAGTTTTCAAGATCTAAATCGAGCACTTTCTCCACTTTTGGCTACCCAAGAAGGCAAGAAAAAGGGCAAAGAGAAACTCGTGAGGGTTGCAAGAGAGAGTTTGAGACAGACAAAGCACAAAGTGCAGACATCGCATTAAATAGATAAAAGCGGTAGACAAATTGAGACAACTGAGACTGTGGAGAAAGCAGATAGCGCCTCCACACCGTATACTTATTCAAGAAAAGAGAAAGCGTAAGGCTGCTAGATTGAGAGGAGAGGGAAATGGAGAGGATCAGTCTCTAGACCAGCCTCCTCGAACCAAGTCACCAAGACATATAATGATGAGATAATCAAGATCAGGTAAGACCCTAGTGTTAATCCAAATGTGTCACAAAGGGAGATTAGGAGGGCCAAGCGTGCACTAGTAAAGCGCAAGGCCGAACAATTCCAGAAAAGATGTCGCAAGGATTAGATAACACATCGAGCACTTTTGTTGGTGTAAAACCCAAAATACCAATTTTTGTTTGCCATTTCAGTCTTCTTAGGTTGTGACAATTTGTTGTCAAGTGAAAACAATTCTATTACATTAAGACAGCTTTTGTGAACAGCTTTTGGACCATGTTCCATTGTTTTTGTGAATAATTCCATTCTATAGCATTAAAACAGCTTTTTTTAACAAGTATGGCAGTAAACCAAGCTTTAGGACCATATTCCATTGCATTAAAATGTGACCAATTCTTCTTCAATTCAACATCCAAAATACAACACTTGAAATATTTGTATACACTGTCTCAAACATATCATTTAATAAACATGATAATTTTGCTTGACCAAGGACCCAAAAGCTACATTATCCATTGACACACTACAAACAACAAACATTTAAAGCAATACAAAAACCAACAGATATGCCTTTGAGGAATTTCTTCAAACAGTTTGTGAGCACAATTTCTTTCTTCAACCTTTCTTTCAAAATCTTATTTTCTTCATCCAAATGTACAATCCTATCTTCAACCTCATCTAGCATTCTCTCCAACGCACCTATCCTCTCCAATTGTGTCCCACGTTTTCCTTGAGGAGAGGTAGAATAATCAACCCATTCCATCCATCCATGGCTCTTAGAATCAATCCAAATAACCATCAAAAAAATTAATAATGTAGAACAACAAACAATTAATACATACCCATTCCATTGGACATGCCCAAAAGATCCGACTGATTATTCCTTTCTATTCCTCGATACCTTCTTCACGTGATTCACCACAATACTGCAGATCAAGAATCAGTAGGTTTGCTTTCAATTAGATGTCCCAAATGCCAATTTCGGGGCTTTTCTCCTAACTCCAATTGGAGATAAGCACAAATTAAAGCTTTATTAGTTTATAGATTTTGATCTGGGAGATACTAAGAAAGTGTTTTTCAATTTTTTTTTGCAAAATATACAAGGAAAGTACTAATTATAAGTTGTCGTTTGAAGGTCACGTGACCAATTTAATTGTGTGATACTTACCGGAAAACTAACGTAGGACCAACTAGGACACTTTTCGGAAAATGGTCGATCACAGACGTTTTCTAAGACAAGACCAACTATCCATTTGCCCTTTCCTGGGATTAATAGTCTCACTGTTTCAAAGGATTCAAAATTTGTATATATTTTTGTTTTTATAATATATATATCAACGTGATCATATTAATTCATCATTCAATTTTTATCTTAACAAAATTATTTTCTAATCATCCTGGTAGACTATATGATTTTACTTTATTGTACTTTTATTTTCTGCTTGGCTCAACGATCTCAACTTTATTTAATGATGAAGCTAGCAACATGTAAAAAAGATCCAATGCATCTACCGGGTTTAGTAAAGATTGGATCCAGTGATTTATTGCCCTGCTGCCTGGGCACCAGAACAGTTCTCTTATATGCTTTCTTTGATTTTGATATAGCCAACTGAATATTTGTTCTAAACATCTGCTGTTGGGGTTGCTTCGGGACGGTGAATGTGTAGCTGCTCGTGTTTTGGAGAGTTTAGGTGCTGACCCAAGTGATATCCGCAAACAGGCAAGCCATTGATGCAAATCTGCACTCTCCTCCATGGAATGTCGAGACAACACAAACAATGACATTTTGGAGATTGCAGAAGCCCGGTTGTATGAACAAGAGGAGGCCACATGTGGAGCAAATACTTTCAATATCCGCCTTAGGAAAGTCGAATTTTCAGGGAGGCTATAATAATACGACCCAAGAATCAAATCTTCATGAAAAGAAGTCAAAATAGATTAATTCTTAGTTTTCATATAAATCTCAAAGAAGATTAATAAAAATTATTATCTTCATATCAGGCCTTAATTATCTAGTTATCAAAGTAGTGGGTTAGTGGGTTAGTGTTTCAGTTACTTATTTCAGTATATTTAAGTTAGTGTTTAGAATCAGTTTCAGTATGCTTATTTTATCAATCAATATAATCAGAAAACTGGGGATCCTCCCACTTACTACAGTATATTCTTGCAAACAGTAGTCTAAATTATAATGTATTTCACCCATTACCGATATTCATAAGCCATGTACCCTTACCGATAGTGTCTATGGGTATGTCATGTACGAGTAAAATAGGGAACCACCACTAAGAACATGTGCATCAAATCCCCTAAAAATTAAAGGAGGAGCTGAAATTATTAAAAATAAAAAAATTGGTGCCTTTTCAGCTCCCCTAAAATAAGCTCAAAATTCATAAAATTATTCACCCACCTCTTTCACCTCCAATTTATATTTTCTAATATTATTTTTAATAATGAAGTAAATAAGAGATCTCATTAAAATATATATATGAAAAGAACTTTAAAAATAAAACAAAAATTAAAATAAAACTACGTTACAGTTTATTTTAAAAGAAAATTTGGGGAGAGTCATGTTTGAAGATACTTAAAGAAAAATCAAAGTTATGTGAGTTGATTATTTAATTCAAATCTGTGATGAATAATTATCAAATGGTGAGTCTATCTCCTGGTAAGAAAATAGAGAAAGTTAATTACCTAGCTGGGCTATCTAGTTTATCTTGTAAGCCTATAAATAGGCACTTATTGTATTGTATTTAACACAACTACAGAAACAATAAATATAAATCTCTCTTCCTCTCTCATTCTCTCTACTTTACTTTGTTTTTTGTTATATTTATAACATATTATCAGCAACAAATTATCTCTTCAACGGTCAAGATCACATCCACCCTGAAATGAACCGACCAATCGAAGTTAGACCAAAGCTTATAAATACCTCTATTTTTCGAAAAATATTCATGTGAAAAAAGTAGAGAAAAAGCAGGCAAAAGGTGGAAAAGTCAGCAGAAAGCTTTCCAAAAAAAAGATGAGTGCATACACCTCGAAGCATCTCCATTTGAAATGAAATAAATCTGCTACGCTAAGCTTATTTACAATTATATTTATTTTGGGTCGGTGGTGGGACCCGAGCATTTTATTTACCAATGGGACTTGGAATTGAAGTACTCCTATTTATATTCTATGATTTTGAAAGGATGGAGATGAGTAGTGAATACATGCCCTGGAAAATCTGATTTGAACCTGTCATTGAGATTTAAGTACTCTGAAAGTAGAGAAATAAACCTAACCAAACGGACTTGCTTATTCTTTAAGATCTTTATCATCCTTATCATATTTCATCATCCAAAAACAAGCAAACTCCTTTCTTCTTCCAAGTGAGGGCCGATTCAAATATCACCGTATGTGTGTGACCTTCTGAGTTCGGGGATAATAGTTGGTAATAATAATGATTGACCAATTACTATTATTATAACGACAATGAGTAGTGACCCAGTTCTTCATGGACCCCTAAAATTATCATGAGAACCCACACTAGTAATATACAATTACTAAGTGAAACACTAAGTTCCAAAGAATCACATTTAACCAACCCGGTAAATGAATCATACACACCTGTTTTAATGTAAGAGCACAAAAGGGAATCCTTTGGTTTCATTGATTTCCAACACGAACAGTTTATCCATCATGGAGTTTGAGTTCATTGCCTTAGACAAAGGTGTGAAGAAGCCGAATGGTGAAGGCAATCTTTGAGGAGGTCTGAGTGGAAAAAAAAGTCTCACATCTAATTTACATATACTGACATGAGATGTTAAGTTGGGAGGGCATGCAACCACTTATATAATGGTAAGTCGGTAATATCTTCGTCATTTATTACAATTATTGTATTTACTCTCAACTCAGTTATATTATTTGACTGTGTACGATCAAAGGATAACGCGGCCATGGATCAAATAATCAAGGGCTAAGGAAAAGAACCAGTTGAGAAATTCCACTCAAAGGAATGGGATTGAAAGCCCTTGAGAAAAATGTGAATAAGTGACAACCCTACCTAGTTGACTGGAGATCCCAAGATTCAGGTTCCAAGGGACAACTGGCTCATATTTCATTAGTAGATCACTGTGGGGGATTTCCCCTACATGTTCCTAAATGAGAAACAGTGATACCCATGGGGATAAGGTTAAGTTATGCTTTTAATGACTCTCTGAGATACTGAAAGAGTAGTGTGGGTTACTCAAAAAATATGAGGAGTCACCTATGGAGCTTGTGTGTAAGAGGCTTGCTAGAAGAGAAATGCCTGGAGAGTGCATTTCTGACGCCAACTCACACGTAACTGTGCACGTGTCCAAGGCCTAACCGAACACAATAGTGAGAACTGATATGAATTAGATCGAGACCTGTGTGAAGTATGTCATCATTTGCTACCCAAAGTAGATCAGTTCCAAGACATCGCGTCTACTATGTCTGTTGGTGAATGTAAACATATGTACATAAGGGAATGTTTCAAGTTTCACACCTACCTATCCTATGTAGGAAATTGTCGTTGTGTTATCACCTATATCGAGTCAAAACATTTTTTCAAATTTGTATCCAGTGGGGGATATTGGATTTATTCGATTGTTGTGAATCCAATATTTGCATCTCATTTATATATCAATGAGGTTGTGCAAGAGGAATGAAACCAAGTGAAGTTTTGGGAAAAAGTTTGGAAAAATAAGTTTGTCCATAGAACCAGAGAAGCTCACAAGCAGGCTAGTTCATGGACTTAGTAACTTCAGGTTACTACTACTATGCCAGAACTCCTAGCGCCGTAGGGAGGGGTGCAACCGCGGAAAAATGAGCTTCCTGATTGTGAATCTGTGCAGCACTGCGAACATGAATGCGCTCAAATTGGGGGGCTCAGGCAAGCCAATTTTTCTCTCGTGTTGCATTAATTTGAAATCAGAATGATTGCACCAATTGAAATGGCCGTTACATACGTGCTTATTTTTCATTATGTGTTTAGTGCACCTTAGTACAAAAACCGCTTTTGATTTAGCCATGAATGCATTGAGCAGAAATTTCCGCAAAATAATGTCCAACAACTTTCTTCCATGACATCAGAAGAAACACACACAGTTCACATAAAAAATCCGAGAGCTCCCATCTCTCTTTTCTTTGCTTTTGTTCAGGTGATACTCCAAACTCGTAGGCGGTTCGTCGATCGGTTCATAGTGCTAGTGGTTTTATCCTGGGAAACGTACGTCTCTGTTGTCTTTAGCACCAAGCGTAGCAGGCTGAATACGCTTTGAAGGAAAGCGCGAAACGTGACTTCCATCCGGGGTTTAATTTTGCATTGTTATCGTTATTTGTGATTATTTTTCTGTGAGGAATTAGTTCTTTTTTTTCTTCTTCTTTGCAAAAGTGATATTTGTAGTCCCATTTTCTCCGTAGTCTCTACGCCTAAAACGATTCGATCGGACCTTCAAACAATACTTTTGCTATGGAGTCCAATGTTGATACTTCCGCTATCAATGTGAGTGTTGCTGAGAATGTTCAAGGTTGTAGTCGTTGAGCTCTTAAGTGGTGTCATGGTGGTCAGAATGTTCCTCATTTGGTTACTGGAGGTGTTTCGGATAGCCTGCCCGCCATTGGTCCTTAGTCCAGCCTTCACCGCCGCGTTGTTCAAAGCTTGCCGGGTCGAGACGCCGGTCCGTGTCGGGCCGCCTCGGGTGGTGGTGCCCGAGCGATATTGCTCTTGCTGAATATAAATGATTGGGAGTTTAAACTACAAAGAGAATGTTAAGAGTTTTATTATATGTATAAATAGTGGTTGAAAAATAAGAGTTTAAGTTTCATTAGAATTTAGGACCTAAATAAAAAATGATTAGTGATAAGATTCTTTTGGATACATTATCTTTTAATATCCTTTTATAAATAAATTATTTTAGTTTGTTTCAAATAATACTAATAAATATGACAATATACCATGGGAATATAATGTCGGGATTTATGGAATCACCGTCGGTTGACCTGACTACTTTCTATTCCACCGGTGACGTGTTATATATCGTCGTGATTCATCGAATCACCATCGGTAGACTTGCCACCGTTCTAATTCATATTTATTTACCATCGGATCTACTAAATCAATTGTAGACTCTAATTCATTATTTATTCGGGATTCATTTGAATCACCATCGGTAGGCTTGGGTTATTATTGGCAAAGATTGTAATCGTTGGAATGGAAGTTTGAACATGATGATTTTCACAAACAAAAGAAAAATCATGTTTATTTGATTTGAAGTGGAATATGCATATTTTATAGATGAAAATATCATTTGTTCTATTATATAATATTTACACATATATAATCTATGATATGATATGTTAATCACAAATCTATGAAGACAGAGTTCAAGTATACTCTAATACATAAATCTCGAAGTGATCATCCTATCTAGTAATATAGTGATATATTTCTGTTGACTTAAATGATAAACACTAGTATTAAATTTGACAACTATTAATACTTTTTATACACTGTAAGATAATTATCAAATACCTAAATCTCGAAGATTTATTGATGATTAATTTGATATATTTGTGATGTATTCATAATATATATAATATAACATTTATCAATGATGTATTTTGAGTCCAGGAGACTAGTTCACAAGACTTGTGAATAATATTGATGGAGAATCTAAAGTTGGATGGAATAAAAATTTCACATCCTGTGGATGCCTCCTCGATATTCTTCCACCTGCCACACTAGTCAAGTCGGAGGTGGTGCCACATCGGTGGATACCCCTTTGGATTTTGTCACCAATTATTATTTCACCATCGGGTTCCCGAAGCGTAGTCGGCGGTGGTGCTACATTACTGGATGCCTCCTTTTGGTCATCTCTGTTTTCACTATCGAAAATTGTAGATTAGCCTTGGCGCTTTAAGGCACAAAATGGAACAACAACCATATTCAAGGATCTCGAGAGGTCGGAAGAGTTGACAGATGTCAAAGATTTGATTATCACTAGTCTAGAAGACTAGTTATATATCAAGCAGACCTTACTATAATCAGCAATCCAGTTCTATAAGATAAAGGGCTTAGATAATGATGTACCTTTTATAAATTAAGAAATTTTGAATATTCTTGAAGAATTTATCAAGGCTCTCATTGTTTTGAAAATAATACTTAAATCATGGAATCACTTATAGACTCCGAAGACCATATAATTTGCGGTAATCCGTATTCGGCCATATTGATTGAATTTTATTGATTGATGACTACCTATAATTTCTTATAGGTCCAGAAGTACCCTACAAATGAAATTGCCTAAGTATGTAGGCATCTGAGGTAGTGCAACTTGTCAAGTCGAGAATGCTATTTTTCATACTATTCTAAAAAGATAAGGAAAATTTCTTACTTGATAACAAGAGAAGCGAATGTTATCCCATATGAGGTAGTGAAAAATTAATTGAATGCTCCGGAAGAGCTAACATAGTGGTCCTTGAAGGAATACAAATTTATATTAAACATGCATTGTATTCCTCACAATCTTAAAGAAATCTAATCAGTTTCAACGAGATATGTCACGTTGGCTACCACATTGAGACAACAAATGAATGAAGAATTGAATACTTTATTGTTGCGAGTACATCATATGGTAAAATGTTATCTTGAGAAATAATTATCATGGTTCTCATGTGGGTCGTACTATACGCATATTTATAGTATCGAAAATAAAGTTCTTTCAATCCCAAAGTTTGAGAATTATTAGAACTTTTATTATTTGGCATTACCGGGTTAACTATCCTAATTAGTTACAATGCGAAGAATATTTGTAAAGTTCTCGTTGCACATTCATTGAAGAGTCAACAAACGCTTTAATGACTTGGAGTACCACATGAAGTTAACTCCGCTTGACATCTGGGGGGCATGTTGCATTACAGTTTAATACACCTCTCAACTTCTGATTTGTTGGAAAATTGTTATACTTATTAGTGAATTATCAGATTCAAGGATCGAAAAGCTTATCATGACTTTTAATTCTCTAACAATTATGAATTTGGCTCTTTGGCCTGAAACCAAAATATTTTACTTCCTCCCTGAATTTATAGCTACATCATATATCGTCATCAATATGCAAAAGATATAAATCTTTTTAAGGTTTGTGATACCTATTGTGTAAAAATATCTATATAATTAGAAATATTAAATTAAAATTAATTTATAAAGTAATTTCCATTGTGATGTATCAATATTTTCAACATTGAGGGGGAGAGAATATGCAACTAGAAAATTGAATATCTTGAAATCAAATATCCCTATATTATATGATCCTCAAAATGAATACATCTGACTCGAAGTTCAAGAGACAACATTAACAATTCAAGGGATAATATGAACCAGAAGTTCACTACCAAACAAATTTCTGACCTCAAGATAATAATGAAGTCTTATACCAGTTGTAAACACTCAAATTAGAGTGACAGGTTCTTGAAGAATCATTGTAGATCAAATAGTTCCACCATCTATGACATTAAAGATGTTCTAGAAGATGATCACCTCCAGAAGAGGTAGATGAATAATATATCTCATGAATAAGCTAAAGATATAACAAATGTCTAAAAGACATTTACATACCGAAATTCATGAATATAATGAGATCTCAATTATCATAAACATGGTGGAACCAAAAGGAAAAGATTGTCGACAAGAAATATTACATACAATGAGATGCAATACAAGCAATATGAGGATCATAAGTCTATCCATTTAAGTGAGTAGAAATATTTTTATGAATGATCAAAGAGAAAAGACGCAATCAAGACTAAACTAAACTCACTATACAAGTGAGAAATTTAAACTCCAAGTCTAATGAAATATGATACTAGTGCAGTATATATTGGGTATTTGTGCAAATAACTGAAGTAAGAGTTGTCACAAAATATTTGTACACGAAGGCACTAAATGAATTATAAAGTGTCACATACACTTTTTGATAGAGGGTATCACAATTGTATTTGTTTGGTAACAACAAAATATAAACTTCAATATGTGATTTGACGATAATATAACATGCCAAGAAATAAAGATACGACTATTACGTATGATTTCCATGATGCCTAAAGCGTATATCTATATTCTCGGGGAACTTAACTAAATTGAAGTTAATACAAATATTTAATAAATGAAAGCTCCATCTCTGATTTACGGATTAAAAGTCTCGAATCCATCATTAGATATTTATTTGCATTATAATTTTACCCAATATCACATGAACATATTAAGTTCATCGAAAAATATGTCATACATGTTTAATTCATATTTATATTATGGGTGATATGTAATTGTATGATTCATTTTTTACTTATTACGGTATGCTACATTTAAATTATTAATAATACTGATATTAATATTTCATATTTTTATTGATGATTTGATTTTATTTATTATTACTGACAAGATAAATAATTACGATATCATTAAAGATCCGGACATATTTTGAGCAGTAGACTTCTGTAAGAGTTCTCACCTTCCATTTAAATTGTCATGAATAAAGCTTAGCACAATAACTCACGCAGTAGTTCCCACCGCATATTGTTTTATCTATAATCGACTTTGGGAATCAATACCTTATAAAGGTTAATATAAAGCCTGACCGAAAGCAATTTCAAATTATCAACTATATCATATTTGGATACCATAAATGCTTAATCTAATTTAATTTGCATTCCTCATAAGAGATACTTAATATCTGCCCTGGAAGACATGAATTGATCTTTTAAGATTACCCTAATGTGATATCTTACAATCGATACATGATCGCATAAACACGCATTATCGACAACGCCAGAAATAAGTTATTTTGATATTCTACTGAATAATCTACACTCCATTATCTCATCGCGAAAATATGATATACAATACAAATGATGATCCTTACCGAGTGAGATACGATATGCATTGTATTCGCTTCCTTCATTGAGCTTCTTTCCACCTGCGCTTTCTTGCAGTGTTTTTAATATCTAAAGCAGAAGATAATCTTTTTATTTCACTAGGTTTTCATTCCAATGTGATTTTCCTTAGTGATTATTTAACCAAAAGATGGTTATACCTAATGATCTTGCATTGAAAGTATCAGATTTATACGTAAAGTTCGGGAAAATAAGTTTGTGATAACAACAATTTATGTTTACGACTAAACATTATTGGAACTCCTGAAGAGCTTCCAAAACGTGTAAACTTATCAAGACGAGTTATGGGATAACCCACATCGAAAGACCTCAACAGCTATAATATCACAAAGATGCGAACAGCGACCATCAATTTTTTCGTGGAGAAAATATAAAAGAATTATTTTATCCCGATGTACCATATATAAATGCTATTGAAACGGTGATATATATTACGAGGAAATACCAACACGAAGACATTAGAATGAAATTAAATGTACAATGGATATAAGATTGTTCCTGTAGAACATATTAAATGTATACATAGTTGATTATGTGAATACATGAAACTTATATGATCTCTATGGGAAGATCACGTTCATGGAGTATATTTATTAGTAGCTTAATTTATTTCAATTGCATGTATTTAAACAAGCTTATACTCCAAGCAACATCATCCAAACACGCAAATCTCGAAACGCAAAGGTTAAAGTCACAATCCATTTGACAAGTATTTATCTGGGCCTATCCATATTACCAAGTATATATCATACGAAATTGGTCCCGATTTAATTCTCAGATAAAGATAATTGTACATGCATTTTCACCAAAGCGAAGAGGATATACTTCAAACGAGATATAATTTAAGAACGGTGAAATCGACGTTCAACAAATTCCGATTCTGGCGATAATCCGTAAGATATTTCATTTCAATCACTCCCAACCTCAACACCGAAAAGTTGTCCGTATATAAGATCGCGCTGACAAAAAGGACGCCAAACGACGCTACTACGGCGAGTTAAATACGCAGTTGTGACTTTTCCTTAATCAAGATTTTGTCCCAAACGCTTCCCCGAGCAAGGCTTAGCCGGCGCAGCCATTATACGCGTGACGCTAAAAATAATGCAATTTTTTTCCTTCACGTGCTTATCTGTAATGATTTTTCCAAGTAGCGCTTAACGAAATAATGCTACGACGACATCCATGAGCCATTTAATAATTATCAATTGGGTGGATGCCAGAAGACCTGAAGAAGAAAAGTAAGAGGAGTTAATTACCTAGTCATTATTCAGCTTATCTTGTAAACCTATAAATGTATTAATTTATTTGGCTCAGATATTCAACACAATTACAGAAGCAATAAATATATTCTCCTCTTGACTCTCTTATTCTCTCTAGCTATTATAGTTGTTCTTAGTTATATTTATAACAAAATCAAATTAATCAGATTGGATTATTTTTAGGGATGAAGGGAGTATTTCGATATTAGCTACATAATAACTTGTGAATGAATATTATATGTTTACTATTCTCTCCAATTCAAAATATAAGATTTTTTCGTTTTTCTTTTCCAATTTTAACTATCAATATCTAGTTTATTATATTATGAAAAATTATAAAAATTTACTTTTATGAAAATATGTGTAAAGATAAATTTATTGATATCAATTATATATTTTCGAACTAAAGAATAAGAAGTAATTGATAGTCAAAGTTGGACACACAAAAAATAAAAATGTCATATAATATGAATTGGAGGTAGTAGTATCTAAAGCAAAAAAAAAAAAAATCCCTCCATCCTTAAAAGATTGTCACATTTTAAATTTTAATAGTTGATATTTTTTTTTATCTCAAATAATTTTTAATGTGCTATATATTTGTTTGGGAAAAGGCTAATGATATAGACATAGTAGTTTTTACAAATCCAGAGCAATATTCGCTTAAATGACAATCTTATCCCTAGTTAATTAAGCGATATGATATTATGTCTTAATGATTATGTTTCATTTTACATTAAATTAAATTTATTGTTTGAATACTAAATACTCAAAAAAAGTTTAATAGCATTTGTTGAAATTTGACAAAACTAAATGCGGATAAGATTGTCTTTTAACCAAACATTGCTCTGGATTAGTAAAAATATATCATATGTAGTGTTTTTTTTTATGTCAATCAAGACAGAATTTTCATACTCTTTCACAATTTAAAATACAAACTCATTATCTTTTGCGATTTGGTAGAAAGATATATTAATGAGAAGTTTTTGTTGAAAGAAACGGCACTATATAGTATAAAAGATGATTACTTTTCATATTTTTATATACTATAATTATACGTTGAAAAATATAACAAAATAATATTATAAAATTATTTTCAAATACAAATCTAATAATATAAATTTTATAATCAATATTTATTGTATCAATTAATAATTAATTATTAATTATTAAAATTTCACCTCGATAATATCAAATAAAAAAAAGGGGGATAAAGTTATTTTCACATATAGTCCGGGTGGTGAAGTTGTTGAGCTTTGTCGCCCCTCTCTTCAACCCGCCGCTTCTTCTTCTTCTTCTTCTTCAGGTTTATATACAATCCCTTTGTCCCAAATAGATTGTCCACTTTTCATTTTTCATTCTTCACTTTCTTCTCAGCTATATAATATATATCAAATCTTAGTAGTATTAATGTACTTTAATATTAACATGGTATTTTTTATTCAAATCAAACTATCTATGTTAATTAAGTCTACAAAATTTCGTTAGTTTTCTAAAAAGTTTGTCAAGTTGTGATTTTTTTATGATTGGCTTTTTAAATTTTTTAAATATTTGATGAAAAATGTATGCAAGATTGCAAGATAGTATTTTTAACATACTTTACCATTAATGTTATTAACATGGTAGTTTTGATTCTTAATGTTAAGTTTACTATTGAATATTAAACATGACAATCTTTTTGGGACATTGGGAGTTTATTTATGATTAAGAATTTCATTTGATGTATGTAAGACAATAAAGATTGTTGCTTGGTAAATTTTATTAAATTTTTTATATTGGTTATTGTTTTAAGTATTCAAGAATAGATTTTTTTTTCCGGTGTATTCATGTTTACCAAGATGTCCCTTAAGTATTCTGTAAGGATTTTTCTAGTCTGAAACTAGCCTTTGGGACTAAATGAGGCTTAGTCCGAGCTTGGTTCGTGTATTGTGACAGCTACAGGCCGTTATGGAACAGGGTGTATTCTTCTTTGTTCAAACTGAGAGTTTAGTCGATTTGGCAGTTAATTAAGTCTAAATGTAGTTGCTTATGTTGTGCTACCTGTGTGTTTTTATTTGAAAATTTGACCTTTTGGGCTTACTCATTAACTCATTATGCTCTATAGTTCGATAGAGATATTTAACAACTTCTTCTTCTTCAGACCTCTTGAAGATAGTCATGGCTGGAGCTTTAGCCCATCAGATTAAATTCACCTGTGCAGTTGCTCCACCAAGAAATAGACAATCAAAGGGGTATGCGAAAACAAGAAATACTGTTAGAATGGCTTGTACTTTGCAAACTCCAACCAAAATGACACTGCAAACGCCTCCGCTGAGGATGGGTGGTTTTTTCGGATTAAGAGGATGCAACTCCTTAGATAATTTAGTAAAATCTGGACAAACACTCCATTCGAAGGTGGCTACTGTAACCTCTATTGGGAGGAGAAGGGGAAACAGAATCGCACCGAAAGCCATGTTTGAGCGTTTCACAGAGAAAGCAATTAAAGTCATAATGCTTTCACAAGAAGAGGCCAAACGACTTGGTCACAACGCTGTGGGAACAGAGCAGATATTGCTGGGTCTTATAGGTGAAGGGACTGGCATTGCTGCCAAGGTTCTCAAGTCCATGGGAATAAATCTGAAAGATGCCCGTGCTGAGGTTGAGAAAATAATTGGAAGGGGCAGTGGAATTGTTCCTATAGAGATCCCTTTCACTCCTCGTGCTACGAATGTATTTCAACTCGCTTTAGAAGAATCTAGACAACTTGGTATGTTGTTTTCAGTTTCAATCTCCATTTAAATTTAGTTTAGGGGTTACGTTTAGAAGTGGAAGAATTTGTTAGAGTGTTGAAATAATGATATAATATTGAGTCAACATAAAAAAAGTTTAAATTATTAAACAATGAGTTCATCATGAAGTGGTATACTTATTGTGCTACATGATTATTATAGCACAGTGAACTGAAAAGCGACTTCCTTAATCTAACGCTTGGTTTTTCTGTGGTAGCATTATAATCTTCTGCGAATCTTGATCACTTAAAATCAGCCCTTTGCCGCTAGACTCTATTCGATATTTAATACTCCCTCCATCCCTAAAAGATTGTCAAGTTTGTCTTTTCATGGTCAAAGATTAATAAAATTTATAACCTTGATTGACATCCAAAATTTTGAAAATTCTACACGTTGATATATTTTTCTCAAACAAATATATAACACATTAAAAGTTTTTTGAGTTCAAAATTGAAAAAAATCAACTATTAAAATTCAAAATGTGACAATCTTTTAGGGATGGAGGGAGTATCATTTTACTATAAGGTAAGGCTTTTACTGACAGCCATGTATCCATATACTTCACATTCTTATCAGTCATCTACGAAATGATGGTGTTTTTTCCGATTAGTAAAGATTGGATCCAGTTATTTATTTGTTCTGTTGGCTGGCACCAGAACAGTCATCTTATATGCTTTCTTTGATTTTAATATAGGTCACAACTACATTGGTTCTGAACATCTATTGTTGGGGTTGCTTCGGGAAGGTGAATGTGTAGCAGCTCGTGTTTTGGAGAGTTTAGGTGCTGACCCAAGTAATATCCGCAAACAGGCAAGGCATTGATTTTTTTTTTCCTTTTATATACCATGTTATTCATTCTCTAAGTTCAGTTTCATCAGCTGTAGTATAATTTTGCTGGTTATCTGTTGAACAGGTTATAAGAATGGTAGGTGAACGTGCAGAAGTAGTTGGTGCAGGTGTTGGAGGGGGGTCTTCCGGTAGCAAGATGCCTACACTGGAAGAGTATGGTACTAATTTGACCAAATTAGCTGAAGAGGTAGTTATCATAAATTCTGGGATTCACCTAAATCCTAAAAGGAAAATGTTTTTTCTCATCTTCTTTCTTGCATTCTCAGGGTAAATTAGATCCCGTTGTGGGAAGGCAACAACAAGTTGAGCGTGTAACCCAAATTTTGGGCAGGAGAACGAAAAACAATCCATGCCTGATTGGAGAGCCCGGTGTTGGAAAAACTGCCATTGCTGAGGGACTTGCTCAGCGAATTGCAAATGGTGATGTTCCTGAAACAATTGAAGGAAAGAAGGTACTCTTTGATCATTCTCAGTTATTCACAAATAGACTTTCTAGTTGTCCATGCTATATGATTTTACATTGGTTTTGTTCTTGGTTCAAAAATTGTCTACATAAGTATTTCGTTTTTTCAGTAATCTAATATGTATCAACGTGGTCATATTAATTATCATTCAATTTTATCTTAGTTCAAATAAATGATATTTTCATGAACTATCCTGGTAGACTATGCATTTACTTTTATTTGCACTTTTCTTTTCTACTTCTTCAACGATCTCAACTTTATTTTTCACTTAATTGTTTAGTGTGTTTTAAGCCGTTGGCATGAGCAAGATTTTGGTGATATTCTTCTTTTTTTACTTTTAATAAATCTCCATCCATCTAAAAAAAATTGAAAAAATCTCAATGCATCTACTGGTTCACCTGGAAGGCCTTGGACATGATGCCTGCATCTATATGGAGGTCTATGATCATCTTTATGCTGTAGCTCCTAATATCTTTTTCCTGGTTGGTGGTTCTGTAGGTTATAACTTTGGACATAGGCCTTCTTGTAGCTGGTACGAAGTATCGAGGAGAGTTTGAAGAAAGACTCAAAAAGTTGATGGACGAAATCAGGCAAAGTGATGATATTATTCTCTTCATTGACGAAGTTCACACATTAATCGGAGCAGGAGCAGCAGAGGGTGCAATTGATGCAGCAAATATATTGAAACCTGCCTTGGCTCGAGGTGAACTTCAGGTAAGTAAATTTGTTTCAGGTTGCATTAAATATTAACTATCATCTAAGGTCGCTAGAAGATGAATGGATGCTAAATATTAACTATCATCTAAGGTCTCTAGAAGATGAATGGATGCTGACTATAGTTACTTTGAAATTCTTAATAAGTGGACTTCCAAATTTTAGCATGTTAGAATAAAGATTACCTACTTTACGACATGAAGGACTTGTATTAAATTTCTTCTTCGATGATAAACTGGTCATGATGTATAGATCTTACTGGCCAGTCCAATTATTATGTGAATTCACAGTGTATAGGCGCCACAACCCTTGACGAATACAGGAAGCATATTGAGAAGGATCCAGCATTAGAGAGAAGGTTCCAGCCTGTAAAGGTTCCTGAACCCACTGTTGATGAAGCTATACAGATTTTGAAAGGATTGAGAGAGCGATATGAGATCCACCACAAGCTTCGTTACTCTGATGATGCTTTAGTTGCTGCAGCTCAGTTATCATTTCAGTACATCAGGTACTTCACTTCTCAAAATAGTTAATTTCTTGGCATGTCAACATTGGTTGTCCAGCTTCCACCTCAGATTATTTAGTTTATACTCCACTTCAGATTATTTAGTTTAAAAACTGAAACATGTTGTTAGAACCTTATGATGAGGTGGAAATAATCCATACTTGCAGAGAAATGACAGGACGTGTGGAGTAAAGTTTCTAGCCTACAATTCTGGTCTAATGTCTAGAGTTCTGATAACTGCAAGTTGTAGTTAGCTCAGTGTTTAGCGCTACACAGAAGCTACTGCTTTTACTTAACTCGAGACCTGATTTCAATTTTATTTCCTCTTTGTATAGTTGAAATGAAACAATTTCCTGCTATAGTCATCTCTTTCCTTATTCTGTGCAACATTTTTATATATTTCAGTGACCGTTTTCTGCCCGACAAAGCAATCGACTTAATTGATGAAGCTGGTTCTCGTGTACGGCTTCGTCACGCTCAGATGTGGACCTAAGTTCATGATCTTGCTATAGTCTCTGCTCTTGAGGTCTAATTAGTGAGAAACTAAATTCATTGCAGATGCCTGCAGAAGCAAAAGATCTTGAGAAGGAGCTCAGGAAAATTACTAAAGAGAAGAATGAGGCTGTTCGAGGTCAAGATTTTGAGAAGGTATGTGAAATAGGCCCCATTTTGTCTTGTTTTATAGTTAGTCAATAGAACACCACCTGTCTACTAGTTCATAGGAGTAATAGGTAGGTGTCTAATGTACGTCCAATTTGCCAAAACAGAAGTTACAGACCACCTAACTAAATGCTAGTTTAGTTGTTTGTGGTATCTACAAATATGCTACTTTGTTGGTCATTAAAGCCTTTAGTACTATTCTGTGCTTGTTACTATCATTAACTTTTCAGAAAGGTTGGATGACTTATTCCCATGTCTGGGAAATGATTGTTATTGTCATTGCTTCAATAAGTGGTGATTGCAGTTTAATATTTAGAGAATGGTTCACATTTGGTCTGAGGCTAAGGAAAAATATTGATGGAAAATACCTGGGTAGCAGAGAAAATTGGAGACGAAGAAAAACTGAAGAATTGCATGATTCATATCTCTCAACCAATTATCTCTCAACCAATTCCCACCCTAAAATTCTCTCAATCGACTATTGCTTAGGATATTTTTGTAGTTATTTTGGTTGACAAGATATTTACTTACTATTTATATAGCTTTATCTTTTCTAGATATTCTGAAGCTCTACCACTCTGGCTACTTTCTTTCTTTATACAAAACAAAGGGTGAAATATTTGAACTTCATCAGTTTCCATTATCCCTCTTTCCTCACCTGATCTGCACCAAACAGGGGCCGAAAGACTTTTTTGTCTTTTCCACCGTTCCTTTTTTGGTTATTTTTCTAGGAGCTAACAATTATCTCTTTTTCTACAGGCTGGAGCACTGCGGGATAGAGAAATGGATCTCAAGGTCCAGATTACGGCTGTAATTGAAAAAAGCAAACAGGAGAGCAAGGCTGAAGCTGAATTTGGGGATGGTGGTGTATTAGTTACTGAATCAGATATTCAACACATAGTTTCTTCTTGGACTGGTATACCAGTTAATAAAGTCTCCACTGATGAGTCTGGACGCCTTCTTAAGATGGAGGAGACACTGCACACACGTGTTATTGGTCAAGATGAGGCTGTCAAAGCAATCAGTCGTGCTATTCGTCGTGCCCGAGTCGGGCTCAAGAATCCTGATAGGCCGATTGCAAGCTTTATCTTTTCTGGTCCCACTGGTGTTGGGAAGTCAGAATTGGCTAAATCATTGGCAACATACTACTTCGGTTCTGAAGAAGCCATGGTACGTCTTGATATGAGTGAGTTCATGGAAAGGCACACAGTTTCTAAGCTTATTGGGTCACCTCCTGGGTATGTTGGTTACAGTGAAGGTGGTCAACTGACTGAGGCTGTTCGACGCCGCCCTTACACGGTTGTGCTCTTTGATGAAATTGAGAAAGCTCATCCTGATGTTTTCAACATGATGCTTCAGATTCTTGAAGATGGCAGGTTAACAGACAGCAAGGGTAGAACTGTGGATTTCAAGAACACGCTCTTAATTATGACATCAAATATCGGAAGTAGTGTCATTGAGAAAGGAGGGCGTCGTATAGGTTTTGATCTCGACTATGATGAGAAAGACAGCAGTTACAACAGAATAAAGAGCTTGGTGACGGAGGAATTGAAACAGTATTTCAGACCAGAATTCTTAAACAGATTGGATGAAATGATTGTGTTTAGGCAGCTCACTAAGTTGGAGGTCAAGGAGATTGCTGATATTATGCTGAAGGAGGTATTTGAGAGACTTAAAGGCAAAGACATTGAACTTCAAGTGACCGACAGGTTTAGAGATCGGGTGGTCGATGAAGGATATGACCCAAGTTACGGTGCACGGCCATTGAGAAGAGCTATTATGAGATTGTTAGAGGACAGCATGGCCGAAAAGATGCTTGCCAGTGAGATTAAAGAAGGCGATTCAGTTATCGTTGATGTTGATTCTGATGGCAACGTGACTGTTCTCAATGGAAGTGGTGGCGCCCGTCGGGAACCTGAGGAATTACTTGAGCCAGTGGCAGTGTAGATCAGCTTCTCCTTATCACCTCCACCAATTCCTAGATTCAACTGCTGCATTCCTTCCTGCTGATATGCATGCCCGTTTTCGGATGTTTTTAGGGAGGAGTAGGATTTCACAGATTTGGTTTAGCCTATAACCATTAAGATTGAATTTACTAGGAACCATTCTTTCATATTGAGTTGGTCAAATAGGCATAAAGTTCAAATTTCATAAATATCATGACAGGTTAAAAAATGAATTTAGTGCAGTCCATTCATTATTTCACAAAATACATGCACTCTTGTTTAAGGTTTACTTTGCTGATGACTTCTCTCCTAAAAAAATAAATGTGTATTGATGATAACCATCACACACATAATGTATCTCATTTCCTAGACAAATATCTACATTCCCCTATTTATGTAGGCGATTGGTTATTAAATCAAAATTACTTTTTATATTACACAATTTTTACATGTCTAAACTTTTTATTGGTGTATTAGATATTATATGATAACATTTATATAGGGAAGATGTGTTCCCTATGTTTTTAAAGAAATTGAAATATAAGGAAACTAACAATACCAATTTCATTCTTGATGGTAAACAAATCAAGAAATGGTTCTACAAATTCAATTAAAAATCACAATCAAATGGATTCTCCCTCAAATACATAAGTGTTAAAAGCAATAAAACTTACCTAACATTTATCAACTTTAGCAGAAACAAGTTTCTCTATAACATCAGCTGCTTCTTGAATGGTTGTTATGCTCTCAGCATTTTCTTCCTCTACGCTTATGTCGAATTCTTCTTCAAGCCCCATCACGATCTCTACCTGAATAACAACTCAAATTAAATGGTGCAATAGATTAGGTTCTTAAGCCTAGAGCTTATTAACGCTTCTTAAATCGTTCTGATAGTTGATATATTGATCTTTTTCCAATTGATTATATGTTTTCTCGGGCACGTTGTATTTTGTACACTAATTAGTAGTAAAAACACACATTACAAGTTTCAAAAACATTATGGTAATCAAAATTGTTACTAGTTTCAAGAAATGATTTAAGAATCGTTCTTAGACTTAAAAATATGCGTCGGGCGCTAATGTTCTCACTGTGTCGAGGGAATCAGCACCAAGTTCTGTAAATTTAGTGGCTGGAGAAAGCTGAGTATCAGGGGGAAGTGCCAGTTGCTTTTTCACTACTTCATAAACCTTATCCACTGTTTCTGGCTTTGCCTGCCATCAATCATGTACACTTGTTACTTGCAACCAAAATTAGATAATTTCTACTCAAATATAGTTAAATCTGTAACATGTTAAAGTCACAAACAAACAAAGACTATGGTAATAGATTAAAGGGAGTTGAATTGGAAACTAACTGCACAAGAGATTATGCAGTGGTGGGATGTTTTGAGGCTAGGAAAGCTTGTCCTTGACCAACCTGCATTTACCAGTATTGAATTTCTTCCACTTATCTGCACATATATACAACTAGTTAATTGAAATTATACTCATCGAAGGAGTGTCCGTCCACTTTCATTATATCAAAACATACGAGATAGTTGATATTGTTTTATACTACTCTCCAATTGTCAATTAATTAGTTTTAAAGTATAAGTTTATAGTGTCTAGCATAGTATCATGAGTCAACTTTTCGATTTTATACATCAAACAAACGAAAAAAATGCTCCAGAAATATATTAACTTGACATGCATTGCTAAACTAAAAAAAACAATAAATAAAACTAATATATAGAATATAAAGGAAGTTTGATGAGTACCTGGTGATTAATAGGAAGCTTAGTCAAAGTAACAAATGACACTGAGGCTGTTGCAATGGAAGACATTATCTTGAGGTTGTGAGCAAATAACTTAACAAGCCAGATAGCATAATAGGATAGGTTGAGTAATGAGATTTTGTAATTATTAAACTGATGTTTCAAATGTGATATGTAGATAAGAGAAGTGATAAGGTGGATGCCATGTAGGACTGCAGTCTTTTTGGCTCAATAGCTCGGCTCAATAATGTTTAGCAAGCAGCATTTGTACCACTTGTATGTACCCAACTTGCTCAAATAAAGTTGATTAATATGTGATTATTTATTGAAGATAGTTTAAATATATATTATATTATTATCATACGGAGTAATAATCAATCTTTCATATATTGACAACAAATACTTTGCTCGTTATTAACGATTAAAATGGTTTCTATATGAATCGTCTTGTCAGCTTGTACCGAGTCAAGTTCGAACTACAATTACTACAGAACAAATTTTCTGATTGCTCCTAGTTAGTTCCATGAACATATGTTCATGCATAGACTTGTAAACGAGCCGAATTTTATCGAACTTGAACAGGGTTTGGCTCGGCTCGACCAGAAGAATTCGAGGTTCGGTTCGGCTTCAAATTCGAACGAATCGAAAAAATCGAGGTTCGATTCGGTTCGAAAAGATCAAAGATTCGAAGTTCGGTTCGAAGTTCAACCAGAAAATTCGAAATATAATGATAAAATATGAAACAAAATAAAATAAAAATGTATAAATTTACGTGGTTCAAGCCGAACAGAGCCTTCGGTGGAGCTCAGCCGAACCTAAAAATGATGTTCGAGCTTCGAATCGAACTTTTCGAGCCAAACTTCACGAGCCGAATAGAGCTTTCAGATTCTTTTACAGGCCTATTCATGCATATATAGTTATCGATAAGTTATAGAAGCAAATGCCAAAATCTTCTAATTATCATAGTTAACATCAGAAATCCTGTGTTAACATAAGTACATAACTGTGCTCACAGAAAGGTCTACTAGCATGAGAAGTAAACAAACAAAGACAAAATGTGAGAAGATCCCCAAAGAAGTTGAAGACAACAGTGTATGCTAAAGTCTCAGCAACAATTACAACTCCCAAATTCAACTCTAGTAAAAGAAACCAAGAACTTTTCCTCCAACATTCTTTCTCCTTGCCTCCTCATGGTCCATGATGCCAGCAGAAGTTGTCAAAACAATGTAACCAAACTGCAGGTTTCAGCGGGGGGGGGAAAAAAAATCAGATATTGCTCAACCAATGCCTCGTTTTAGAACAATAAAAGGTTGGTCATATGCAATATTAAGAAAGAAAAGGGAGGAGTGGAGGACTTTCCATTGTCATAAATCCAAATTATAGATTAATATATCAACATATAAAGGTATACACAGACTAACTAGTTTGTGTACCAAACAACAATTAGTGATTAGAACTAGGGTCTAACATTTATTAGTGTGCAGAACAGGATGGGGTGGGGAAGGGTTTCAACATGAAAAGGACATTAACCTGTCGCGATGGGAGCAACCTAGCGGTCCATCCTTCAATTTCCTTAACGCCAACGTCAAAACGAGGACTGATGACACCACATTTGTTCAGCCTGCCATTCAGTTCTACAACGATCTTACCAGACCTGTGGTCATCAACATATTCAAATTCACCAATGTAGCCTGTATTGAATAAGATAATGTAGTCAGTGGCCATAAGGAATACATAATAGAGATGTCACAAATGAAATAACCGTAAATAAACGTACCATGCTTTTGCATGACAATGAGAAACTTGATTATCACTTTGGAGGAAGGTCTAATCATGACCTGACGCTTTCCCCTTTTCTCAGCATTGTACATGCTCTTAAGAGCATCATTAAGAACGCTAACTCTCACCATGTTTGCCTATAATGATTTGAACATTCAAACAAGTAATCAGCACAAGTCTTCTAAATTGTAAGACATAACGCATGAGAACATTGCACCATTTATCAGTTCAACTACACTATTATAATAAAATTGGCAAATAATTGACAGCTGAACGATCCATATTAAGAAAAAGGAAGATATGATTACAAGTTGCAAAAAGCATTAAGAACGTAAGTCATTTCGGCAAAGACCAGACTAGTGATAGCTAAGCAATACACATGCAATAGAGGAGCCAAAATGGAAGAGTTACGTTTTCTCAATAAATTTCAGCTGGAACCAATCTTCGTAACATTGAGCTAAGGTGAATACCACCCACATAGACACATAATCATATGTAAAAACCAAGCTAATCTTTTAGTCAAAGATTCAAACTTTCTAAATATAACATTAATGACATTATCAACTCCAATATAAAAATATATAAAAGCCCTTTAACTTAGAGCAATGAGTTAAAACATTGAAAATTATACAAATACCGAATTATTTCATCCGGACCATAAAAACCAAACTAAATATTTCATCCAAAGATTCACACTTTGCAAATACATCAATGGCATTATCCACTCCAATAAAAAAAAACAGCCTTTTGGGGTAGAGAAACTTGTTAAATCATCGAAAATTATACAAAGGGATTATTTCTTCCGAGCCAAAAAACACAAGAGTAAATATTGTGGCCAAAGATTTCAACTTCCCAGATACAAAAATCAATCACATCATCAACTCCAATAAAAAAACAGCCATTCGGAGTAAAGAAAGGGGTTAAATCATTGAAAATTTTACAATTATCGAACTATTTCATCCGAACCATAAAAACCAAACTAAATACTCCAGCCAAAGATTCAAACTTTCCAAATACAACATCCATGGCATTATCAACACGAAATATAAAAATAAAAAGCAGGCTTTTGGGGCCAAAAAGAAGGTTAAATCATCAAAAAAAAAAAATTAAACATGGGATCATTTCTTCTGAGCCAAAAAACCAAAAATCTAAATATTCTAGCCAAAGATTCCTACTTTACAAATATATCATCAATGAAATTATTAACTGCAATAAAAAAAATACTCCCTCCGTTTTTTTATTTGTCGTTCTAGGCTAAATTTTTTATTTCAAAATATTTGTCAATCTAGCATGAAAAATTATAATTCCACATTTCCAATATACTTTTGACTACTTTTTCTTATGAAATTATCAACCAAGCAATGATTATCATTTTTATCATTTTACATTCTCAATATACTTCTCCACTATTTTTTTATTTTCCTTAAGCTATGAGCAAATGACTACAGCATAAAATAAAATAAAAATGGAGGAATTATTAAAATCACACATATATCTAACATCATAACAAAATCTTAAATACCCAAATGACCAAAATCTTAAAGAACATCACAGCTACTTCAATAGTAATAAATTATTTCAAATGTTACATACCAATGTAGAAAAAAATAATTTAAAAAGAATAGAAATACATAAATGATGAAATTAAGAAAATATATTAGACATTGGAGTGATGAGGAAAATGAATCTTACAGGAGAGAATAATAGTGAGAAATGGCCCTCGAGAAATTCAGACTATTTTGTGATTAAAGAAGTTAAATTCACAAAAACCCTAACTCATATATTCTTCATTCGGATTATTAGTCCGGCCCATGTTCACTAACCCATTTATTGGAGGGATTGGATGGGAATTTTAGAGGTGCTCTAATGTCGGTTAGATTCGAGTTCTAGTGTACTGTTCGGCTTGATTCGAAATCGAGTCAATCGGGAATTCGACCTGAAATACTTGTAGATAGTCGAAATTTGATTAATTAAATTATGGAACCTTAATTTACGAGCATCGATTAATTAAATTAATTTAGGACCAATCGTACAATTACAAGTGATATAGTTGAATTTGATGACATGTAGTGATATTACATGGAAATCAAAAGTAAGCATTAAATGAATTTCACGAGCAAAGTCGGCGCACTCCACATTCTTGAAAGTTGGCAAAAGCTTTCCCGTCAAGAGAAAGCCTCGAAGCATGCTCTGTCTGAAATGCTTGAATAATTATCAAGCCAGCGCCATATAAATCTGAGAAAAAAGTTTTCTAGCAACTACTCGGTAGGAATTTCTTCGCTGAAATCGCTTTTAAGTTTTGGAAAAAGAGCTTTATGAAGAAAACCTAAAACCGTTATCAGGATTCTTAAGGCGCTTTGATTGGAGACAATTAGAATCGTCTAGTCAGGTCATCTGAGATCGAGTTCTTGGAGTATCTTTCTTTCGAGCCATATCTGAAGTCAGTCTGAGGGTATGTCAGTGAGGAATTATATCGAGTTCATGACCGAGTTTAGGATCATATCCGAAGGTCGAGAACCATGTCAGAGTTAGTCGGGAATAGCGTAGAAGGAGTCAAGTCGAGCTGGGCTATGTATTGTAGACGTTAGCATATGTAGGAGAGAACTAGATTGATTGTTCAACTTCAATCGTTTGACATACATTTATTTGTGCTCTGAAAAGATTTCCTTAAGGGTGTTATCATAATAAAACTTTTCTTAGCATTACAAAATTTGGCACCCCAGATGGGATTATCTCACAGTCACCAAGTAACAGCCTTGAAAATTATTCGAAGGCCTATACCGACTCTTGGCCATGTTCGAGCATTACTGCAAGTGTATGAGTCACAACAAGATGGTTTTGCCGATACAAAACTGACTAGGCGTGTAGCTGTGTCTTACGCCATGCCAGAAATCAGTGACAAATTCAGGTTGGCTTTAAAGCCTAAGCAGGTTGGAGGGGCGCTTCGTCAAGTTGTGGGCTGACATCGGATCATTTAAGAAGAATCTTTACTTGATGGCGATAGCGATTCTTACCACAGGACTAGAAGGCCCTCGTGCACCGACAAGACTATGAGAACTCTACAGGGTCACAGAGCCTAATAACTTGGAGATTCTAGGATTTGGATTTTGGATATTTCGATCGAATTTAAGTATTTGATCGCGTGCTTTATATTCTTATTACACATATGATGAAGTGAATGAAAAAAGTATAGAAATTACAAAATACTAGCATTCTATTACATTCATAATCCGAAAAAACTACCATGGCATGTTTAAAGCTTCTACCCCGCCCTCGACTTTGGTTAATAATAAGCAATCATTTACTCCCGAATTTAATATATATCGTTCATCTATAAAATACTCCATTAAGCCATATGAATATCAATAAAATTTAGTCTATGAATTTAATATATAAACTCAATTCTACTCTATTCAAATGAAAAATTTCATGCCTTGATTTGTTAATCAACAAATTTGAATTTTACTTTTCAAATGTATCGCTCCACCCAAATTTAATTTATCTATAACTAGTTGTATACCTGTATCATAGTTATTCACCAAAATTATCACTCCATTTGACAAATGAGAAATAAGGTTTTCAATTTTCAGTTGAGTGTTGTTAAAATTGGTTTTCTTAATGATTTTCTTTTCTTTGTGTCATGTATATATGTGATTTGTTATCTTAATTATCACTCCATGTGATTTACTATGTTAATCAAAAACCATTAGTGTTAATTGTTAGATGAATTGTTGATGATTTATTAACATGCAAGCTCCTTTGAATTTGATAGTCTTAGAAATTGTGATACCTAGTTGATCGCAGGAGGTTGAATCTATGTTGAGTTTCTTAGTCTTGAATAATCGGACGGAGTAAAGTCAAGTGAAACTTGAGTTTCGCACTTGAAGTCATGGCTAAACAAATCAGGAGGCATAAATACATGTTGTAAAGTAATTAGGTTATGCTTACCTAATTACCTCGCTAAATATAATATTATTATTTAACTTTAGCCGTCGAATAGTTAATAGGTAGCTCTTTTTAATTAAACTAACATTAGTAAATTACTACTAACAAGTTATTAACAAAACTCAACTAACTATTTAAATAATTAAGCGGCTTAAGTTAATTATTTCGAGTTCATCGATTAATAGTTTACCGTGTAGTGTAAATTACCCAATTAGGAATTTTATTGATTACAATCTATTTCTCGATTATCAAATATAGTTTAATTTCATCAAATGAAATAATTCAACTGTCATTGTATGTGTGACATTGAAATTTCGAGATAATAGGCCAAAGCCACTTTCAGACAAAAAATCTAACTACTACGTATATATAAATAAAATTAAACAAAATAAACAACTCGTCATGCTTAATAAACTATATGAAACGAGTAATCAGCAACTCTAGAGCATCAACTCCATTAGTCACTGACGGTCTTACATATCAACTTGTGAGTTTTGATATTGTATATATTATTATGAATTAATAAATGGTATTACGAGTTAGAAAATATTCTTGCTTTGTGTTGATAGAGATGGTTTAAGAAGAAATTGGAGAATTAGAAGTTACAATTGAATTCTAAACAATGTTGAGATCTTAGATTATAGATATCGATTTATAAGTATAAAATTACTTGTTGTCTTTGCTTGAATTTTCTCTTTGCCTTGGTTATGATTAGATTTAGGGATAATTTTTCTTTAATGAATTGAATTTTGAAAGAAAGGGGACTAAAGGAATCTGAAACAATACCTTGAAAAACTGTAATATGAGGCAGATGAAAATTAGATGAGTGATTGAGAGCAAAAGAAATATGATATCTGCTATAGTTTTTGCATAGGATATGAATATAATTTTGAGTGTATTAATACTCTGATCATCAAATGTGATTATTTCTTAAATAATTTGGCAACAATTTATGTTTTGTGTTTTTGTTAGCTAATGGGAAAGCCTCGAAGGATCAATTATTTTTTAAAAGAAAAGAACAAACAATTCCTTCAACAGAGAATGCACAAACTGTAGAAGATCTTGTGTTATTGATATGAAGTTTCAAATCGGACGGAAAACTTTAAAAGACCTGAAATGAGAAGTTTAGTATGAATTCTATCAACCAATTATGAGTTCATTCTGAGATCTCGAATATATACAGATTAACAAACATGATGAGTATTTAGGCAATTTATATCGCTCGTAGTAATTGCCACCGAATTAAAAACTGACTTTCGTTTGAGGCCGGAAATCGGCGCCACCGGCAATTGTAAATATAATTATTTCCATGACTTTTCCTTGGATTTAGAATATTCAAAAGTCAGTCCTGAGGTCTTTGTCGCCGTGTATATTTAATAGTCGGAAAATCAACAACTTTCTGATTGATGATTTTCAAGATTGGAAAAGGAGTAGGAGGAAAAAGCTTGTGATTTGTTGAGGCATGGGGGATGAGATTGATCCATGATAAAGTTGTGTAATGTATGTCGGTTACTAAATAAGCCACAACATATACCCCAATCATTTTGACAAACAGTGCACAACAAAGATAATATAATAGGTTTGGCGTTCATTGAAGTCTGACAAAATGTTTGACACTCACGAGATGGCGTTTAGGGGTCATGATGAGAAGGAAGAATCGTTGAATTGTGGAAATTTTCTTGGTGGTAGACCTTTTGGCTATATGATGAAAAGAGTAGGCGTGATAAGCAGCGTTAAGTGTATCTTATACTTGGGGAAGAAAAATTCAAAAGTCATTCAAATGTTTGCAAGAAGAAAGTTAGAAAAGGATTGTAGTTAAATTGGTGACTCTTAACATAATTGCAGTCAGAGCGAGGATGTTTTCCATGAAAGAGCATATAAGCGATTGTGTTGAGATTTGTTGATAAGAAATGAATATTAGAGAGAGCCTTTTTTTTTATCTAGTACGTGAAAAGAGCTACTTCCCATGGTACACTAAGAATGAGGTTCTTTAAGTTCTTTCTCGAAGCAATCTTGATGTTAGGAAAATTCATTAGTCGGGGATATGATGGAGCAAATAATATGCGAGAACATGCTTCCCTTGAAAAGAATATCCTTATGCATATTATGTTAATTCTTGAGACCAAATGCGTCTTGATTGACATTGATCGCAGTACTTTGAGAGGTTGTTTATGTTGAGAACTTTTTCAAAAGTTGAGATATTCTCAGTTAGGCCAGGATCGGCCAGCTTGCCAATGATGAACTACAGATACTCAAGCGAGAAGGGTAGCAAATGATTGAAATGATGAACTAGAAGTGGGATGGGACTTAATCGAGTTTGTAAATTACAGTGAGAATCTTCGTTGAGGTTCCTACTTGAGACCGGTTCAAGATTGATTGAGATGTTCAAATCTGCATGGAAGTTCTCGATATTATTGATGAGGAAGACATGACTGACGTGGTCAGCATTCTCATCTCATGAGCGATGAGTTCATTTTATTTTGTTTTCATTTGCATTTAAATCAAAATTTATGGAGATTGCGATTTTTCTTTCTCGAGCTCTTGAAAAGAAGTCACAAAGATATTGCAGAATGCTATGTATCTTGTTCGGACTAACTCAAGACTCTACTTTAAAAATTAAGAGATGATGGATGGGATGATTTGCTCTTAAAAGGAAAAGAATCATTTGTGTCGTTATGACATCTGAAATTCACTGCACGAATGAAAATTATAAAAAAGGAAGAAGAGAGCTTAGCCGTGTCGATTTAGACATGTTTTCAATTGAAAGAAGAATCATTATCGAGTTGATATTTTATGCTACCAAAAGATTTTCAATTGCAAGAGTTGAATAATCGTTTAAATAGATTAATCTATGGACTTGATTTCTCTTGGTGTGCTCTTGATCCAAAAGAAAAATATGATTAGATTCGATGTTAACAAAATTTGGAGCTTTCAAAAGGTATTATTTAGGAGATTTCTGAGGCAAAGTAGAGCAATTATTACCAATTGGAGTTAACGTGCTTAGGGTTGAGTTTAACGATGAGGAGTTGAATTCTCTTCCCGAGTATTACGAAGTTGTTTGATGGATGTGAGACGGAAGATAAAAAATATATCCGTAATATTCAAATTGGGTTTTTCTTTGTCTTACGCTCCCTATTTCTACTCTGACATCGAATGTGCATTTTTCATCTATGAAATTGTGAGAAGCTTCGAGTCCTTGACAAAATTTGTGATGATTATGCTACCCAATGCTTTACTTTTGTATATTTAGAAGATAATAGTAGGCGATTTTGAAATATTGATGTTCTTATAAATGATTTTTAGTGATTGAAAGAGCGTAGGTTGCTCTTGTAATTAAATTAATGAAAGTCTAATTCTTTTAATTTTTATTTATTTCTTCTTCCCTTACTATAATTTTATTTAGGCTACCTTACTTATTAGCAATGATATCGAAACACTTACAATCTTTCACACAAACAATTTAAATTTAGGATCATCATCCAAAATATGATGAAACTCTAAATCTCTAATTTAACCATTCATTAAAAAGGAGGTGTAATTATTTCATCGCGCAACAAATTTAAATCATCTCCTCAATTTGGTGAAACTTCTGAATATTGAATTCAAAACATAGGAATATTAGATACTATAGAAATAAGTGATAAAGAAATACGTAGTAAATTTCAAGAAGACATAAGTTGTTGATGACTTCAGTCTGTTTTCGATTGTGAATTTGGATAGCCAGGCACTCCCAGTTGTGCCGATCGACTTGATCGAATGAAGAAGCCCCGGCGAAAAGAAAGGATCGGTTGCCCGGCTAGAAAGCTCCGGCGATCGAGTCCGTAGGGCTTGAGAGGAAATATAGTTATGTAAATGGGTGTGGGTATCAAAATGAACTTATTTGATTTGTGCCGAAGTTACCTTTTATAGGTGCTTGGACCGTTACGGTGAGTGAGCTCTTGATTTCCCACAATGTGCTCGAGTAGTAGCGGTTTTGGCTCGTTAAGGTGTTGGACAATTATGATCTTGATAACCATAAATTGTATTTAACCCAATTGAGCCCGTTAATCTAGATTATCGATAACGGTCTCCTTCCTTCACTTACCGATTTGGACTGACTGACGTTTAACAAAACTTTCCCGGCATGTTAATGTGGTCGTGTCCGTTTATTTGGTGGCCTTATCGTCTGACCCGTTTGCGGATGGACCCAATATTCTTGGACGATCTGGACGACTCGTTTGTTCATGGGATTATCATTTGCCCACTAGAATTGTTAGAAATATGAGATATTTGAAATGTTCGTTGAAAAATTCGGTTAATACTTGACCGATTTACTAAAACAAGTTAAGTTCGTATATATGTTCGATTGTGACAATGTTCATATTAGGATACTTGATGTGACTAGGGGGTTATGATGTGCTTACTAGGAGTCGCTTCATAATCAATATATTAATTTATAGTGTTCGAGTTAACATTTATTAATATCTGACCTTTGTCGGTCGAACTTTGAAGTCATATTACAAACGAGGAAATCAAGTTATAATGCAATTATGAACTTCGGGGTTAAAATATAATTATATAGAAATAATGGGCGAGGATTCGAAATGAGTCGCGAATGGGGCATGAGCCAGGAAGGATGAGAAGGTTCAGGGCAACAAAAGATCGCTTCCAGTGAGGATCGAGAGAAGAGGAAAGTTCAAGCCTTCCTCACATTTTAATGAGGTTTATCAACTTGAGACATTCTAAGATGTTCCACATATGGGTAGGCATTCCAAAATGTTCCAACACCCTATATAAAAGGACTTCGTTTGATGAATTCTTTCTTTCATTCTTTTTAGTATTCGGCTTTTGTAAAAGACAAAAAAGCTCGCTCTTTCTCACTGTTTTGAGTGAACTAATAGGTAGAAAAATCCCATTGGATTTTTCCATGCAGCTTTACTCGTCCCCAATAGTTAAATATTTTTTTAAGGGAATTGTGATAAAACTCACTGAGGAACTTGTTAGCTTCGTTAGTGTGTGGACAATTCTTAGAAAGCGTCCCATTTTGGATCTTAGGTAGGGTTTATCGCGTTATTCATTCTGACTTTGATTATTCTCGAAGAGCGGTACCACGTATTTATCTCTTTTACAATTATTGTTTATCTGTTGGTGATGATAAATGATTAAGTATCCATAGTAATATTATTTATAGGATGGAAACTCAGCGGTAGCCTCGAGCCGGAGTTCTTATATTGTATTTATGTAATTAATGTGATGCGTGAATTCCAGAATTTGATTATAATACTATATTTTGCTTCTTGTTAATCTTTAACTTCGTTTATGCATGAATGTCAATTAAATATGATTAATAGTTTAATCAGTTTCGAAATAAAAATATTATAATACTAGAATAATTTATCTAATTAAATGTTAAATTTGAAAATATTCAATTGAGTCGAAAATGTTAAATTAACGCCGCCGCTTGAAATTAGAGTAATAACGACAACGCGTCGCTTTCTGCATGGCGATCGATGAACTCGAACTCCCAGGGTTTTAGAACCACAGGAGTTCGGTACTTATCGGCGGAGTCTTTGACGGCCGTTTATCGTCGGTTGGACTTTACGCTTTCGTTAAGATGTTTGCGCATCGATTAAATTCATTGAAATTAATTTCTTTTGGCGGGATTAATTTATTCAATTTAATTTATTAAAATCGATTAATTTCTAGTTAGATTAGAATTAGTTTTAATTTATTGAAGCCTAAAATAATTAGTTGATTAAAATTAGATTTAATTAATTGGAAATATTTAATTAGATTTGATCTCTTGAATAAAATTTGAAGTTGATTTTGAAATTCAATTAGATTTGATCTCTTGAATAAACTGATAGAAAATTATTTATATTATTTGATAATTAAACGATTATATATAAGTATATAATTCGATTGATGGAATGTACTTGATCAGCGATTTCATCCATGCTATACTTGTATAAATATAATTAAGACAATTAATTTATGCATGTATAATATATGTTTTTATATATTGATGGTGCCATGAGATTTGATGATATGACTTATTTGTATTTTTAGAAATATGGTCTCTATAGTTTTACCTAAAAATGAATGACATGTGAATTAATTATTATTTAATTGTAAATATAATCAAAAGATGAAATCATTTAGAGAGTCGGACTAACGGAAAATGAATTCTGATTTAAACGTAGTTAAGAGCGATTTAAATTTATGTATTTTTCCTCATAGAAGTCATATTACATTATCTAAAGTGTTATATTTAACTTATGATTGATGTGATATAAATTTGAACATAAAGTATGTGGCAGCATCATGGTATTAAATATAACTAATCGCCGATTAAGTTAAGTAATATTGTCGCTTTGAACTACAGAATTCGGGTAGCATTAAGCAGGCGGACATGGTAGTATGACATAAGCTTCATCTCTGGGATGCTATCTCGATGGGATGGATCGCGATTCCCAAGTAGGACTTAGACTTCGTCTCTGAATTGTTATAAGTAGTTTTTGGTTATTTAGCGGGTGACATGATGTCGGACATTGGACGGAGTGGACAAAAGAGGTTAAGCTAAAGCGATCGTGTAGAACTTTTAGTGACGCCAAAGATATGTTAATCATAATTGGTGTATGATCGCTAAGTATAGTTAAGACTTCGTATAGGTACTTGTTATACTTAGTATCTTTGGGTAAGTTGTGAAAGCCTTTAGTATTTTTTTGTTCTATTATTTTCTATTAAACATTCTTATAAATGAAAAAACTAAATTGTTGTTTGTTTCATTATCTTACATTGTAGTTAAATGTCCTCCAGGCTACAATAAGTTGAAAACTCTCCGATCCGCATTGGAAAAATGCAAATTTAATGGCATTAACTTGAGAATTGTTTGGTCGAAGGTCTTGACTATTTATTTTGAGGATAACAAATTACGAATACTAATGAGCTTTTTGAGTTGACTTATTTCAGTGCGATCGAGGCACATTTCAAGTCATCCATTGAAGATCTAACTTTCGAAGATTAGTCTTAGCAGTTAGGATCTTTGTAAGAAATTTCTATCTATCTATTTTCGAGAATAATTAAGAGTGCTTGTCAATCCAAGTCCCAAGCCCTCGTCATTTAAAGTGTATTTGGACTTAATTAGGAGACTTGGAAGCCGAGTCAAAATCCAAGTCCCAAGCTCTGCGTCGCTTGCTTTTCGCGTGGCTTGTGCATTTTAGTCGGGACTTCCTTTGAGTCAGATGGAGATCACGGGCTTCGTGTTTGGCCGTTAGGGTTAGTGGGGACTTGATGAAGTCTGATCAAGTCTGATTAATCATTTTCTACACTTATAAAAGCCAATTAAAACATGTTTTAACCTAACTTTCGCGTGCTTTTGCACGTTTTCAAGCTTCGTTTGAGAACTTTCTAAAATTAAAAGAGCGCTCTGGGTATTCCACAATTAGATTGATAGGATTTCATAGTCTGTTTATTCAAATCAGTTATATTGATTGTAAAGAAATATTGAAATCTTGAGTTGTATCTTGGAGTTCTTAATCGAGAGATTAAGTATTGAAATCTTGGATAGTATCTTGGATTAACCCAATCGGGAGATTAAGAGTGTTGAAATCCTAAGCGGAGCTTTGGGTTTTGCTTATAGGATTGCTAGAAGATTTGTGACGTTTATATTGGAGTTCTTTTGCTTGTCTGAACTTCGGGTTAGCTCCTTTCATGGTGGTGATAGTTCCCAATCCACGAGGTTGGAAAGCCGTATTCGGCGCTTAGGAAAGCGAAACTCGTTAAAATCGTTGAGGTTGTTTAACCAACTTGTCTTTCATTCGTTTACTTTATTTTATTTATTATATTGTTGGTCATTTGATTTATTTCGTGTTATTCAATATAAATAAGCATTCTAATTATTGTCTTAATTGTATGGGGTAGTATTATAATTGGTGGTTTAACGATTTAAATTTGATAAATTTTTTAATTAAATCTTAAAATTGGAAAATCCAAAAATACGGTATAATCCTTATTAACCCGCTAAGGATAGTAATTAGTCCATACGATTGGTACTCGAGCCGGTGTTATATAATTTGAGCTTAATATCTAAGTAGAAAAGATCATGGGAAGTATAAGTAATTTGGATCTTAATGGTAATTTCTATGGTGAGGGTATATGCAGTTACAGGCCCTGCTTCTTGATGGTAATAACTACGACCTCTTTCTTGATGGTACTAACTATGATTAATTTAGCAATCATATGAAATTTTATGTCTTGAGTATAGATTATGTCTTTGGAGGATTATCGTCGATGGACTCTTTTGATTACGATAAAGATTAAACTACCGGTACGAATACGTGTCGATTGATGATATAGTGATGAAAAAAAAAAAGAAGAAAGCACGAGAAAGTTGGTTAGCAAAATTGAGAGAGTACCAATCAAAGATGGTGATAAGGTTAAAGTTAAGTGAGCTTCGTCTGATAAACTCGAGAAAGTTACTCTAGAAATGCGAAGGTTGTAGCACACTACTGTATGTGTATGGAAGAGAGATAAAAAGGCATGGCTGCCAAAAGAAATTTGAGATTTGCTAAAAACCGGTCATGTTGGAACAAATCAAGTGAAGCAGACTAAGGTTCGCCTCTTGACCAAGAGTGTCGAAGTTTGAGATAAAGAGGGAGAAATCATAGCCGATATCGTCGGAGGTTTAATCACGATTCTCAATAATCTCAATCTCTTGGAAAAGAGAGTTCATTAGAGAGGAGATACATGGTAAAATATTGAAGCTTCTCACGGATGATAATGATAGGAAGATTTGTTCTGTCTTGAATCCCGCAGACATTGGGACGGACCGTTGCAAGAACTTATTGGATTCGTTAAAGAGAATTTGAAGAAAGAGGTGATAGCACAAAAGCTGAAAAAGAAGAAAAAAATCTACAGCGCTTGTTCTACCAAAGTTGAAAGCTACTTAAAATGAATAAGTGAAGAAGATATGGTGATGGCCCAGATTATCTTTGGCTAAGAATTTCAAAGAGACTTCTTAAAATAAAAGCAACAAGGCGAGTATCCTCGAAGGAATTAAGTAAGATATGTATTAATCATGAGAAGAGGAGCAAGACAAAAGAGTACGAAGTTACCAAAATGATCAATCGAAGCAGTACACTTGGGATGGCGTAGCAAGAGGAGTTCGAGACTGAAGGCTGAGGAGGTGCTAATACTTGACTATGTCGATGGCCAATGATTCCGTGGGTAAGCCTCGGATTCTAATACAGTTCCTCTTCTCGATATTTAACTGTATAATGAGCCTGAATGTGAATGTAAAAACTATAACATGACTTATACTGAATTGAATGAGGCTAATGATCGCATGCTAGATGATTATGCTAAATTGATGGATAAATGTAAGGAATTATCTCTAAATAATAAGTGCATGACCACTAGAATATCTGAACTTGAAAATAACATCACTTTGTTAAAAATTGAAGTGGATCTTAAAAAAGGTGTTGATCTTGAGAAAGTTGAGCTTAAACAACTTTTAGAAAAAGCTAAGAAGGAGAATCTTGAGTTAGCGTTAGCCTATATGGCGTCACTTAGAGGGGGTGAATAAGGACTAAAAGAATTAGATTGACCGCTTTTCCCACTTATCTGAACTTTAATTCAAGTTTCGCGTTAATCTGACTTCTTGATTTAGCCAAAACAAATCACGAAATAGGCTAAATAGTGTGCCTTTCGAATGAATGCTAGATAAAAGATGAAGCTTGATAAAATGATCTACTTGATCGTTATGTGCAATAAAACATCCAAAACTCATTTTTGATTAATATTAACAGTAAAAGCTTCGTTCATCATAATAGATTAAGTCCGTTACCGTGGCTGTTGATCGATCTAGCGATCTATTAAACATACGTAATTGATACATAGATATCTTTAGGTGAGTTTTAAGATATTCTTGATAGCTTAAGTTTAATTATGATTTGATGGAGTGCGAAATATAACAATTAAGTTCATTGTCCAATCAAACTATCAAATCATGAATATTGAATTAAGATCAACATAGGATATTCTATTCGGCTCGATTAAACTTGACATATCCAATTTATCACAATAATTCAATTATATGCCGACATGATAATAAGCGTATAAACTGGCATATAATCGAATCCTAAACAGATATATATATAATATGTGTAATAAAGTAAAGAGTGGGGAAGAAGATGCAGGCTTCGACATGGTGTTTTTATGGGGATTACATTTAAATCGTCCCAAACCGAAACTCTACTTGGGCTTTCACTAGAATCCATAGATGAAGACTTCTTCAAAATGGTAGTGAAGCCCAGGCCAACTCACAACTCTTAATTTCCTTCTCGTCCAGTCGCTAGAACCCCGAGGGCCTTTGATTTATTGATCAGTCGGGGATGCAGCTCCTCTGCCTCGGAGCACTCACATGTCCTGTGCTTGAGCACTTAGCCTCAACACTACGGCAATCTACTCGATTCCTAGCTTGAGTAAGCCTGCTTGACACCTCGGACCCTCAGCTTCTAGTATGAAGAACAAATCCTAACTTAATGAGGGCATCTCTTTTTATAGAATAGAGATTGTTGTTTTATCCCAATCTAAATGTCTCGATGACTCTGATAGGATTACAATTTTGGCACAATTTATAACTCCTTACATTGAGTAGATGATACATTGAAGTTTGTTCGACTCCTTGTTGAGTATATAGAACTTTGAGCTCTTGAACTTCCCGTTTTGAGCATTTCGTGAGCCGCTTGAATGCTCTTTAGTTTTCATTTCTCATTTCAGTTTAGCGTAAGCCCATTCTCTTTGATAAATCGCAATTAAACCTCATGTGTTTGAAATTTGAGTGTTTAAAGATGAGAAATAGTATAAACTTATTTAAATTGTTTGGGAAAAGTTGGGGAAAGAGTTTGGAAGATTTGGTATTTAAAGGGGTGAGAAAATGGAGTTAAAGAAAGCGGACAAAAGCGGCTACTTTTTGACACCCGTGAGACCTACGTCGAGAGGCTAGATCGATGGGGTCCCTGAGAAAAACAGCAAAAAGCTTCAGGTCATCGAGACCCCCATCGAGACCCCTGGGGTCTCGATGGGGTCTCGATGGCGATTTTTGCGGCTTAAATCGCGTTTCCACGACGTTATAACTCCGATTTTTGGCGATTCCAAAAGCGTTGGAAAGCTCTTTTCAACCCTTTAATAAAATGAATTCAAACCCCCAGTTTTATACATTAATATTTTCAAAATATTTTCTTTTAAAAAACATTGTTAAAATATTGAAGCAGTTAAGATTTTTTTTAGTCAAAATGATTTGAAAAATATCTCCCAAATAAGAACTTCAATCAAGATCAAGGAAAGAAAGTAAGTAAGATTCAAGCCATAACTTTACCTAATCTTGACTTGCATCCAGAACTAAATGCTTCCGATCTTGATTCTTCATCAAACTTTTCTTCTTGGTCCTTTTCGCTGACCTTGTTAGATAGACCGATCTTATGCATCCTTAATTCTTACTTTGGAAAACTTTGTCATGGTTGATTAGCCTTGTCTACATACATTACTCATATTTTGGCATTACAAAATTACCTTGAGGCTCATGTCATTTCTTCATTGTCTTGATGCCTTGATATTGTGCTTGTTTGATATTAATGTCATCTTTCGTCAAACAGCACCTTTCTACAATACCTATGAATAAATCACTTAAGCAGCATATGTTAGATAGTAAATCGAAATATTTAAGTCATCATTAAAAACAAGGTGTGCGGACTAAGTAGTCCAACCAGGCTCTACTTTTTTTGATGATGACAAAACGATGATGCCAAACTGTAATCGTAACTAATATAAAGGTTAAGCCTTGAGACATGGTTTGCTTTGTCTCATGCTAGATAAAATAAAATATTTAAGCATACTAATGGCATATTTCATGGCATCAACAACATTCTCCCCCACTTTTGAATAAATCAAAAGGTACATACTAAACACTGATAGATACCATATAACACCGTCTCATTAGAACAAGTGCTTGATAGACATGGTTAAAGAGGAAGCTACATGTTAAAAACATATAAACATGTAAGCACATTAATATGGTTTTATCATAAAATAAAAGATATACAATGAAGCATATTGCGAGTGTATCTGACATCACACATAATCCGCTTTCATGGTTGAGCCAAAAAAAAAAAAAAAAGTGCAAAAATTTGAACAAGTGATGTGTCGAACATGTCATCTAAAAATAAATTTAAGAACATTGACATATGATAAAATATTACTTCAATTCTCATTATCAAAAAGTTTAAAAACTCAAAAGAGAATAAATGTGGATAGATCCCTCAAACAAAGTTATCATCGGGAAAAAGACAATCATGAGTTTATTAATTCGTCCCTCGAACAAAGTTCTCTTAGGACGGCCAACAAAGTACAATATGCTTGAACAAGAAGAGTCCACCGATTCACGGTTTCATTGGGCAACCGTTTAGGAACAAAAGATGATATGCGATGTGTGATATACCATTTTTAGAGCGAAAACATTTACGCCATGACATGCATATACACAAGTGGTTTAACAAAACTTGAAAAGTGAAAATAAGTAAATGGTTTGTTAAAACAAGTTGGACTAATAATCAATATACCGAGGATAAGCGATTTGGACACGTTGATCGACTTTAATAGATTACTCTATCGAAGATAGGTAAGACTCTCCCGCTCTCGATAGAAAGTTTGCATATACCATTAAAAGGACGTAATAGAAGACAATGCGCGTAACTGAACACTCGAGTTTAAAGAAAGTTTAAAGCATATCTTGGCGGAAGAAAGTTAATATTTTATCACTCGATTATATAAAAGCTTGATATTTGACGCGTGTTTGAAAAGTACCAAGCAGAAAGGTAAGGTACAAAGTGGAAAAAAATTTAAATCATGAAAAACAATCACTAATCTTATGCTGACCAATGAAAACATAAAAACGAAAATCATTATTGGCTAGAATTGCGTGTCATCACGAAATGCATTTAAACAACAACATATCTGACGGATGACAAATGAATTAAAAATACAATAGGCATATGAACATTTAAAACTTTTGCACATTCTCCTTAAAACAAAATGTATTTTCTAAAAATTCCTACTACAACCATCTTGAAAAGATCCAAGAATGCTCATGGTTGGGAAATAGCTTTTCAGCAGGAAAAAGCAAGTGGAGAAAATAGTTTTAAACAAAGGACATAATTCTTGCTCAAGTAATCGAACAATAATAAAATTATAGAAAAACATGATTGACAAAGATAAGTTCAGATTAGAAGATTAAAAAGTAAAGCATCAATTGTAGCACTTTTACATTAATTATTTCAATATAAAAGCTAGGCCTCTGATAAAATTTCTTCGTAACAGAATGAATATCTCCGTTATTTGAGAAAAGCGTTTTCTTGAGTAACTTCATGAGAGTTTTTAACAAAGATCTAAAATCAACGCTTTGCCCCAAGCACATTTTGCCCATGATCAACAAATAGGTGTTAAGTCCAAATATGAGTTAAGAGACATTCCAAAATCTTTTTAGAGTACAAATTTTTCGCTTTTAAGGGCATAAAACATTTTAAGTAACCTAAAAATACATGACTCCCTCAACTAATGCATATAAATAATTCAAAACATTCAATCTTCATGTTGACTAGAACATACATAACTTTGAATTTCAATAATGTGAATCATGCCTGAGAGAGGGAATATCATAAGTACTCAAGTTGAGGTAAAAATGTGAAAGCACATTTGAACTTTGAGTAAAGATAACAACATGTAAGCATTTCTCAAGAAACATTTACATCTAGAAACACATGTCGGGAGAATTTTGGAATTACCAAAACCAAAATATATGTTCAATATGTAAATTGAAAATCAATAAATGCACTTTTCCATATTGCATGATATATGCTGGGGCATACGCGTATAAAAATTGAAGCATGACGTATATGTCATGTAGGATACCTAAGGAAAACATAAAACACAAGGCATCCCCAAGCAATTGAAATCCCTTTTCCAAAGCGTTAACATTTAGAGAATAGAACAAGGAAAACATTTTAAAATCAAACTTTTTAAGTATGATGCAATCCAAGAGTTTAAGTTGTACCATCCATTTAATAAGCAAATATAATTAAAAGCGAGGATGTACAATCGCATGATAAACCTCATAAGCAATAATCATTCAAGTTCAAGTAGGTTTATCAAAAGACTCATTTTAAGATATATGTACGAAGATAAGCCAAGTGTGTTTAAACAAGAGTATATCAAGTTTAAGATTTATAACAAATTGTCCAAATCAAGCAAGCTATTTGAAAAATGATAAGTCGTTTAAGCAAAGTCAAATAGCCTCAAGTTAACTTTTATATGAACAATTTATGTCCACAGTAGCCATCAGAGGAGCCGTCTACGGCACATAAGCGCATTCACATGAATCATCCGACCAACAACTAAGCACTATACACAAGGCCATCCAGAGCACTTTATTAATATTAGTCTGAAAAAAGATTAGAAAGAAATCACCGATTTGCATTCCATTTTTCTTTTATTAGATTCGTTCATTTAGTCAGCATGTCGAAGATAATTAGTATTTCGTGCTGAGATTTATCTCCGGGCTTTTCACATTTGAGTCTCACGTTGTCGAGCCGCCTCCACACTTTTCATAGTCCGTCGTAGACCTACACATTTAGCTTCCAGAGTGGAGTATAGGTATCCAATTCTTTTGGATCTTTTGGATTAATGATAACATATTACAATTAGGCCCCTCTTGTCCTATTTCAATCACTAATCATATAAAACCATGTTTTATGAAATATGTTTATACACATTTTAAATAAAAACATAACATATTCGTTTCATTTAAGCGGTGATCGCGTTAAGAATATCGATTAAGGCACAAGTGATTAAATGCTTAACCCCGTTAGGAATAAAACAATTTAACATAATGGGTGAATGACTGCAAGGGAATGAGCTTATCAAACATCAAGACTCGATTAGATATTACAATCGGCACATGGAATCTGATTTTTTCACATTTAGACACATTGCTCATTTTGATATAGCGTGGCAGGCATTTTAAATTATGAACATCATTTAAAAGCCAAACAAGCCGACATGTCAATCAAGGTAGACAAAGATTCATGAAATATATTAACATATATAAATTTAAGATTCAATTTCATGAATAGCCTTTTAGTGAGTTTTTTGAAAATGTTTTTATGTCGAGTTGTCGTACAATAAGTACAATGTAAAAGAAGAAAATATTTTAATCATTTTTGAAACTTATACATTCTTCTGTAGATTCATCTGGCTATTAATCAAGTTAACTTCGCATGTGTTCATAGTTTGCATTAAAGTCATGTCTATAAAAATAGACAATCAATTCCTCAAGGACATGAATTAACAATTTAAGCACTCGCAAACATAAGAACATATAACACTTAAAATAACCAAATATTTAAATATACTGACTTTGAAGCTCATCTTTGGCCATCCGTCAGGCGTAAGTGTGATCAACCATAATTCTTGTCATTTCTGTGATCATGCTCTTAGAAACCGTCGCTTTCCCGGCCTGGCGTTAATCAGTACCAGAACATGGTACCCAATTCTTTTTGGAGTCGTTGGAGTTAATTAGCGAGTTCTAAATACAATTTTAGTTCAAATACATTTTGGCGAACTCGAATGCCAAATGTCCATTTGACCCTGTCGAGCATATAAATCGATTAAGCGTGTGTGGTGTGAGATTGTGTGCATGTGGCTTATATAAATCATATCAACACATGTAACGCATATCGCGTTCACCTAAACATGATTCCTAACGTCAAGTAAAACATATAATCATGTTAGGCGATGTCCTTAGCGTTGGTCGTCGTATGCTGGAGCGACTCTGAGTTGTTAGACTTCGAATGTAGAGACCATTCGATACCACTTGGCCTATGTGGCGTCATGGGGGGGTGAATAAGGACTAAGTCGTTATTTGACTTTTCGCTTATCTGAACTTTAATTCCAAGTTTCTACGTTAATACGACTTTGCTTGATTTGTAAAATAAATGCGGAATAGGCTAAAAAGTAGTATTAACACCCTCAAATGAATGCTAGATAAAAGATGAAACAATAAAATGATCTAGCGATCATTATCAATGCAATAAAGCATCCAAAACTTCGTTTGATCAGTAGTAACATTAAAGCTCGTTAAATGCGTAATGCGATTAAGTCCGTTAATAGGCTGTTGATCAAATCCTAGCGATCTATTAAACATACGCGTTCCAATCGTAGATATCTTTAGGTGAGTTTAAGATATTCTTGATAGCAAGTTTTAATTATGATTTGATCGGTGCAAAATATAACAATTAAGTTCATTGGTCGAATCCAGGCTATCAAAATCATGAATGAATTAAGATCAACATAGGATATTCTATTTAAATTTCGATTAAACTTGACATATCGATTTATCACAATAATTCAATTATATGCAGAGCATATTCAACAAAAGCGTATATAGCATATAATCGAATCCTAGCAATTCTAGCATATATATAATATGTGCAATAAAGTAAAGTAGGGAAAGAAATCTGAGCTTCGACATGGTATTTTCACGAGGTTACATTAATCTCGTCCACAGACGAGCTCTCGCAGAACTTAGAATCCTTGGGTAAAGCGACTTCTTGAATGTTGGGTGAAGCCCAAACCAACTCACAACTCTTAGCTCATAACTTCTCGTTGTCGCCTTGGGAACCCCGAGGGGCCAGCGAGTTTGTGATCAAGTCGGAGTCTGACTCACTGCACCTCGGAGCACTCACATGTCACATTGCTTGAGCCCATTTAGCCTCAATATTTCTGTGATCTACTCGATTCCCTGGCTTGGAAGTAAGCCTCCGGCTACTCGGACCCTGAGCCTGCAAGTATGAGAACAAATCCCCAACTTAATGAGACATCTCTTTTTATAGGAGATTGTTGTTTATCACGATCTAAATGCTCCTGATGAGCTACAGCGGGATTACAATTTTAGCCTGATTTATAACTCCTTACATTGAGTAGATGATACATTGAAGCTTGTTCAACTTACTTTATTGAGTATATGAGCTTTGACTCTTGGCTCCCACGTTTGAGAGCATTCGTGAGCACGCTTATGCTCTTTAGTTTTCCCATTCTCGTTTCAAAGTTTACTTATGAAACCAAACCGCTCTCTTTGATAATCACAATTAAAGCTCGTGTGTTTGAGAGATTTGGTGTTTCAAAGATGAGAAATGGTATAAAAATATTTAAATTGTTTGGGAAAAGTTGGGGAAGAGTTTGGAAGATTTGGTATTTAAAGAAATTTGAGAAAATGGGTTAAAGCGGACAAAGCGGCTGCTTTTGACACCCGCCGAGACCTCGCCGAGAAGGGCTAGGTCTCGGTAGGGTCTAATCGAGGAAAAAACAGCAAAAAGCTTGGTCGCCGAGACCCCATTGAACCTGATGCCGATGAGATCGATAAGCGATTTGCGAAACTTAAAATCGCGTTCCCGACCGTTATAACTCGATTTTGGCGATTCAAAAGCGTTGAAAGCTCTTTTCAAACCCTTTAATAAAATGAATTCAAAACAGTTTTATACATTAAGATTTCCAAAATATTTTCTTTTGAAAAATATTCTTAAAAATATTGAAGCAGTTAAGATCTTTAGTCAAAATGATTTGAAAATATCTCCCAGGCAAACTTGATCAAGATCAAGGAAAGAAAGTAAAAAATGGAGTGGCATAACTTTTTACTAATCTTGGCTTGCGTCAAGACTTCGTCTCTTAGATCTTGATTAACCAAATGAACTTTTATTGGTCGCTTTCGTGGCCAGGTAGATGGACGATCTTATGCTTGTCATTCTTCCACTTTGAAGCTTTGTATGGTTGTTTCTTCTTCTATCTCACTTCATACTCATATTTTGTATTTAAAATTACCTTGAGGCTAAATGTCGTTTCTTCGTTGTCTTGATGCCTTGATATTGTGCTTGTTTGATATTAATGTCGACTTTAAATACACGTGGCTTACCTTTCTAACATACCTATGAAATAAATAACTTAAGCACATATGTTAGATAGTAAATCAATATTTAGTCATCATTAAACAAGGTGTATGCGGACTAGTAGTCAGCCGTTATGAAGTTGAATACTTTTAAATTGTGAACTATTAACACAGATGAAATCTTGGAGTCTCAGCGAACATGAATAAAAGGAATTAGGATATGAAGGTGATAGTGCACCTATTGAATGGATGTGGACTTCTTATATTAAGTTCGTTAGACGGAAATCCTTATAATGCTTCAGTGTATACTTCCTTTTCGTTATGTGAATGCGCTTTCATTTACTCACTGTGACTTATTGTGAAAAAGAGTATCGCCACCGCGGATCACAGGCATATCCTTTGGCTCCCGTGTAGAATATATCTAGTACTCGGAGGACCCGAATAAACGTTGCCGTCCTGCGCCCCAAGGTTTTACCGATCTTGAATACGCGGCGGATCACACTGCATTGAGCGCGCTCCGAATGCCATAAGCGGGGTGGGCGTCGCTTGTTAGGAGTTTCGCTGGAACTTGCAAGGTACGGTTGTTCGGTCTCGGGGCTCCTGCGGCCTTCGATGAAGACCCAGCCTCCGTACGAGCATTGATGGCAACATTGGAGGCTAACGGCACTCTGGCAGCCTTACATTGCCAGATCTCCCCGTCCCGTATTGCTCGGCGTAGGGAAGCTTACGTGCTAGGTGAATTGGAGAAACTGACCTCGAGCTTGCGGCTTATTGATGGTGGAGTCAGGTAATCTTATTATAGGTGCCCGTTGTATCCTGATGGTAAACTCCACCGTGTTCGTGGCTTGGGGTGAAAGCCACCCGATGGAGATCCGTGCGAGCTTCGTCGAACTTTAGGTATGCGTCGAGAGCAGATGTCATGAGCTTCCCGTATCCGCTGGCGTCGACTCGGCAAGTTCACGATCACGAGGTGATCACAGCGGATCTCTGGCGTGGGCGCTCAATTCCTGAAGTCCTTCCGGGAGAAAGATAGGTCCGGGAACTTCGGGCATGCTCTTCATAGTATTTGCGTATATATCTCGTTTCTTATATGTTAGTCTACCTCTCCTGAGATCTCCTCCTTGTGCACGCCGTGAGATGATGTTTACCACTTCCCGGTTATCTTTGGGAGGACAAATCTGAGGACTCGGGCCTTCCCACTGGTTAAATGACTTTATTAAATGCTCTGCAAATGCATGAATCTCCTTCGGTGCCCCTACATGTAGGCTTATAATCTATTTTGGGATATGCAGGTCGTTCGTATAAATACTGTGGTCACTTGGGATCTTTGGTAGTACTACCGTAATACTCTGCTTTTTGTCTTTGAGAATTAAATGCACGCACGGGAGGTTGCGGAGGCATCCTCTTATCCTCGATTTCCGTGCGCGTTTTCCACCTTAGGGGCGTTTTAGAAAAGTGAGGTACTTTCGAGTTTCCGCTACTTCTCATTTTTCTTCCTCGGATCCTCACGGAGGCGGCTCCCCAGGCGGTCGGTCGGGGTAGAGCTCATCGGCCGGGCGTTTCGCCTTTTGGCTTAAGACTTCGCCGGCGGTTGTCCTCGTTAGGCGTTCTGCGCCGCCTATTCTCTTCTCTGCCTCGTCGATCATTAGCCAACCTTGTAGGCCCTTTCGTTGATCTCCTCAGCTTCGAGGTCTCTTGCTTGAGACTCTTTGAACTTGCTTAACCTCAATCTCTTGATGAAGGCTATGACCGCTATTTTAAAGTCTACCGGGGAGCCAAATTAACTCCGTGCAGGAACCCGATCACGGAAGAGAAATTGCTATTCTACATTGGTCATAAGAGAGTTCTCGTCTTTTATCTGTTGGACCGCTTCCGGCGTAGGTTTCTAGTAAACCTTTATGTGAGTTCCTCGAAGGAGGTTATGCTTTTGGTTGAACCGAGCGAGGCCCGAGGTCGTGAGCTGGATGGGCTGCGTACACACTTTGTTGCGGGGATGCTAGAGCGGCGTCTAGGATTGAAATTCCGTTATATGTTCCTCGGATCCGTCTTTCCGTGAACTTGATAAAGTATAGAACTTCGTACCCCATGGCATGGTGCGCTCACGATGTCCGGCGAAGAGGGGCTAATGTTGGAAATCGTAAAGGTGATTCCCTTTTATTGTGCCCGTTGCGACGATTGAGTATCGATTCATATGCGGGTTGGTTAAATGTGATTCTTTGGAACTTGAGTGTTCACATAGTAATTGTATATTACTAGTTTTGGGTTCATGATAATTTAAGGGGTTATGGCCGATTCTTTAGATATTACTTTCATTAATCTTTATAATAATAGTAATTGGTCAATTATTAATGATATACAACTTATTATCGAGCCTAGAAAGATCACGCCTGTCTGATGACATTGAAGTTATATATTCATGTATGAAATTAAACTACATTTGCTAAATTGAAATTTGATTGTAATCTTGAATATATTCTCAATTAGGATTTTACATTGATAATGTAAAATAGAAATTGAATGAACCGAATTAATTAATTAATTGATTGAATTAGTCGATGGTTAGTTGAGCTCGTTAGTAGCGTGTTGAGTCTTATTAACAACATTGGTATTTGATTTTATAGCAGTTTAATTAAATTTAGCAGGTAAAATTTCAAATTAAGCTGACCGGTTGAGAACTTTTTTAGGTTTGACATATAATCAAACCTATTAGGTTTTCAACCTGAAGTTTGATCTTTCATGAAATGAAATGAAAATCCTCCTCCACATTTCTCCGTATGGCGAAAGTATCGAAGTGAAAAATTCTTCTCTTGATTTTCATCAAATCGACCGTATTACAGCAAAGCCTTGAAATGTAGGATTGGCCTCTCGCGGTGTCTGACAACTAGAGCACTACATTTGGAAGTGCTCAACGATGGAAATTCCAAAGGAGGCTTAGAGTGAAGAGATTTGAGATAAAACTTCGTGGCATCTCTGTAAATTAGCACGTATTCATAATTGAATTACGTGTTTAGATTAATTTATATGCATTTTGAGGATCCGGATGTATGAATTTGGTGTTTATCACAAATGAAATTCATATTAGATTCTAATAGTGGCCTCAGGCCTACTCGAGTTTGATATATTTTTATCTAGTTGATTGTGTGTGTTGAGCATAGTTGTTGAATTAATTTGATTATTTTAAGCGGATTTATATATTCAATTGATGAATATAATGAAAAAATCAACA
>JADFUC010002086.1:0-151612 GCA_019722365.1 Lithospermum erythrorhizon | reverse complement strand
ACAAGTTACGTATTGCTTAACATACACAATTTCATAATATTAATTCAAAATATTAACAATAAATCTTAACAAACAGTTTCATAATATTTAATACACAATTCATACCAATTTCATAATATAATACGAATTCATATTTCTAAACAAATCGCTTATAATATAAACAACAAACGATGAAATTTTGTACTTACTTGTGTATTGAATTGTTAATTGCTTAGAAAAATAAAAAATTTGAGTTGTTAATCATTTCACAAATATGAAATGAAAGAACAACACTGAAAATGTTTTACCAAATGCTCAATTCGCTTGTTATTATTTAAGCAGAGAGAAAATCCACGGTTTTTTTACAACCGTGGATGAATTCATTTGTTTTCCACTAAACCTTATAATACAAATTTGTTTGTCAGAACAAACATCGCGCAAATTCGCCGTACTGAACAAATATGGCTCACCTGGGTAGCTGCCAAATCGGGCAAATTGGTGGTTGTCAAATCATTGTCAAATCAAACCATGTTTGTTGTGTAATGTTTAGTTCCCATTGCGGTTGGATGCAGAACGTCGGTTCAAGGCGCTATTGAAAGAATGTTTAATTAACGACGTACTCGCTTTGTTAAGAACCAATTTTTACCATTTTGTTTCCTTTATAAACATGGTAATTATTTGTTAGTTCATCAAATAACACGAAATAAATTTGATACTTTATTTCATTTATTGTATAATCAAGACATGTTCAAATCGTGATAATGTTCAATTTTCCTATCCATGTAATCCATTTTAATTGTCGATTGACTGAATTAAAATCGAACTTTGACATAATTCTCAAGTTGGATTTGTCTATTAACATTCGAAATTATTAACATTAAATAATTATCAACATTCAAAATTATCAAAATTCAAATTATAAAAATTCGAAATTATTAATACACAATTTATTACAATTTCATAATCTCTTAATAATTTCATATTTAATACACAATTTCATAATCTCAATAATTTCATAATATTTAAAGAATGAGAAAAATCACTGCTTTTTTGTCAACCATGCACAATTCGTTGTTTCACCAAACACGTGCAAATTGCTTGTTACGTAACAAACCGCGGGCAATTGCATTGCTTCTCACCGAACTACGCGTTGAACTCGGTTCACGTGTTGGACCGGGGCGCTAAGTCAAATCAAATCAATAAGCTTAATTGTTCCTCGTATGTCACAGAATAAGCTTAATTCTTGTTGCGCTGATGAGTAATAAGAAATTTTTTCTAACATTATTTCTTCATAAACATGGTAATTACTTTGTTTGTTCATCGAATAACACAAAAATAAATTTGATACTTTATTTTATTTATTTGAAATCAAATCAAGATTTTTCCATAATCAAATCGTGATAATGTTGAATTTTCTTATCCATGTAATTCATTTTAATTGCCGCTTGACTCGAATTACAATTTCATAATCTCAATACTTTCATATTTCATAAATTACAATCATAATTTTATCATAATCTCATAGTTCATAATTTCATCATACTTAATCATATATTTCATAATTTATCATACTACAATCATATACTTTAATATAATCTCATATTTCATAATTTCTCACTAAGGCAATTTCATCATATTTCATAATTTTATCATAATTTTTCCATATTTATTATATTTCATAATTTCATATAATTCAATAATTTCATAATATACAATTCATACCTCAATTCGAAATGTAATAAATAATTTCACTAAACTGTACAATTCATAAATACTTCATTAAACCGTATAAATTTGTTTTGTCAGGTAACAAACCCGCGAATTCGCTGATATTGGAACAAATATGGCTCATTTAACTCGGTCATTGCGGTTGGCTAAATCGGTCGCCGCTATTGTCAAATCAAGTCAAATCAAATCTTGTTTGTTGTGTAACAAGCGAGTTCCGCCGTGTTTGGATGAGGAACAAGTAAATTCATGTTGCGCTGTAAGTGAACAAGCGAATTGATTTCATGCTCGCTCGCTAGAATCAATTTTTACCATTCTTGTTTCTTTATAAACACGGTAATTACATGGTTATTGATCTCAAATTCGCGGAATCATGTATAGTCAACCATGCAACGTTTTTGTTTCCCAAGGTTTTCTCATTTTTCGTGAGTTGTATGGCCAATAATTATCAATTTGAAAATTTCTCGCGGTACGTATTAAAAATAAGAGAGTTCGACAATAACTATCGGCCTGAAATTTCGTGATGCGTGAATTTCCCTATCCCTCTAACTGCTTTTTAGAATTGTCGCTTGACTAACTTAAAATCGAACTTTTGATGATAATTTAACAATTTCGATTTGTCTATTAAAATACTACTCATTAAATTTTTAAGAATTCAATTAATCGTTTAATAAAAATGACTATTAATTAAAATATAGTCAATTAAAATAAAAATACTACCGCAATGATAATTTGTAAAATTTTAACCGTTTAAGAATTCACTAATCGCTTAAAATCAATAAAGGTAATGTTTCAATTATATTTACATATTTGACGGAACAATAATAAGCCTAACTGCTTAAGATTCTCTAATTTATTTGTTTCATTACAAACTATCAAACAATCTGTTGAACAATTGGTTCGATATGCGTGAAAGTTAAAACAAAATTGAACAACAATTTTAATATCTTATTACAATCAGTATTTGAATAATTTTATCATATTTAAACACCAATTAACATAATTGAGAAATATTAGCACAAAATAAACAATTGATTCGTGTTTAATAAACAGGAGATAAACTCACTTAATGGGAAACAATCATCAAGGGCACCGCTTATAATATAACAAACACGAAATAAATTCGCTTACAGCATAATAAACACTGACTGAATTCGTTTGTTACAAAATAAACATGGTCATAATTTGTTTGAGTGTAATCGATATACGTGAAAGTTGTATTGTCAAATCAAGTCATTTTTTGCACTAATTGGGAGATCACGAATCAAGCAAATTGTATTAGAGCTTAAAAGTGAACCAGCAAAATTGGTTGATGGTTTTTTTCTTGTAAGCAATGGTAGAATTCGCTTGTTTCTCAGAACAAACAGTGGAAAATTTGTTTGTCTTATAGCTAACATCAAGAATTGGCTTTGAACAATTCGACGGCGTGACTATTTATAGTCACATCATTCACGTGAATAGCCAAAACACTACATAATGGACTTGCGCATCTAAAGTAGTAAACACTACTTTAACATAGCTGGATTCGTTTAATCTAAAGTAGTGAAACACTACGTAACTATAATAATGATTTGACGCTGGTCATATTAACCTATAAATAATGCTGAAAACAACAACTAATTAATATGCTGACAAATTCAATATATTACACTACATTATATTATTATACTATCAAATTAACTTTACTTATTACTAAATCATATTATTATACTATCAAAAAAATAAATTAGTTAGTGCTACCACATCCCTTACATAATGGATAAAAATATAACTACCATTTGATCAATCTCAATAGTTTCGATTTTTACTCTAGATGAACTCAATTGACCGACAGGTCCAATCGCTCCATCATCTTATACATCGGTTACTCGTTAGTTATGAAAAAACTGTAAGAAGACTCACTTTTCCATATAAGGAATTTATAATCTCGTATATGTTCCAGAGCGGTAGAAGAACTGAACATGTTCTAAGCCGCAAAGACGTGAGAAACATTACTGGGCGGGTCCGAAGTTCTAAGAAACGATGCAACACGTAATCCATCTCGCCTCCTGCTGCTCCCCCTCAGGTCGGGACCGGCCACCAACCTCAGATTATCGAGTCACCAACGATGGATAACAATAAAAATGACTTCTTTTACATCATAAATAAAACAATATAACTCGTCCATCGGTGAACTAACCAATAGTACAACAACTGAAAATCATCATAATATAAATACACATCAAACACTTTGTTATAATGACTCGAGTCAATAATAATTATATACAATGTAAACTTCAAGAAGATAAAAGTATGACTGCTGAGGTCTGCCAACATCGCCATCTTCGCTGGCACGCTACTTACCGGCCAACGATACTTCCGGCCATCCGCAACAACCTAGGTAAATAAAACGCCCGCCCATAAAGAATAGTGAGTCGCCTAAAAGCCGAGTGAAAATAAATAGCCACGTAAGTTAACCTACCTGATCGCATCGAATAAGAGTAGTTTAGATTTCTCACCTATTGCAGACTATATACCCCAAGAGTATTATTTTACAGTTACTCTCGCCACAAAATAAAACTTTCCTTATTGGCTTAACTAACACCAATAACCCACACTACGTAACAACTTTACTCACAAGATACCTTAATTACAAAGAGGTGCTTCTTATCTATTATCTTTCCAAGTATAGCTAATTCCCAATATAATATTATACACCTCAAACACACAATAACTTAAACATATATCTTAACCTCTCATAACTCATGCATATACAACTCACTTCCTATCTTTAGTTCACTTTAAAGTACTACTCCCCATTTTACAAATCATAATTCCTCCTATGACAACTACCTCGTATATCTTCCAAATATAAGGCATTTTTTAATACGACTATAATATATCTTGAATCCGTGATAACCTAAGCAATGCATTTATCTCCTGCATTTTCCATTTAGTATACGGAACTTATTTACCTACGGTATCAGGTCGTGGTTAGATCTAAGATTTCATATTCTAGCACATTCAACTATTTTCCACTCATATATATATAAAATATCATCAACATCATCTATTGCATTAGCATAAATCCCCGCTTATACTTCTCGGCTCCTAATGTTCTCATTCCAAAGGTATCTCATCCATTAGCCACTTAAGATATATAGAACATATCTAACAAAAGACAAGAATGCCGTAGTGCTACAACCGAAAATAAATACCGTATTCCGAAGAAAATAGTCACGGCTAAGGTCGACGCTTAAAAATGAAGTATAACCATCAGTTAATCACGCTGGCAAGACAACAAGATTAGAATAGTCATCGAGTCAAATATGAAAATACATAGCGTATGTTGTGATTATCGGATAAAGTTACATTAAATATATCATTCCCACATGGTTTTGACATAACATTACTTAATATATAATGTAGTGGTTCCGATAAGCACAATCACCAAATGAAATCACAGAGACTCAACAACGACCAAAACTCTACATCAAATCTCCTATCTCTCATATCCCCCACCAAAGATACCATCCTCTAACGCCAAGATATACTCAACTGGCTTACCCGCTAAGAATGACAATCAACAATCACCTCCCGCACTTATACCGCAAAGATAAGGCCAAACCGCACTTATAAGTACACAAAGTATAAGTGCACACCGCACTTATACACAAAAGTATAAGGCACAAATTACACTTATACACAAAGTATAAGTGCACACCGCACGCTATACCGTAGTATAGGCCACATCAACAATGCACACAGCAAAGTAATCAAAGAGAGTCATACCGCACGCTATACCGTGAGTATACAACTCGCACGCTATATGTACCGTATGTAATAAACCGCACGCTATGTACCGTGAGTATGTGGCCACCTCGACAACGCACACAAAGAAAGTCGATCAAAGAGAATCATACCGCACGCTATACCGTAGTATGGGCCACCGACAACGCATACGTTGTCGATCAAAGAGAATCATACCGCACGCTTATACCGTGAGTATGTGGCCACAAGGCCACATATCCCGCAAGGAAGCGAGAGGTCACCTAATCCCTAAGAGTCCCAACTATGGTCATATCCTATTTACTCAAGTCACCCCTAAAATCATACATAACTCCATCAAACACCTCTCAATAACCAACTACTTTACTTCCAAATAAAGAAGCATACAACTAATACATCACACAATCAGAATCAATCACAACCGGCCATGGGAAGGTCATTATTAAACACCCACAAGTGCCGACAAAGCCACATAACAATTAATAAGTGCCGACAAGGCCACATAAATACCACTTGCCGACAAGGCCATGATAATAATTAATACAAGCCGTCAAGTGCCAATATTAACAATACAAGTGCTTTATTAAAGCCACATAAATGTTCACAAGTTTCAAGGCCACATATCACGTAAATATAAGCTGGGGAGTTCAAAGCCATCACTTACCTCAAACCGCGCCCTTCAATGCCGCAGTATCAGAAATACATAATCATATTAAAGCTTCACATAATCGTGACAACCATTACATGTATACCATTCCCCCGTAATCATATCACAAGTGACATATACACCATTCACACATAATTATATATTAAGCAAAGTCCTCAGACACCTCTTTTTACACATAATTATAATGCTGTATGATGTGTACACCATTTAAAAGAAGGACATAAGTGTAATACACGCGAGATAAGTACTCACCTCTACTAGCTATCACAAAGTCTCTACTTAAGAACGCGATTACGGAACGCGTTCTTCTCGCTGTCAAGGCCTAAGCAACAATCTTAAAGTACTGTGAACTAATACCAAGAATTACGCTCTAGGAATAAACATTACCAACCTCATCTGAATCCATTTCTAAACACTGCCTAACACGACTCAGCAAACTAGAATTATAAACTCATCTGACACAACCAAATCGACGCCTCGCTAAAATTCCATCTTATCATTTTATCATTACAAATTAACTTATATTATCTCTAAGCTAATCAACAGGTCCCTAATTAACAATCTATACTCCAAAATATCAATTATATCTCAACTTGAAAAATATTACTTTTTCAACCTAACTCCTTTAATGAATTTTAAATCACCGACATTTAACATCACAATACTATAATAAGTGTCCCAATTAAACTCCCTACACATTTAAAGTCTTATGAAAATATCACCTCAAAAAGTCAATCAAACCTAGAAAAGTCAACCTCGACCTTTAACGTCCTCAAACGATCTCTAAATCACGAATTCGTCACTTATATACGTCGTAGGACCCATAACCAACCAAGATTTATCATAAAACTCAATTATGTAAAAGTCAACTAAAAGTCAACAATCTCAAAACCCAAGAAATATCTCGAAAGACTTGAAATTTCTTACCTTAACTCGAAGAGAACGATGGGGAGAACAATATTCTACAACCGATCTGAAGTTCGAGCGACAATCGGTTATAGAAATGAAAAATGAAATTTTTTGGGTGGGGAGGGCTTATCCGCCAAAATGAGGAAAGAAGACGCAGCCAAGGATGATGACGATGACGGGAGGATATGTATGAATGTATTATTAAAAAAAAACTCGAGTCCCGTTTCTGGCTTGCTAATTCTCCGCTTATCGACTTAAATCTCCACGAACCCGATTAAAGATAAAATTCTTCCATGGCAAACACTACTAAATTATAAATTTAAATTGCTCATAAGTTTTACGAAATAATATTATCATCGAAAATTATAATTATTCCCTTGTCCCACCGCCGACCGAAATTATTATTATTATTATTTTTTTTTTTTTTCGTAACTAAGTTATTACGTAATCAGTGGAAAGCATCGCTTCTCTCGGGTTTCTGGGCCAAGGACTGTGAGTACGTAACTATTAAGAAAAAATTCACACGGGAGACGGCCAACGCAGAAAAAGCTCAAGCTAATTTCTGCTAATCGGAAAGTGAGTACCTTAACGGTGGAAGTCGCGCGGTCCAATTAAGCATGACATGGCAATCCATCCTTCCTTCATACCGGCGGCCCAGTCAGCTGCATCAAGAATCACGAAAATGCGGGCACCGGGAATTGAAGAACAAATGACGCTACCTCCAACCGCACGCCAGATCATTAAAGAGGTCAATTCGAGAAATGTGTTACCAATTTCACCGAGTTTACAACGCAGCGGGCGAAGATACGTGAAAAGAGAAAAGCAGGACATGGTGACCCTGCAAAATTTTTGTTTCTTTTGCAAGAGCAAAAATACTTTCTTTCGACTTTAGCGCCGGGTTTGTCAACTCTCGGAGATGTAGTATTGAGTCACCCATGCCTCCTACGCCATGCTCAATCCATATCCTCAAGTCATAACGCCGATTGCAATCTATAACACAAACATGTATGGCACGACACTACTCGAGATCGGCTCTGAAATGACGAGCACTTGAACCGCTTACCTGCAGAGCTAACGCAGAGGAAACGGTGAGGCAAGCATGTAAACACGTAACATCTGAGTGAGGTTGGCCCTCGATCGATCGACATCGCGAAACTACGCTGATCATCCCTTACCGCCGACATCCTCACGCCGATCAAGCATTCCACTCTCGTCATTATATAACCAATGTGTATGCTATTCAATATAAAAACATAATCTACAACAGGCTTCAATGACATGCGATTAAATTATGTACCTCAGTGGTCAGCGGGGAACATCACCGGTCAAACGGAACTGAAAAGGATCTAAACTATCCGCTCGACACCATATTTCATACACTTCATAAAAGTCATGAAGTGGTCAAATTATCGACATAAAAAAAGTCAAGGTATAAGTGGAACTAGGATCCGACAACAATATCGCGACACTAACCTTTCGTAACCTCGTCAGAAAAATATCAATGAAAGCTTTTCATCTAATAAACGGGGAATTGGAAGAAATGTATGAGAGGGGTCAGGATTCCCAAAGTTGTGGTTGTTACATTCGACGAACACATGGTCTACCTTGTGCCCATGTACTACAGCAGTACATCCATCGAGGGATTAGCATTCCTCTTGGTGACATACACGAGTATTGGCAAAAGTTGGACATAGAGTTTCCACAGGGTTATGACGAGGGTGCTTAAATTACGTATAAAAACAATACGTGAGTCTCAGCGAACATCACCAAGCCGTCTACTCACATTCTTCTCACTGTAAGTGGTTTCTGCCTAACTACTATTTTGGGCGTCCTTAGTATTCAAAGTCATAGGGAGTATATAAGTATATATCATATAAGGTGGTTGACTTTTTCTCCACTAATTTCCAGGCCTCAAATCAATAAGATTAAATATTTAGAACCAGTTTAGTTTCTTTGAGTGCTAGTAGTAAATGAGATTCCAGTAGTAATTGAGTACTGGTAATAATAAATTCAGCACCCGCTGTTCAGTGACATTATTATTAGACACATCCTTTTGGTGTATAATAACATTGAGGCAATTATAGGGTGTCTTTATAAGTTGAAGTTGGTGATAGTGTTAATGAGATAAACTTGATCTTCATTCTCTTAATTCAGTTGAAGCATAATGTGGGAACAGTAGTCCATTAGATCTTTAAGGCTTAATATTTGAGAACATAGTTTTGGAAAAGGCACTGTGGCGCTTCCAAGGCGTGGAGGGGAGAGGGATGCCCTGACGCCTCAACACCAGGTGTGGCAGGTGTAGGGAATCCAAGGCTGCCATACCTTTTCCGTCTAGCGGCGCCATGAGAGTTAAAAAAAACGTATTACATAAAGAAGAAAGTGAAGAAGAGGAAGACGAAAGATGGAGATGGGAGTAGTGCACTGATATAGTACGTAGAAAGAGGATGAAGAGTTGTTGGGTTGGGCTGTTTGATTTTGATTTTGATTTCCTTTTAGTCATGTTATATGCTTATGAATTTATAATACCACAAATAAATTTATATGACATTTTCCTTTTAATAAACATGGTATTAAAATACCTAAGTCAATTTGTTTATAAGATATTATTAAATCAAAATGAATTCAAGCATTTAAATAACTTAATTTCACTTATTTTAATTATATAGTTCTATTAAATAATAAAAATTAAATAACTTCATATGGTTTCATTTTAATTAAATAATTAGTTTATTCCATGTAATTTCTTTTTAAAAATTTAATTAGACATATTTTTCAATTTTTTACTTTTTGATGTTAATTTTAATTTATTACTTTATTATGTTTGTCAGAAGTTTAATCATTAATTTCACTTTGTTTTAGTTTAAATTTAAAGTGATCGAGATATATAATATTGTAGTATTTTAGTATTTTAGTTTATTTTAATATATTTTAAATGTAGGTGTATTAAAATATTGTATTAATCTTCATATTATATGCATATTATATATAATATAATAAATTCGAGTACTCAAGCTTCCGCCTTATTGCGTTGTCATGTCAAGCAACTTTTGAACTTCAAGTATCACACCGTCATTCGTCATTCGAACGGTTAAAAATAAATCACTTTTGGGTTACTCGAGACATATAGTGAAAATTATTATAAACAAGTGAGTCGGTTATATAACAAGAAGATTAAGGATAATGGTAGAGTAATTAACAGTATAAATAAGTTAGAATTGCATTGATTATCATGGATTATGTATATTTACAATGTCATATTTTCTTATAAGGTTTTAAGTTCCACTACTAGAGAAAAGAGCATATACAGTGTCCAAAACGTCACACCCATGTCATAAATTTAAACTCGTGACGTTTTATGGCGGTGTACTTAACGCCTCTATTGGCGTAGTACGGAAAAGTAAATGTCATATGATCGTCGAATAAATAGGGCCATGGTGATTATGTGACATTACAAAACGTCACCAAAACCAAAACAAACCCGGTCAATTTCGCCACACTAACATCAAAGAGATAATCATAGATTTAACCACACACTTAATAATATATCACTAATTAAGTTTTTGATGAACGTACCAAACACGCCACACTAACAAACAACATTAATCACCGAATTAACATAGTATTACACTAACTATGCTATAATTAAGTTTTAACTAACGTATCAAAAACGCCGTACTACACAAACACAAACGATTAGAGAAAAGTAATATAAATTAAATTTATATAAAACAAGCTCGCCTCGCCCCTCCACACAAACGTGACATCCTCTAATTAAAAGTAATATAAACTAAATATTAGAGTCATGACACACAGATTAATGTCTTTGTTCTAGGCCGAATTAATGTTTTTTTTTATTAAAGATTAGAGTCATGACACACAAACGTCACATCCTCTAATTAAAAGTAATATAAATTAAATTTATATAAAACGAGTCACTAATGCCACACATCAATTTATTAAATAATATAATTAAAATTCACCTAGAACGAAGTATAAACGCTTTAAAGAAACGTAGTCACTACTATCACAGCCAATTTTATTATCCTATTAATAAATGCCATTACCAATAAATATTCATATAATTCAATAACTAAAATAATATAATTAAAATTGAATGAAAATGAAGTAGAAACTACGCCATAGTTCAAACGAGTCACTAATGTCACTAGTTTATTTTCGTCACAAAACATCACATAATGTAATTTGTTTTTAAGAACTCCCAGATCTTTTTAGAAAACCCTCGTAGACGGTACATATCCTCGCAATTATCAATTTTCAAAACTTAGCCATCCTAAATTAAACATCCATCATTAAACTGTACAAAAGATACACATCCAAAAAACAAAAATTGTCCATAAATCATCCAAATCCAAAACAAAATAGAAAACATGTCAATGAACTCCATACAACATATTATTTCTTGGTCAAGGAAGTAGGATGAACAGCGGATGAAACCACTTATAAAATTTTGGTTGACTTGATTTCGAAGAGTTAACATCATTTGTCGAAGTTCATTATAGGTAAAGATTCTCGAGCAATCCTTGATTTTCTCCTTTTGTACACCATAATCTCTTCCCTTTAAAGCCTTCCCTTTTTCAACTTCAACAGCTGGGGTCTTCGTTGCTACGCTAACCACAAACAAGTCGGGGCCGACCGTAAAAGATCGCGGGTATGTGATTGAACACAACTTCAACAACTGACGCCTTTGGTTGCCACGTCAACCACGCATGTCACCGGGAGATGTATGATTTCTACTTCTACGTGATCAAAGATGCGGATCGCGTCCGAAATGGAAATCCCGACGCCGGTCCTTCCGACCGCTTCCACCTCCTTTAATGCATACCATATGAAAATTAGCGGGTACTTCCATCTAGTCCAAATCATACCCATACCGATCCTCAACAACAGACATACTTTCCATGCATATGTTCAAACTTTGCATTACAAAAACAAAACAATCATTGATAACTATGAAAAGTGAAGAAAATTCTGTAGAGAAATGCAGTCAACTATAAATAGACATTTGCAATGCAGTCAAAGAGCAACCATTGATAACTTTACATTACAAAAAATAAAGTGAAGAAAATGCAAATAATTATGAGTTTAAAATTTCGTTTAGTATAGAAAATTTGTATATACAATCATCGATAACAATCATGCTTTAATGGTATACCAACTAAACTAATATCGAATATCTTATCTTGAGAGGAACAATCTAAACAACAATCATGATTCAAAAATAAACCAATTAAACAAATCATCACGGTCAACTAAACCAACAACAATGCATCTGAGTCAAGTCATGATACACATAAAAATAAATCATCATAATCAACCATCCAATATGAAGATGAAAAGAGAAAAATACCCAAGCTGAATGAAACTTCTTGTTGTGGATTTCATCCGCCAACGAGGCATTCTTCTTTCGATTTTGCTCAAGTAGGATTTTGAACAACGATGGCCGAATCCTTGTTTTTTCTTCCTAGCAAATGTTAAAAAAAAAATCAAATTAGAAAATCAAATTAGAAATTAAAATATTTAATACGTTGTAAAAAGGATAACTTACTCATTCGATTTTCAAGATAACATTACCTAACCCATGCTATCCCTTCGGTTTCCTCGACTTTAGCGCTTTTGGCTTTTGATCGCTCCTCGGATCAGTCCAATGTTTGACAAAAAGAATCTCAAACTGCCAGATGACATCCGTGGCAGCCTTCGGTTTACCAATCAAATTAATTACATCCTCCGCTTTTAGCGCATCGCCTCTGTGGCTTCTTTTTCTTGACCGCACTCCATGATCTCCGGTACCACAATCGGTCAGTTTATAACAAATATTTCACGTTGATTCTGCAACCTCAATGTCAAAGTGATTCTAAAAAAATATAGTAAATTGGCAATTAAACAAAAAACATATGGATACAAAATAACAATGTAATTGTAGAAAATGAAAACGCTTCCTAACTTACCTCAAGTTATTCCAATGCCGATCTTGTATCACAGATAACATTCTTCCACCTAGGCTAATACTCCTACTCAAACATCATTTCTGTATATCCAAATAAAACTTCGTCACCGACCAACCTCATCATTTGAAATAAGAGAAAAGTTAAAAACAATTATATGAAGTAGTAACAGAAGCTAAATAGATATATAAAAATTATAGTATTTCTTACTCATCTATGTACATATACGCCAGTAATTCTAACTACAAGTGTTATTTAGTGTGATGTCCTCGAGGAACTTGAATGTCTTAACTACTTGGAACACCAACCCTAAAATTGGCCGGATCACTGGATGGATGAATTGGTACCTCTCCATCCGACTCATCATCACTAGAACTCGAGAAATCGACCTCTATGTGATGACTTGCACCAACCGAGTGCACATCTGAGTTGGCAGGTAACTATGCATCTTCAACAATGTATGCATAGTTAGCAAACACAGTTGGATTTGCTTGCTCGCAATCCAGTAAAAGTTCATCCATAAATGTATTGTTGATCACAGACGGTAGGGCATCGAATATTGGTGATGTATTAGCATCATGCCCTTCATAGGTATCTCGGACTACAGAGGTTCGTTGGTTAACCTTTCTCATATCACTATGTTTACCTCCTCCAGAACATGCCATCTAAAAAGGAAAGAAATCAACATATATAACTACTCAACATATAACCATGAAATTATTCAACATTTTAACTATTCAATATATAACAACAGTGCAATTATTAAACTACTCAACATATCATTATGCAATTATTCAACTATTCACTTCAGTCCAAATTTACCAATAAGTTCAAAACTATTCAAATATACAAAACTATTAAACATATTCGACATATTCAACATATTCAACCAATTCAACATATTAAACATATTCAACCAATTCAACATATTTAACCAATTCGACATATTCGACATATTCAACCAATTCAACATATTAAACATATTTAACCAATTCAACATATTCAACCAATTAAACATATTCGACATATTCAACCAATTCAACATATTATAGATATTCAACCAATTCAACATATTCAACCAATTAAACATATTCAACCAATTTTTTTTTTCATTATGGTAAATGTCAATTAAAATGAATGGAGAAAATTATTGCATACACGAAAAGTTGTAAAACTAAAACTATGATAATCTCTAGCTATATTTCAATCTTGGCCGGACTTGAATAAAATTGACTCCTTAAAAACTAAATGTTAAAAATTCAATCAAGTGGTATAAATATCTGATAAACAGTTGCAAACAAATGAAAAACAGTCTCCTATATCAAATATCCTTGAACAACATATATATCAAATATCCCTAAACCATAAATCCATTTACAATTAGATAAAAATTTAGTGAAAACTCCAAACTTTGAACCGTAAATGCTTAAACCAAAAACTCAATTCAAATTTGATAAATATGTAGTGTAAAAGTCCAAACTTTAACAAACTTCAAACAAAAATACTTAAACCCAAAAGTTATTTATAATTACATAAATATTTAGTGGAAAAAAAAATTCAAACTTTAACAAATTTTGAACAAAAAATGCCTAAACCAAAATCTCAATTCAAATTAGATAAACATCTAATGGAAAAAATTCAAACTTTAACAACCATTGAACCAAAAATCTAAACATTTATGGGCCCAAGATGGTCGCACGGTATACTATTCAAATTTATAAACATATATATTATATTTATATGTATAATATTACAAAAAAGTAATAATTGATAAAACTGAAACTAACATTTAATTTAATGAGTGACATAAAATAAAACTTATAACATGCAAGTTATATTATCATTTGTTAACTAATTGTTAACCCAATTAAACCCACATGCAAGCTATATAACCTCAATTTAGGGACGAAAAAACTATTGAACCATAATTGATGCTGCTAGAAATGTCTGGGAAAAAAAATCGGTTTATAGTTTTTGCTCTAAAAAATGATTGCTTTATTGAAAAGAAAGTTTTAGGTTTTATAGTTTTGAAGAAAATCGGGTTTTATAGTTTTGGGAAAAATAGTATTTCGTAGTTTTGGGAAAGATAGGATTTTATAGCTCGTAGCGGAAAAAATAGATTTGTTTTAATTAGTTAAGGGACAACGGTGTTAATTGTGTACACCGATTTAAATGAAAATATTAGAGAGCAGAATCGATATTTCTGCTTAAAACGGCCACAATAACGAAGGCGAACTAAAATAATTAATTAGCAAATGCCATACTATCGCAATAGTTTATTTCATAAATTAATTCAACTAATTTATATTTCTAAACTTCACAAACTCGTAACCATTTGAATTTCATTCCCCCACCCCCTCCCCCCAAATATTTAACACATTTGAATTTTATTTCCCTCCCAAAATAATAAGATGTTACTCAAGTTCCCTCCTAGTTAAGATAACCTTCAAAAAGTCACTAAAACGCGAAAGTATTTCTCTTGTGCCCACAAAACGTCACAGAAACGCTTCACAAACCATAATTTTTTTTAAAGATTGCAAAATCACAATGAAACCACCCTGTAACACAATAATGATAAAAACAATAATGTCCAATGTCAGATAACTCAATCAAGATCATGTTCAATATCAAATAACACAATTTAAAACTAAAATAATATTAAAAAACGTACAATAATAGTAACATTCATTACATTCTAATCGAAACTAATATTCCCCGCCAATGTCGATCACGACTCATCATCCTCGCTTTTTATCATCTGATCTTTAAACTGGCCTGGGACTACATCCTTTAATAACCATTTATGAAAAAGAAAAAAAATTCTAAATTTTTTTCGGTCGGCGCGGACCCGAATAGTATAATTTTTTTTCGATGACATATTATTTCGTAGTAAAATTTTTGAGCCGAATTTCTCATTTATAATTTTAGTAGCTGCTTCGCCATGGAAGAATTTTTATCTTTGAATCGGTTCGTGGAGACGCAAGACGATAAATGAGAATTAACCGAAACCTAACTTTTAATTTTATTTTTTTATAAATATCTTGCAAGCTTATCCTCCACATCATAAACCAAGCTCATCATCTTCATCTTGTTCCATTTTTGGCCGAAATATTCACCCTCCCCTTAAAATTTCATTTTCCCATTTCGATTGTCGCTTTCAAACTCAAGACGGCCAGTAATATTGTTCTCCTATCATTCTTCGAAGTTAAGGTAAGAAATTTCAAGTCTTTCGAGATATTTTTGGTTTCGACATAGTTGACTTTTTTCATAATTGAATTTTTAAGTGATAAATCTTAGTTGGTTGGGCGGTTCTCGTGACGATTTTGAGCGTATTTAATTCGTGATTTGTAGATCGCTTGAGGACGCATGGTTTGAAGTTGACTTTAGGTTTTCGGCTGACTTTTTATATGGATATTTTTATAAGACTTTAAAATGTGTAGGAGGTTATATCATTGGGACCTTATTATAGTTGTTATGATGTTAAATCGGTGATTTAAAATTGATTAAAGGCGCATATTAAAAAGTGTAAATTCCAAGTCGAGTTATAACGATATTTCGGAGTATAGATTGTTAATTATGGACTTGATGATTAGTTGTAATAACTATAATTCATTTGTAAATGAGAAAGTTTATAAGATGGAATTTAGCGGGGAATCGACGTCAGGTCCGGCCGGGATTATAATTGATAGTTTATCCGCCATGTTGATCAAGTAGAGATAGTTCCCCAAGAGTCGGGTTATGTACTTTCTAGAACGCCGGTATGTGAGTAGCGTCTTGATTATACTTTCCGGGTGTTGCTTAGGCGTTGGATCGTGGAAAGCGGCGCTATCTTTGATTGTTTTTCATGGTTGTCTATGGGTAGCCTAAATAGAAAGTAGTGCAATTTATCTCACTCGGTGTTACTTTACGCATTTACTTTAAATCAGGTGGAACATGTTATCAATATGAATATGCGAGAATGATATACATGTTATTATGATATGATTATGCGAGAATGATATACATGTCATTGTGTTATGATTACGTGAGAATTCATATACATGTAATTGTTATATGATTACGTGATTATATTCGTGGTTAAGATTGCTGAGGTAAGTAATAGCTCAACTCCCAACTTATATTTCTCGATTTATGTGTCTTGTCGGCACTTACGATTGGTATCTTGTCGGCACTTATGATTTCGGTGACCTCCGCGATTGCGTTGGACTTTACGATCATGGTATGTTTTAGCCGCTAGCTTGGATACTGTTTCTGGGAGCAGAGTAAATGGGTTATCGAGAGGCGATTTAAGTTGTAGCTATCTATGACTCAAAGCTAATTTGGAAAAGCATCGGGGCTTAATTCTATACTGGGATTAAGTAGGAATTAGTTTAATTCTCCTTCCTCGGCAGGATACGCGACGCTTATCGCCCTATACTACGGTATAACATATGGGGTTTGGCCTTATACTGCATAAGAGCGGTATGACTCTGCTTTTGATCGCTTGTCACAGAGATTGTCAAGTGCTGGCCCTATACTAGTATAATACATGTTTGGCCTTATACTTCTAAAGATAAGAAATGTATGAGTCTTTTGATCACTTCAGCGCATTGTCATGCCCCATACTACCAAGATAATACATGCGTGCCTTATACTTAGTGTATGAGAGGTGTGCCTTATACTTAGTGTATAAGAAATGTGTGCCTTATACTTAAGGTATAAGAAATGGGTATGCCTCAGATTTTAGCGTGATGAAGCGCGACAGGCTCTACTTTGTGCATAAGCGCGTGGCCTTATACTTTTGTGTATGTTGCTGGTTTTTACCTTTTTATACCATGATAAGCGCCAAGATTATTGATTAGTCCATTCCTCGCAGTAGACGGATCGAGTATATGCGCATTGGGAGGTCGGGTATAACGCGATACGGTAGATGTGAGGCCGGATTTAATTAGAGTTTTAGTCGCTGCTGAAGTCTATTGATTTCTTTTCCTCAAATTGTAAAGCCACAACCTTCTATTATATCTTCTTTCATGTATTATGCCCGAGATTTCCCCTCGCTGAATTATGTCAGATGACCTTTTTAGGTAGTCCTCGATATATGTATTTTATTCATATTTTTGACTAATATAATATTGATCGACTCATTCCGTACGGTAAGTCTAACCCCTCGCTAAGTTTCACTCGTTCGCGCTTACACCCCTTTTCGTGATTGGGGCGGCATTTACTCAGCTGTGCCGACAGACGCCGCTGTTTGTACATGAGAGTTTTGTTCCGGTTTTGCCAGTGAGCATCATGGCAGAGCAATCCGACAAATTCGATTTCTTTATCAATAACCTGCTTACTAGTCAGATTTTTCCTTTTTGAAACTTTAGCCTCATCGGGTCGCGTTGTCATTTTCAGATCCGTGGATACGCATTTTATCATCCAGTTGTAGCCTTGCCGCATTACTTTTATTTCGGGGATACGTTTGTGTATATATGTGGCTCTCATTGCTTCGGGAGACAATCGACGGATTATGCAATTTTAAAACTGCTTGATTCAAAGTTCCCTAATTTGATCACATTTTTTGGATGAAATGAATTTGTATTTTTAAACTCCAGTCCATCAAGCCATGACTATGTTCCATTTTAATGACTCTCACTGTATGGCCCACACGGGCGGTCGTTACAACATCATCACTATCATATAAACTAGGATCAACCGAATTATTGTCATTATCTAACTCTATCAACGAGTATTAAGCACAAGTCAGTTTCTTCTTCCGAAAAGAACTTGATATTTGAAATGCCTTCTTGAATATTGGTACAATCAATTCGGCTCCTTGCAAATATTTTTATTGCTACCACCCATTCAAGATGTTTCCCTGGCTACAAAGCTTCCAGATAGAGCACTTGTCGCCTCAAGTGAGGCGGTATCAAAAGGATCATCTTTGACCCTTTGTATCTTTATCCGCAGACCATCCCATTCCTGGGTGCACCGCATCCAACCTCGGGTGTCAAACAACGATAATTTAATAAGACAACCGCTTTCATTGACACTGCTTATATCATAACTCCCAAACTTCTCAAGAACTCCTCCGCATTTAGTCTTACATGTTTCATTATCCGAATAACAAGCACTCCCCTTTCTGGCCACAAACGCCATTGTTATTTTGCAGAGATTGTCATGCACCATTTCTGTGTCAAGATCCATTTATATCACTGTACTTATTGATTTTACTTTGGACCAAGAGCCAAAGTCAATAGACGGTTATCGATCAACATATTACGTTGACCTAAAACAATTCATATGAAATGAATTAATTAGTTTATGTATTTAATGCATGTTGATATAATTTTTGAAATACTTCATTATATATTATCAATAATAACTTACATAATTGCTAAAGTACTTTATGAAAGTGTCATTAACCAATTGATATCTCTAATCAGCACTCATATCTGGATACATGTACTCCATCATATCATGGTACTCCCTACATAAATAAAATTAGTAAATAAAATAAGCTAATAAAATTAAAGCAATCAATGTAAAGTATACCTCAGTCTCGGTGTTACTCCCGTAGTATCATAAATGTACATGTGTGTAGTTTGTCACTCTTTATCATCTTCATCCAATACCTCCCATTTAACATGACCTAGAGGGCCAGCCCCGGATGTTAATAATGTCTTATAATCGCCCACGGGTTACATTTTCTCTACCTGTATCTCTCAGATTCACCGGGTGGGTTGTCTCGATTTAGTCTCCTGCTGCTCTCATCATACATTAAACAAAGCGATGATACCCTTGGGCAAATATGTCTCACATATTGATCCTTCGACATGTGCTTTTGATTTAACATATTGTTCCTTCCTGCTAGCACGACAGTCAAATGTTAGAATTAAAAGTACAAGCAATTACATGTTATAAGCAGACGGTTGAATACTCACAACTCAAACGGATACATCCGCCTGTATTAGACAATGGGACTAACGGCCAGCGCCCTACCAGCAAAGCGAACGGGTAAAAGCGTTCCATTAATTCTAACATCGACGTGGTGGAAAAATCATTTCTAACTCTATTGTTGTCGAATTATGTTATGTCCCAACGCGACGGGTCAACCCGTAGCGTGGAAAGGTTAAATGTCTCTAAAAGAAGCGTATAGTTCCGTGATAATCTGCCACAAGCTCAAAAAAACCGAACACTTCAACAAGTACGCATAAAGTGATTTTAAGTCCTCCCGTGAACTGGATCACTTCCACACATCTTGCAGCTGTGGGCTATTATCCATCAGCGCTCTTTGATTTGGGCCAACCAAATCATCTTTAAGTGTGCGGTATGCTGTTTGGAAAATCACTTATCACATCAATGACACCATAAAAATTCATGCTTGGTCAGAGGTTAATCATAAGTGTCAACACCCAACAACCCACAAATCATTAACTATCCACCAATTGCCTTAAAAACGCTCAAATTACGCCTGCTCGACCGGTATAATCAAAGATATAACAAAAATTCTTTGCCATACTGGGCAAATTATTAATTTATATCTTCTACGTTAAGAATAACTACAATCTAAATCGGCCAAAAGGACCGAATCCATCGCATATACCAACTCTGATATTACGTTCTTCACCTGTAAATTCTGGGATAAATGGCATCAAAGGCTTGTTCTCACCATCCCTCGATTTACATCCAACCCGGGCGCTGCCCGTCCTCCGGTACCATGTCATATTTTTAGCAGCTTTTACAACAGACGAACCGGTCTTTCAAAGATAAGTAAAATAACACCTTACGCTGAACACACACTCTCAAGGTTGTCCGTAATATGCCTGCCTTATAAAGCGAGGCTCCAAACAATGAATGAAACCTCCTATCTTCATAGTTCTTTGTAGTACAAGAGCAGCATTCTCACAAACAAGTGAATTGGTGGTTAAAGGTGATAAAGCAGGTGCTAACATTTTCTTTTCTTCGTAAAAGTCACTTGGAATGGTAGCCCCTCCGTTAGGGATAAGACCTTTCATTATTTCTAACATTCTCTTGAAATGTTGTTGTGAAATCCTAGACTCTGATTTTAAATTGACCAACTCTGATGCCAATTTTAACTTAGTGAAAGTAGTGCATCCATACGACAAAGGCGTGTTGACATCTTCCAACAAATGGTAATATTCTTCTATCAGAACATCTGATTCTGTTAATGTAACTGCCGCCATCGTTATCATCATGAATCTCAAACACATCTTCAACAATATTCTCAAATTCACGGTCATCTCGGATCCCTCGATCAGTATCCCTGACCAAATTGGCATCACTCGAACCCACACCTATATCATTAAACTCTGAGGTAATCCTCGCCACGGTATATCTCATTTTCTATATCATATAACAAATCCATTTTTTACAACGTATCTCAACTTGGGTGGCCCAATCCATAACATATATATTTTAACAATGGGAGCAAGTGACATCTAATTCCTCAACCTATTGGGATTGAGCACGCCGGGGCACGAGTAAGAAATTTTTTAACACCTTTATAGTGTTTTTCATTATATGATCCATCTAAGTTACGCCGCACATACATCCAACGACAACGAGATCCCGCCATATAAATACCTATATATATTTTAACAAATTACATATTAAAGTTAAAGTTGATCAAATTAATTTGGCTATTTAAGAAACTGATGAAATACATATTTTAATAAATTGAAGAAATACTTTTATTTACCACCTTAATTATTCTTTAAATAAAATAAATGAAAGCAATTTCTACCAAATTATCTCAATTATTCTTCAAATAAATTGATGAAATAAAAGAGAAATATTGATACCTACAAATTTTCAGTTTTGATGAACAAATTTTCATAAGATAAAGCTCATGATTGTTGAAAGTTAGTAAATGAAAAAAGGAGAAATGAAATGAAAAATATGAGCTTTGCTTTAGTTTATTTGTTGTGTCTGTTGTCTGCAATATCTTTTCATTTTGCCTAAGTATACAGATTTAAAAACACCACAAAAACGTGTTAGGAAATACAAACTTCACAAACACGTGTCATATTATGTGTTAAGCATCACATGCTCGTGACACATTCTGAATTTATATGAATTAAATAGAATTAAGAATATAGGTATAAAATGAATTTATATACTTTCTGAATTTATATACAAACGTCATACAAAATCTGGAAACTAATAAATTGAATTTATATTTTAATTTTCCAAACGATTATATCCTGCTTTGAAGTATTATTATAATGGTTATGTACTATATGGGAGGCAAATGATTTTAAACTGGTTTGATCCTAGTTATTTCTATATAGTGTTTCGTTTTATCACCATTAGACACCATTCTCCCATATTCCAGCTTAAAGTCAACAGACGCTACATTTGTCTGAGTAATCGAAAGCCATGATAGTTCACTGGGTCAAAGCCAAATTAAATGAAAGCCTTTAATAGTCAGACATGTGAGTTTCAATGTACCTAAGAATTATTCTGAACTCAACAAAACCATTTAAGTAAATAACAATTATCTTGGCTTAGTTGAACGTTTCCCTTTGGAGCTTGAGTAAGGCGGCACTCATGTCTCTAACTCTCAGGAATATCTGACTATTTTGGGAGGGGTGTCAGCATCATACACCCCATTTTTTATCCAAACTTGCCATTTCTGCATTGACATGAAAGTAAGTTTCGGAAAATCTTCCTCAATGATATTCTCTCAAGAGCATGACTATATTACTTCAATTCACTCCAGAATTGAGAGACGGCTTTATAATGATGAGTATTTGATGCCTCTTAATTTATGAATGCAAAATCAATGGTTGAGATTCCGACTGGTATTCATCATTTTTAAATCAGTTGGAGAACAAGGGCAAAAAGAAAGAAAAGAATTAAGTGATCCTAGGTTTCTTGATGGTTGTGAACTGCATTTATCAAAATGTAAAGATTGAAAATTTTTTGTTCTAATAGTGTATCAATGCATATAAATCATCCATTTCTGGATAAAAACACGGTCCATATTCATTAATTTTTCCATATAGTTGTTCATACAAACCATAACCAGAAGAATCACATACATATACATGATCTACAAAAAATTCAATGATATTAACAATTCTAAACAAAAGCAGTTTATCGAAATGGAGAAGTGTAGAGTAGGTGGTGTTTTCAACCCTAAGCCTTGCTAAAACATGATCAACACAAAATCTCATAATTACAAAACTGAAGTATTCCTTTGACTCTTCTTTTTACTCACATCACCATGAAAAAATACTTCCTGTAATTCCCTCATCTGCAACAACGATTATCCGCTTGCAACTCCTCCTGCAAATTCTGCAATATGTTAAAAATGAAATTAAATGGCGTACTAAAGTTGCTATCCATTTCACAGGATATGTCTTTATAAACCAACGTATGCATTTTCCTCATTCCTTCAGATAGACGGAAAACAAACCTGTTAAGTCTAATAAGCCTTTTTCAGCACAAAGCTCAGTGCCTAAACTAGAAACAAGTTCTAGCCCCATTTTCTTTGTACCGCCTTTGCCCTGTGAATGTTTCAACATTCTGCTATTTTTTGGTTGATCTTTCCCATTATGCTCTCTGAGACAATGGAACCTTCAGAGCGATTAAATTCCTGCAATGAAATGATGTTTTCCTGGTTGCTTTTCCTGAGAGCTGAGAGGCGTTTGTTTTGAATGCTCTGGCCTCCTATCGCCCCAATGGGTTCATCCTATTTGTCTTGAGAACTGCCTCAAGCAACTTTAGGAATAGTCTACTTGATCTGAGTTCCTTGCATGCTTCCTGCTTAGATTAAGAATTTGAGGTTGATCACTTGAGAGATATAGAAAATTGGGAAGGGTAAATATAAAGAAGTGAATTGTTGACTACCTCTAGCATTGAGAATGATTTTCTGAGATGAATAACTTCATCGTCGAATGTTTCTCTGTATAGCATTGCTTGGATTCTTGAGAAAGCAAATGGTATCTTCACCATTGCCTTGACTAACTTCTCCGCTGATCCCAACTCTTCGATATCGCCTTTGTAGCTGAAGTTTTGCCCTTCCTTCAGAACCATTTCCAATGTTTAGTTTGCAACCATTTCCTATGTAAAAAAAAGCATAAACAAACTAACATAACCTTATATTTTGTACTTCATTTATTCTTGCCTCCTTAAAATGTTTTGAATTGGGAAAACAAAAGATTATATTTGGTTCTGGCTGCTACAGATTAATTAAAATATCCAAGAGACTTTAGGTGTACCTTTGATTAGTGCATCACAAACTTGTTCAGAAGTCATATTCAAGGCTTTTGATAGTATGGTAATATTCTGTAGCCTTTTAGGCTCAAGGACATGTTTCTTTGGAGAGGGACTTTTGCTCTTCATCTCACGGCCTCCTGGAGTGTATTTGTGCTGTATCCTAATAGCACTGAACATCGCTCTACTCAAATCTGTCAAATATTTGCCAACAATGTAAAAGGGAAAAGAACAGTAGTATTAAATAATGACTAATGAAAAGAAAGAAACTAATTATCTTACTGAATTTATTGACCAGCTTGTCCCACACTGTTGAATCTGAGATCAGCCTTGGACCTTGTCCCAATGAAGTGGTTTGAGTTTTGTCAGAGGCGAGCCATCTCCCACTGCATAATGGTATAAATCGAGGGTGAGGAGGTGCCTTCTGAGCGGCGGAAAACATTAGGAAATGGTGGGGGCATGGGGAGAGGGCTGCCCGCCCACCGTGCTGCAGGATTAGAGACTGGATGGTAAGTAACCTAAGTGGGTATACTGACATGGATTCACAGACGAAGAATTCAATGTTCTAATCGCTTTCTTGGAAAGGAAGTGTTTGAACTAGATTGAATAGATAACAATGTAGAGGGAGGGGGTGGAGGGGGTTGGGGTATGATTGGTTTTCCTGATTGAATATGTGATTCTTGATTTGTAACTTGGATTGAAACAGAATCAATTTCTTGAAATGACCTTTGTGAAGAAGATCCAATAGAAAATTGGGACATTTTTGGAGAAAGAATTTCTGCATTGTCACTATAATAACTACCAGCTGAAGCATTAGATAGTCTTATTTTTGCTGAAGCAGAATCACTGAAGGAATGGAAAGATTCATCATCATCTTCAATTTCAGATGTATGAACATTATCTTTTGTCATTTCATCAACAGATACAATATGATGATTTTCAGATCCATTATTTAAAGCAGCCTCATGAACACTAACTATTTCTCCTATAGAACTAGTATCATCATTCTCAGATTCTTGATTTTTAATTGCTTCAACAGTTAGATCTTCCCTCTCACTATGATTCTTGCTACTTGCTATTTCAACATTTTCATGAACTCTGAATGGTTCTGATTCTAAAGCAACTCCAATTGAATCAAGGTAAAACATATCAGGCTCTGGATCAGAGCTTATCTTCTTAACTGAATTTAGTGAACTTGTTGCATACTTAGACTTACCTCTCAAAACTGACATTGAATAAGAATCTGATTTCTTTCTTTGGTTTTTAAACCTCTGACAACCCCAGAAAATCCCAGCACCACATAGCAAGAAAACAATTGTAGCTGATACTACTCCTGCTGCAATGATCTTTCCAGCCTTTCCCCTATCCTTCTCCTCTACTTTGTGTGCTGCTGGCATCAAGTGATGGTGCAGTTTGGAGTGATGAGTGTGCCTATGGATCCGGGGGAGAGCCGGTGAAGGCGCCGGTGCTCCAGCAATGGAGGGTGCTGGAGAGGGTGAAGGTGAGAGTGTACCAAATTCATTTTCACTTTTTCCTCTATGTATGCTTCTTATGCCAAGCAAAAATCTAAACCTGTCAAAAAACAAGCTTTCTTTTACTTCATTCTCATGTTCACCTGAAACCTTCTCAATGTATCTCAAACTTGTACTACTATCCATGAAGTATGCCTCCTTTGGACCTTGACCATTGTGCAGGTACTCCTCTGCATTGAATGTCAAAAAGTGGCTACAACAAAATGATATGATGATGAAGATGATAATCAGTAGTGGAAAGATCTTGAAATGATAACCCATTTTCAAGAATCAGAGGAAGTACAAAGAAATCAACCACCTTTCTGCCTATAAATCAAGTTCATTACTTTTTCTTGTATCTTTCTACAAAAGATAAGGAAAAAGATTGTTTAGGAGGGTGGAACAAATGTGCCAGAATAGAAGATCAAATTGTTGAGAGTCTTTAATGCTACTCCAAGGAACCCCTGAACATGGCAGTTGTAGGTGTACTGGTCCTTCTTTAATTTCTTCTGTACATTTTGTCTTCACATCTCTTCTTCTCTCCTCCATTAATTCCTTTTTTATGATCATTGTTATTAAGTACTAAGTGTACCACTGCACATCAACCTTTTCTTGTTTTGAAGTAAATTATCCCTTAAAAAGTGTTGACAAGAGTTTCTGCACATCTTTAATACTCAGAAGTCAGACCCCTCATTCATCATTTGTTTAGGTTTGATAATATTGATACCTTTTTAAGAATCAAATAATTTCAAGAATATGAGATCATGATTCATGGTTTCACTGTTTTTAATCTAACTTATGCATCTATAAGTCATAATGCAATCTAAAAGTGTGTTCAGGTTGGTCCCATTTGGTTGGACTTGGCCTTAGCCCTTAGGACTGTGACAAAAGAAGTTTTCTGCAAGATTAATAAAATAAGAAGGGGAAGAAGAGAAATAATTGGATAAATAATTGGTCCATCATATTCCTCACTTTAGTTAGTTTAGTTTATTTTCCTGGAGATCTAAAAATATAGATAATGATTCCAATGATTGATTTAATATTTAATTAGGTCCGAAATTGAGCTCTTGTTGTAATCACAAGGTTTTTTTAAATAATAATAATATAAAAGTGTCCAAATATAACAAAGAATTGGATGTCAGTATCAAGATATGATAATTGTATATCTTTTTCCAACTTTTATTGACGTGTTTTTGTCAATTTACTACTATCAATTACCTGATACTTTTTAGTCATGAAAATAACATGCATGTGCAGTATCCATTGACACTGTGATTTACATTCCATCCAGGTATCACTTCTATTTCATTTATTGTAAGGTTTTCGCTAACTGTAAGCTTACTTCGCCTATTTGAAATCAACTTAATAGTCGATCAAACGCATTTAGCACTCGATTGATAAACTTGCCTCAGAACGGGGTGAAATATAAAAAAGTGACACACATACGTGAGCACGCAAACCACGAAATACGCCAACGGATGTTTTACTTTTGCATAAATAACATTATAAAAATAATTTTAAAAATAAATACATTGATTTAAATTTATATTTTTTAGAATAAAGAATAAAAAGTAATTGATGATCAAAGATTATTTAAAAAATGATAAAAATAAAATAGAATCAATTCAACGTAATATTTGATATGATTAGATCTTACTCCGTATTTACTACTCATTTTAGATCAATTTCTACATCCAGTTTATAAATCATTGAAAAAATTACTTATGTTCAAAAGAATAGCTCATATAGTTGACTGCAATATACTAGAGTGTAAACAATTGAGCACTAGCAATAGTGTATATGTATTAAGAGTTATATCTTAGTAGCTTACATGAAAAAAGTAAGTGTTTATACATATTTATACGTCGACGTACATTTGCCGGTGACGGCCATCTAATGATCTAATAAAATAGGAATATATATGTCTTACCTGAACTGTAGTTAAGATTATAAGATATTTTTCACATTAATTTATTTAAATAAAAGAGAAATCTAAAATGATTCAGTTGAAACCATACGCATAAGTAGTTTATTCTTCATTTTTTTACGATTTCTTTTAAATTTGAATTTTGTGGTTTTTTCTTTCAAATTTTCAAACTGCTTATATAGCTTGTCTCCTCATATATATATTTTACCTGCCTTCCAATATTATTTATTCTTCATTTTCAAATCTTGGAGTTCTGAGACAATGGGATGGGGAAATGATGCTAATTCTGTGAGCAGTGAGTGGGGAGAGTGTCCTAAATTTATATTTTTTTATATTTAATCTTTTCCATTTAATTTTATGTTCTTAGCTCTATAAAGAATCCTCGCTTACTAATACGAGATATCCACCTAAATTAAACTCAGGTATTGAGTAGTTATCGTTGAAGCAAAATGAGGTGTTATTAGGAGCAGGTAGTCATGCTCTGTTAAATTAATTTGCATTAAGATTTTTCTCAGATCAAAATAAACATTATTTATAAAATGATGACAAGTGATCAGCGAAGTTATATCGAATCAGAAAGTTTCATTCCATACATTATAATTATAAAAAGACATTAAAATTATAACAATCAATAATTGTAAAAAATAAAAAATTCTAAATAATTATCTATTTAATACGAAGAGAGTATTAAAATTTGTCTATATGCAAATGGGTGTGGCATCCACCAAAATTAAACCACTTGCAGTAGGGAGTACGTTGACTACACACACGGACAAGCTTTTTAATTTTAACAATGATTTTTTATTTGATATTTTCACAATAATATTTTTAATAAAAATTAAATTTGTTTTTATCAATATATTTTTTTCAAGATCTATGTGTCAAGTTGTTAGTTTTGTGTCATTTGGACACCAACAAAATTTGAGATTTTTTTCATATTTTTGTTTCTTTAGTATTTCAACCTTTTAGATAAAATATTAATTTAAATATTATATTATTTATTGCATTAATGAAAATTAGTATTTGTAATTATAAGTATATGATAAATAATTCTATAAAAAATAGTAATAACAAATATAAAATGAGAAAGAGAATAAATAAATATATAGACATGTAATGGGACGCGAACGGTTATAACGATAAAAAAAAAATTATTTCTATTGATAAATACGATGTTAAATTAAAAAATATATGGAGAATAATCTGATGTGGTCGTGTGACACAAGGGACTACTATTGTGTAATTAAGCACTGATATTGAGTAGCTAAATGCTAGTGATGTTTTTTAGGTTCACTAGCCATCTAGCATTCAAGGCATTTTGTAATTAAGCACTGATATTGCTACCTTTCATGCAGGCTACAAACTTGGGTATAAGAGAGATCTTGAAACCGACAAATGTGACCAACTATCTAAATTTAATCTCATGTGAATTGTTTTTATACACCAAAAAGAATGAATTTGATAAATCGGTTACCTCAATTTTTGCATTCCACGGATACAAAATTTATTTATAACTAGACTCAAACCTAACCAACATAACATAATTATTGTTTGTGAATTATTTTTTACCTGATATTGTATAGTTTATTTTAAATAAATGTGCTTCCATCGATGACATTTAGTGAAAATTTAAAATAATAAATACTGCAAAACAAAGTCCGATTTAGCTTCATCACTATGAATAGAACAAAACCACACAATTAAGGGTAGAGGTCGAGGGTTCAAAACCTCATCGATGTAAAAAAACTACTTTGTTGAGGTATTGACGGTTTTGTAAGACTAAAATGGATAGGGGTCAAACCTATTCTAAGGGCAGAAATATCTGCCATTATTATCCTTAGCGAGTGCATAAAACGTGCACTCATTAATAAATCGAATGCACTTTAGGCACGTTCAATTAATATTTAGCTAGGTAAGAAACTATGGAAAGAATGCAACGAGGGCACGAAACATGTGATCCGTTATGAATTGAGTACACATTGTGCACATTCACTTAATTTTTGGACAAAATAGATGGTAGTTAAGTAAATGCAATACGAGCACGCACTGTGCACATTCAATGACCTATTGAACACATGTTCCACATGTTGGATCAATTGACATATTAACTTTTTTCTCAGTAATTAAGAGTATTAATTATAATTAATTATTAGAACATGCAAGAAAAAATATTTTAAAAATTATTTAATTTTTTTTAACATTAAGATAATAATTTAAAATTCTTAAAATTTATTCCTTCATATGGACCACATGCTGGAAAAAACATGGAGCTTGTAGTCCATGCGCTCGATTTACGGTGGAGCTTATATTTCACACAATCGATAGTACTTTCATAAAAAAAACACGATTTAAACCGAGCACAAAATGTTAGGAATCCTACACCATTATTGACAATTTCATACTTGACAATAACTCAGATCTCATCCAGATGCAACAACAACAGGCAAACCAGATGATATAACACTAATTCAGATATGATGTGTAAAGAAAATAATACGGAAATTAAATCGCATACAAGTGTCGGGTTTTACGGATTGAAATAACAATTATCTAACCGACATCAGAACTCTACGAGATTATGTTACGCACTTAATCGCAGAGTTTTATTTGTACGTATCTTACACCTTGTACAAGTAGCCGAATATGATTGTAGAGGTTCTAACAACCAACGTAGGTCGTTTCTTAAGAATAGTCCACACCAACGATTGATCAAACCCTTCCGTTGATTTTACTAGAATAATTAAAAGGAACAAAGAAAATAGGGAGGAAAGAAAAGACGGGGTTTTTCTTCCCGCACAACGGCCGAACAAAGTCGGGTTGAAAAAACGAGAGGTTTTGCTTTTCATCTTTCAAAAGATGAATAATGAATCAATTTCTTATCCAAAAGTGGGCTATTTATAGGCATCAAATGCCCCATTTTTAGGCTTACGGAGAGTTAAGCAAAACTTTTCCACCTCATTTCTATGTGTTTTAGTCTACTAAAACAAGTGGGGAAGAGTTTTAATTTCATCTCACTTCTTATTCCTTAAATAAAGGCACATAAAATGCTAGATAGAATATTCTGATTTATAAGCTAAGAAGATTCCGCAATCCCTATCCTCTACTATGTCTTAAATGACCATATTCCCTATCCCGATATGATTTTCCCGAATGTTTTATATTTCACTTTAAACCCGGTTATAATCGATTATAGTTTGATCATGTTGTCGTACAGGACCTCTTAGGCTCGATTGACAAGAGTAATATATTAATCCATGCTAACCGAACACATTAATATATAAATTCATGAGCGACCCTAGTAAGCCATCATAACCCCTAATAATAATGTTACGTAGTTAATCCTAACATGTCAATTGCTCCAACAATCAACATATATATTCAATCCATATTATTTGATTATAATTAAATGTGGTACCTGTTTTACAATCAAATTGCTCAATCTAGTAGGCTATTTATGAGATCTATCTCATATTTCCAACTCTTCCACTTTCCTCGACAATTACTTAAATCAATACTACTAACCGACATCTTAAACGATCTCTTCCACTCGATTTCTAACAATAAGCCGCGTAAGATTTCAGGTCACCAAACTCTTGGTGACCGTTTCGGGTGTATACCACCGTGATTCCAAAGACTATACCGAGATGCAGATCATAATCACCATTAATTCTCCAAGAGGCCGAATCTAACTGCTATACTGTTGTACAAATTCCATCTAGTTGTACAAGATTTCACAACTACACTTCAGAATATACGTAACTCAAGTCTTTTATAATCCCTATTACGTAAGATCGCTAGACAGGTCAAAGTACATTACCTACGTAGTGAAAACCGTGTCACGCAGGTCTAAGAATCGCCATTTAACATAAGTTATATGAGAAACACCTTAGAACATGGATATAAAATCTTCTAAGTTTCTCAATGGCGGTCAATCAATGTCCACATTCAATATCAAGCTTCGACACGCATACCCATGCGATTGACAGAGTTTATAATCATACTCCCTTCTGACTGTATCAAATCAAACACATACTAACCAATTCGGTGCTCGATTCCAATAAATGGACACCAAAGAGACAAGCAATTCCATTTTCAAGCTGAATATCAGATGATTTCTTGTTTGATCCTCAACCCAAAAAGCCTCCGTAAAAATGCTTTATTATAATGAACTAATTATGTTATTATAATAATAACAGTATCATTATTCAATAACAAATGGTAAGGTAAACTTGCTTTTGAATAAGAAGCATATATATTCAAACAAGTCTACGGAAGAAAATAAAACTGAGCTTTCTCCCACTAAATCATGCATTTAGGTTCATTAGGACATGTAAACAAGATGATTGTGTCATCATCCTTTAACCATCCTTCGAAAGAATAGTCTTTACATCCATATATCAAAATATTCCCGTGTAGCAGCACCACCCCTGGACCGGTAGGTACGACATTATCACACGCTTCCATGTTTTCATCATGTTCAAAACACGACCGGCCCTTACGCCTTCTTCCTCAAATTTTTGAGTCATGGACTATATTCATACTAGTCAACTCACGATATCATTATGCTATTTCAACGCACAAACTCTTTTTACCGCCGCGTATCGGCCTCAAGATTTAGCTTATATTACCCTACGGGGCGATAATCTGTTGTATCGACTATGTACACTTCGGAACAATTTCCATAATTATCATAAAGCTCATTTTAGTTTGGATAACTAAACATCAGAGAACTAACCCCAAACAATTTCCCATTAATACCTTTATCTTTCCATTATTTGAGTATTACTCATAACAATTCAACTCTGTAGGAATTATTCTCGTAACGGATAAATACGACATTCTATACGATCTGCTGACATCGTCATCCTCATTCGACACGTCAAAGTTCAAAAATAGAGAATTTGTCTAATTTAGTTTATTCACTTTTAAACTCCATAACATTTATCATATATAACTGTTATATCAAGCTTAATCCATATTTATATTGAAAGCAAATACGCATTCTTACTAAGGTAAACTGTTAATAATTCATACCATCGACAACGAAGAAATATAATAAGGCCATTTTCCTTAGTAACTTGTATATCACATACATACAATGATCTTGTCATTAAGCTCCCACTCAATCTTTTGATCTCTTAGTTCATATTCTTCTCAAAGAAGACTTTCTCCTTTCATGCTCAAATTTCTCAAGTTCACAACTCAATATATTAGATATACTCATTTTCATTTATTCTGCTTTTTAAGACGTTGAGCCTCCATAGAAATGTCAAGTACCTATCCTCATGATCATTACTTAGAACATTTCTTGCTCACGATAGAATGCATATGTCAAGTATCCATTCACATGGAATCGTTACTAGAACACCCATTCTCTAACGCTTTATAACTAAAGAAAATCACGAAATAGATCCGACCATAGTTTGTACTCTTCTGTTCATGATCTTGTATTTCATATCAAAATGAATTCTTGAAACTATTTAGAGTTTCGATTCATTCAGACAGCATAATAATCCGTATAAAGGCGAAATACAGAATGCCTGAGGAAAATCGTTTATGTATTGAACTAAAAGAATACACCCTTATATATATTGCTAACACATCATATGTAGAGTTCGATGATTCATACTAATTGAAGTAGTTTTATGATCATGGATTTTTCCATGTTATCATAATCGATTTGTCAAGACAATACATTCATCTATTAAGATTTTGTAATCCTCCCACTAATTCTAGCCAGAGTTGACTCACCATCTTCTTAAGATATGATATCCAAGTCTCGTCTGCTGGGTCACAATATTACGAAGACTTTAAGCTTTGTTCGTCACTCATTTATTGTTAAGAAAGGTTGAATTAGACCCTTCAACAAGACGTGTTTCAGAGAATAGAACACATAAAATGGAGCAGATCAATGGCGGAGTTATTTATTTCATGTCAAGGCATTCAAGAGCAATGCCAGTTAATCAAATCTCACTTAATTGAAGAGCCCCAAAGAAAGGCAATACAAATAAAACGATTTCAACTGATCTTTATTCTTCTAGTTACTACTTTATTGCTGGTACATACTTCGAAAATATGTTGTCAAATTAATAGTTGCACAAGCGGTGTAGCTTAATCCATAAGATCGTAATAACTATTTTTTATTTAAGATAATGCACTGTGAATCTCTTACATTTTATTTATCAAGTATACTCACATTTCCTTTACTTATGTTTGAAATGAGTGAAACTGCTCAATTATCTCAAGAATTAGTTCTTTGTGTACTTAATATCACAACTTATTTGTGTTATCACAAAAAAAAAGACATCATCGCTTATTGGTTGTAAGAACCATAAGCTCAATATTTCCATTTACATGAAATGAAAACTATCAAGTTCAAAAAGACTCGTATGATAGCCATGAGATAATATACAATATAGTACTCTTATTGGCATTATCAATTTTCCGCTGAGATCAAGAATCACAACTGTTTCATATGGAGGGGATGGATATGAAATAATATATAATTATACTATTAACATAACCATCTTTGATTTGAGATTCAAAATCTCAATCATAAACTTGTATTATTGAATATAAGTTCACAAGTTCTTCCTTATGAGATAATGTCTAGAAGAATGGTATTGTTTAAATGTCTCTGTTAAGTATGTCGTACATTCTTAACTTTTAATACAAAGGCATTGAGTTCTCAACTCAAGTTGTAAGTCATTAAGGAATATTTTCTTAACTTGATTACACATTTGTAACAATTTACTCTAAATGCTCATATGGTGAATAACTAGACAATATAGGTATAAAGGGTGCCATAAATACTATATGCAAAGATAAAATCTAACAACTCATAAATTCTTGTCACAATGACAGAATTGAATACTTGTGCTTACAATCCGACCGAAATGCACTAAGTATACCAAGATCCTACATGACCGAGAATTGAACTAAGCAAAGACGCAGATAATATTTCAACTCTTAATCACATGTAAGTACTCTCATCGCTAATTATGTCGTATTACAACTCTCTAAGATCACTCTTCAAAAGTTCATCCCATACTACATTAGTGACCTCTTTTCTCAACGGGCCCAAGTCCTGCACTTGGAAATCACCGCATAAGTAACCAAGTCTACCGACACAAAGTCGGAATGGATGCTTATAGCCCAAGTCCTGCACTTTGGGGAATCATATAATCACCCCATCGAAAAAGCCTTGGCATGATACGTTTAGCAATCCGGGTAGTCCGTCATACATAACGATCTACTCCAACTTTGGGAAGGTACTTAATAATACTACTTAATTTTGAAGCAGACAGTTATATTTAACAATACTAATGATCATGCAAGCATACATATTCAAACAAGAAAAATACATATTACACTGATCATAAGATTAAATATAACACATAACGAGATTCGTGATACGACATTTCTAATAATTCTAAACTAAATTACACTACATTTAAAGAAGAAAATCTAAACTAAATTAGTTCCAAACTATGTTACATTTCTAATAATTCTTCATTATTGTCCGGTCAAGCCCATGCTCATATTTTAATTAATTACATTTACATTTAAATAGTAACTAATTAGCATTCAGGTCATTACTAGTCAAAAGCAAAACCATTACTAGCCGTTTTTTCTAAAACAACTTACATGTTGTATTTCTAAAATAAGAATAATTCATATCACTAGTCTCACGACATCCATCAATATATCACAACATATATTATACATTAATAACTAATTATATTTAGACACGTACAACATAAATCTAAAATATATGTTATTGAATATTCATCAATATGAATAAACAATTCAATTGCATTGGTGTAAAATATTTGTTTGAATCTAATCCAAATATATTACTTAAAACGTATTAATATTAAAACAATTAGTATTTCCGAAAAATACGTGTAAAATATATATTTGAATTCAATTCAAACATATCACTTAAAACATGTTTTAAGTCTACTATCATTTAATATTAAACAATTAATAATTTCAGAAAAATACTATATATTAATTTTACACCATTTAATTCAAGATAATATATTACTCTAAAACTTTAATTATCAAATAAATTAAAGTTTCTAATTAAAAATAATCAATTTAATTTATAATTTCAATTACAATTCTAATCGATATTAGAAATTTTATTAACTTTTACTCTTAGTTTAATTATACTATTATATGTGTACGCCTTCGCTCGTGCAAATAAAAACATAATTAAAAAACCCCTAAAGAAATAATACGAAAAGTTACTACTGGTAAATAAAGTTATATGGGATCATGAATAACTTTTATTTTTTCTGCTATAATTACTGAGTATTACGTAGTAGATAGATGATAAGAGTAGCTTCTATGGAGAAGTCATTTTATGTCGGTTACACTACAAGAAGTTACTATAAAAATTAAAATTAAATAAAAAATTATTAGGAGGGTAAAATAGTAAAATATATTAATTAAGCTTCACTTATAACCACCAATGTAGGGCTTACATTATATATAGTATAGATTCCAACAATTAATTAAACTAAAGTAGAATTATTAATGTAGCTATCTAAGTTTTAATGACTCGCAAATAGAATTAAAACTTCCTCCAACTAAATTGAACAATTAAAAATAGTTAAATTTAATCGATTGAAATACTTTTCAACTTAAAATTGAATCAAAACAATTTTAACCGATAGCAAAATATCAGTCTGAGCAACATCAAGCATGTATCAAAATACAACTTATTTAAGCTCATTTATAAAACAAGTCTCGATATCCTTAAATTAATTAGAATTTTATTCCGAATAAAAACTTAATTAATATCTTGAATTTATATTATTTTAATTATATTCATAATATAATTAAATAAATAATATCAAATTTTAGGATTATAAAATCAGTCAAAATAATTTATTAAGTCAACAATTAAATTTTCATTCAAAACCAAATTATAATTGGAATTAATAAACTATTATAACAATTAAGTCTAAGTCAAACAAGAGCTAATAACCTATATAATAAAATCAGCCCGTCGGCCCATTAACCCAACACCGGGTCGTGCCCAAGTCAAACGACCAACCAAAGCAAGCCATGAAATGGCCGGGTCAACAACCGGGTCGATCGAAGCCTGAGCATCCGGCCGGGTCAAACATGGTCAATAACACGGGTCAAACTCGAGCTACCAGTCAACTGACTCCAGTCAACTCGCTCAACGGAAGTCAACCCGGTCAACGAATAACTCGATGACGCGCGATGACAGCGGCACACACTTGTTCGACGCGGTCGGTCAAAAGTGGCGTATCGTGTGGTATTCTAGATGACCTGCCCACGTGTCCCCCATTATTCCAGCCTTCCTTGTCCAATTTTCGATGTATCACTAGTTTTTATCGACCAAAACCTAAACTGCTAATATATAGAATTTGCTCAAAAAATTTCCGTAAATTCTCATACTCCTAAAAATATTTCTAATTTCAATTATATGAAAAATACAAAATCAAGTTCACAATTAATTTGTATTAACGACTTTTTACTCAGATTTTGTATCGATTGAAATATTTTTTTGTTGAGGCTGCAAAAGTAATTAAGAAAATCTCAAAACAATTTCAAAATCTAGAAAAATATTTTTTATCTTAACTACATAAAATCAATTTAATTGTTTGATACTACTCAATATATTTCATTCAATTAATCACATATATGATACCAATCAATTAAACAAATATCAAATAACAATTTTAAACATATAATATTCGATCTAAACATATAAACAATTTATATAGCATAATTAAGTAATTATAATACTCGAACCGGCTCTTGATGCCACTGTTGGGTTTACGGATTAAAATAACAATTATCTAACCGAGATTATAAAATAGTACTTAATCGAGATTATGTATGTACCTACACCTTCAAGTCAGCAATGAATAACAACGAGACTCCGAACAACCAATGTAGGTTGTCTCGAAGAATAGTCCATATCAACGTATCGATTTAAAAACCCTTCCGCTCTGCTTTTACTAGAACAATTAAAGTGAACAAAGGAAAAATAAGAGGAAGAAAAAGACGGGGTTTTTCTTCCCCTATATGGCCAAACAAAAAGAGGGGTAGGAAGGAGAGGTTTTGCTTTCATCTTTTCTCTAAAAGATGAATAATGAATGAATAATTTTCTTCTCCAAAATGGTTTTACGGAGAGTTAAGCAAAACTATTCCACCTCCTTCTATAGTTTAAATGACTACAACAAGTGAGAGGGAGTTCTATTTCATCTCACTTATTCTAAATAAAGTGCACATAAAATGCTAGGATAGAACATTATAGAATTATGTTGAAGAAAATTTCGAATCCTTATCCTCTACTATGTCTTAGTCGACCATATCTCCTATCCCTGATTCGATTGTCACCTAATGTTTCCTCTCCTTCATGTTGTCGTTGTCGCATACATTTCAGCTCTGATTGACAAAAGTAATATATTAATTTATGTTAACCGAACATTATATTAATATATAGATTATGAGCGGATCCTAGTAAGCCATCATAATCCCTAATGTCAACTGAAGTTTATCCTAATATGTCAATTGTCGAACAATCGAACATATATCTGAACTTATATTATTTGATTATAATTAAATGTAAGTAAATCGGTTGTACAATCAAATTGTTCAATCCAACATATTTGGCGAGATCTTATATCTCATATTTCAACAAGACAAAACCCACATCACCCAGAATACAAATCTCGAGGACCTCATCTTCAAGAGGAAGCCCAAGAAATTCCTAGCTGATAACTCGTTGACAAGCTCCGAAAGACACCCAAGAGTGAATCTTATCTTCCACACAATTATCCTACCGCCAACGACACACCTTGCATCAACACCATCTTTTCAACCCACCATACAACCTCTCAATAACCTTCCACAATCAAAACCCGCTTCTCGATACCACCGCTAGTATCCATCCACTATTGATAATCTCATACTTGAAAATAACTCGTGATCTCATCCAGATTCAACAACAACCGGCAAAACCGTATGAGGATATACTCACTAATTCTATATGACAAAACAGAAAAGAAAATAATACCGAAATAAATCGTACACAAGGATTTTACCCCTCGTTCCCTCAATGCGAAGCGACGCTCGTACCGTCAGATCCACTAATAATATCATGAAGATATTACACGATCCAAGAACCCTACTCAACTTAATCTCTCAACTCGATGTTTTCTCACACGAAAAAGTCCATAAGTAAGTCTCTCTTTATATGCTCTTGAATCTCTGCTGACTCTTTCACAACCTCACCAAGAATATAATAAACTCTCATAATTCTAAGAATAAACTCTTCAGATTCTAACTTACAAGGATGATTTCAACCACTATCAGCGGCAAGCTCCACACAAACAATACTACACAAAGAAGAGTATTTATAGGTTTTACAAATAAACCTATAATTAATTACTTTTTCTTCTCAAGAAAAAACCACACCACCACCGCCTAAAAGGTAATTAATTACTGGCTAATGTACAGTTGGGACTCTATTCTCCAAGTATTTTGCATGCTTAGAATAATTCGGTTCTTTCACGTGTTTAGACTTCACATGTACAACACATAATTCATACACTCATTATTACTTACACGCGAGCACATGTAAAATGTGTTCATCGCAATAAACTAGCACACACAATGCGCGGGGCTGGAGTACATAGCGAAGCACATACTCCACACATCGGGCCTCATTTTAATGTTATTTACTCCTACACATCAGGGTATTTTAGATCATCCGATCCATAATGATTGACATATACATAGCAAATGAATAGTTCAAATAAGTTTGAATTCATTAAAATAAAATAATATCTCAGAGACAAAGCAAGGCTGGAACTATTTCAGGTATATCAATGATTAACAGCTGGAAACACACACTCAATCTGGGAGAATCACACAACTACATAGAATTATACAAGATGGTTTTCTATATAAAAGATCAACGGATGGCTGTGACTTTCTAGAATAAGAATTCATGAGATCCGCTGGAGAAATTCAATAGGTCGAAGTCATGATGCTTATACCGGGATGAGACACGGAAAAATGAATCTAAGTGATATCTTAATGAAAGAATCTTTCCCAAAGACATTATTTTCCCACAAAATAAAGTTGTATAATAGGAAAGAAGAGCAATGAAAATGAAAGAGGATTTCATTTGTATCACTATTCAAATTGTCAATGACGATCGCGATCTTAGTCAATAAATAAATTGATGTGTTAGGGTTGTGAACACCTTGTTGAAAGTTGTTAAGTAGAACACAACATGCGACTACTATAAGCACAAACCGAGTACGCTACAACTCTGAGTAGTTTTGGATGCTAAGCAAGTACGATTATAATCCTAACGAATGATTTTGAAAGGTTTCCCACTGATGTCCCTTTAGTACGCTAAGATCTCGAAAATTTACTCAAGTTGTAGAGTCAATATCTCATTATTGTTCCCGAACATGTACTCAAAGGATGACACCTTATTCAAAAAATGATAGTTGAACGAGAATCCACATATGTGCCATACAAGGTTAAGAACAAATAACAACACCAACTAGATACCCACTAATCAACCACAACGGTTCAAGAACGATAAGGAGAAGATCGTACTTTTTCAATGCTGAGTGGTGCTAGATATAAAGGAGCTAGTCTTTTGGTTTAAATGTCATAAACACTTATCAGGAAATAATGTTTGAATTTGAGCTTCCGTGATTAACTCCAATATCATTGTTATGAACAATTTATAAATATATACACTTCGCTACTATAAGTAAGGAATTTATGATTCCGCTAGCAATCTACATTTTTCTAGAGAGGTCTTTGGATACGTGATCCAAACAAGAAAACCTCTAACAAGCCGAGAAAACAATAAGATTTCTAGACCCTAGTTGTGTGTTCACCGATCGAATTGAACACCAAATCCACTACTACGCAAGGCTTGATCAATAATCAATTTTCTGGATCAAAAGCGGGAAAGCATGATACTCTAATCAATCACATGGGTTGTAATGCATTGGAATCGCTTTCAAACCATAGTACTTGATTTGATACCGCGGTAACATAGAATATAAAATATTTGTGTCCTAAGAAGTTTCTCATAGAGCCTTATGTTAATGACGCATTCTTAGATCCGAAAGTAAATGTGATTTCATCATGCTTAAAGTAATGTACTGACCTGTCAAATGTCCTCTCGTAATAGGAGGACTATAACGGATTGTTAGGGTATATTAAAGAGCATGAACGGAAAGATCTGCACAATAAGTGATTTATACAACCGATATATTCAGAGATTTCTTGAATCTGGCAGCATGGGTAATTTGGTGGCCACCACCGCCTATGAGTTGGATATTCACATTAACTTGTCTATTACCAAGAGAACTACGGGTGTAATAGTTTGGTGACACAAATCTTACCACAATGAATTATCGAAATCATGTGTTAAAGGAATCGTTGATGCAATATCATGTAATCGCCCGCTGCCGGTTAAGCTTGAATTCATGAGATATCGATCTTATGAAAATGCCCATTGATTTTTTTGTTAGTTTCTTAAACCCTGAGCTCGAGTTAATTAAAATAAAAATATGTCAATGCATCGTTGGGGAAAAACCCCCAACCAAGCAAAATAAAAGCTTAAATCGCACTCTAAGAGGGGCTCATTCGCCACAAACATGTTTAAGCACAAGAAAATAAATACATAATACAAATAAAACAATACAAAACGAAAACAAATACAATAAATAACACCCACGAAGGACCTTCAATTCTTCCACCCGCAAAACTTCAACCCGGACTCGAAAGCCTACCACGGACGTACGAGCACTGCAATTTCAAGCAGTTAATCAAGGCTCGAATCCTATCTCGCGCTTCATCGTGCCTCCAAATGGTAGCACGCTCCTTAGAAATGAAGCGCAATAGCATCCGCCACCATGTTTCTCCAGACAAGGCTCAGCCTTCGATTCAAACCCCGCAAGATGATTAAAAGAAAGAGATAATATTGCTCCAACGCCAGCTGGTCCTTGCTCATGTACCATCTTGACAAGCGTCATAGAACTGGGCTCACTTGCAAGTCGGAAACCACGAGCTGCCACTCTGGTAACCTCGAAGTTGTACCATACTCCGCCTAATGGTGCGCCCGCCTTATGTGATCCCTCAAGGCATAAATCACCGCCATTTTCATTCCGACGACGCCTCCAATACCAGCCTTCTCCATTTCTCGAAAGAGCCATCAATATTAAGCTTTTACTTACCACGCCAGCCTGACCAAAACACAACCGCAGAGGCTTCGGACGAGGTCTATGTGACCGAGCCCCAAGAGAAGTGGCCACGTTCATCTCCCTTCCATTGTTTGTAACGCAACGTGCCTCCGTATGAACCAAGATATGAAGAAAGGCGATTAATCCGACGCAAGACGCTTTCAAAGTATACTGCTTCACCATAAAAGCGAAGGCCTGCTGGGCGAAGAACCCAAAGGGACCGTGATAACGATAGAACCACCGTTTTGATAATACGACCTTTAGCAACCGAGAAATTTCTAAACCTTGATAAGGTGGCGAACATCAGTGAAAATAGCTTTTGACACCAAAAAGATGCGTATAATTTATCCCACCGAATATCAATTCGTCGCATGGAAGAAAAACATGCTGATAGTCTCGACCGGGCACAACATTGACACTGGGCAAATCAATCCCTTTTCGAACAAACACTATAAACAAAAGATATTGCTTCGACAATGCGCCAAACCGTAAACGACATCTTCTGGGGAATAATGGAATTCCAAATGTAGAATAAATGCAGGCTCACTCTGAGCGCGAGCCTCTCAAAAGCAGTCTTGAAACTGAACCTACCATTATTAGAGAGCTTCCAGAAAGCCACATCCTTATCCCCTGAGGACCGATGAAGAAGAAGAATCTCTCTCATGCCCATCTCGTGAGCAAATGTACCAATTTGTTCATGTCCCACGACTCCTCCCGGGGCAGAGGTCATTCACCTTTCGCCTCGACCGTATGCTCTTGTCAATCGCACCCGGGTGGAGCCACGACTGATCCGTAAAATCACACTCCCCGTGCTGCTCCCAATGAATGAACGCCTTATCCTTTCACAAATTCCAACCAACCCATTTCCAAAACCCGGTATCGAGCCGGATGTACCCGCATCTTCATAGATGGTCCTGCTACAATATTTACCGAGCATAAACGATCTGCAAAAGAGTGTTACCTTCCCTCAAACGAAACCAGCTTTAAAGTATCAAGCTTCCTTAACCTCCTCAAAAGATCAAAAGTTCAACCTCTCTTCTTCATAAGTGACAAGTCTCCGCTTCATTTACACTCAAAGGACATCCCCGCAAAGAAACTTATTTAGCAAAAAATCTCAAGCTTCTCTCTCACCGTATCTCGCATAAATGAATCAAGGAAATAGAATGGAAGAGACTGTAGGACCGATTGATCGTGTAATACGTAATTCACCAAAAGAAATCTCTACGTTCTCAAGAATCGATTGTATTCCTCGACGCGTCCTAAGGGGATCGAAAAGAAACATTGCCTTTGCCTCAAGATGTGAATACCCATATAACGAAAGGAGCTCTTCCCTTTGGTGCCTTGGTAATGATGTCGACTCGTTACTAGAAGTTTATACACGTAATGCAGAGCTTTTATCTGTGATAATGACCTTATCGAACCGACCGAAAGGGCAAGTAGCCATTAACTTTATCGAGAGAAAGATGAAGACCACATGTATCAACGTACAATCATCAAGAAAGCGAGGCAGGGACCCGAATAGCCACCGCCAGATGCAATTTCCGAGGGTGATCTGCAATTTAGCCACCGAGCAAATACTCTTCCCAAGAATAAACGAAAGCGAGATAAAGTGGTTCTCGTCGAACACCTTTGATGAGGGAAAAATCCTTTCAAACTCCCCCCGTTGAACATAACAGAACCGCCAATTATTCGTGAGCAAAGATCACCTCAGCTCACCATGCCCCGGCAAACCGACTTTCCAAGATCAAACATGCAACTCCTAGCAGCATGCCGGGCGTCTTTGTCATATCAAGCTTCAAAGATTACATTACTCCCATCTACTTTTATCCGTGTGGCGATCACTCCCCAGCCAAAAGAATACTCTCAGATGTTTATCACGAACAAAACCTGCCAAACTCATAATTAATATTAGGGAAAACGTAGATGGTCTATCAAGTTGATAAAAGCCAGTGTTAACTTTGTTTTGGTAAAGCGCATAACCGATTGCAAAACTGCCTAAGTTCGAGGACCATCACACTTCGACCAAAGAAGAACTGTCAAAGTTAAACCAATGGTGCCTAGCCCTCCATAAAAATAACGTACAAGACACACTTACTCCCAACAATGTCCCAAAATGATTGATGTTAACTTTATTAAAACCATCCCGATCCATACTATTTTTGTCCATCGAAAACCACATCTCTAACCTCCGCATAAGAGGGTATAGCCATCAACAGTCATTATCCCGAGCGTAGACATGATTCGCAATGCCGCCAACAAAATCCGCCATAGTTGGACTAGCCATAGTATCCGTAAATGTCGAATGAAAATAATCAACGACCGAAGCCGCCACCCGATCTTTGTCGGTAATCCAATCCCTATCAATCAAGGTACCCACAATTGCCTTTTTCCGAAGACATCGCTTGACCCAAGAATGAAAGAAAGACGTATATTTATCCCCGTCTTACATCCACTTGACACCATTTTCTGTTGCCATTAAGCCTCCTCAATAGCTAAACACTTTAGATGGTCCGCCTTTCAGAAGATATGTGAGTTTCATCTTAATTCAACCTGTAACCTTCGAAATATTTCACACAATCGGCACACGATCCTCCGTACTATCCACATTGGTAAAAATATCGCTAAACACTTCTATTCCACACCGAGCCGAAGCCAATCTCTTAAGCTGGCTGAGATTTAATAAAGAAAGGATCCTCAAACGGACTACGACGAACTTCTCCAAGATAAACCCCAGAAAGATCATGACGTAGTTCCACATATTCGAATGAAAGAACCTTAGAGTATCATGAAGTACTTGAGCTCGATAAGAAGCGGGGCATGATCGGGCGCTTTTAGCCGATGACGGATATTAAGAACAAAGTGGAACGGTCCAAACGTAGCTGATCACACAAAAACTCTATCAAGCCTTAAGAATGACATTAGTCCAAGTGTATTGTTCAGCCAAAGCCAAGATCAATCAAATTACGCTTTTGAATGCACTGGAGAAATCGACATAGATATGGGGTCGTGGGCATTACCTCCAACTGCTCATCACCATTTCACCCAGCATTAAATCCCCCATCACAATCCACGCAGAGAGAACTTCTAAAGACAGAGAGCTCCTAAATGCAGCCTCCCTTTACGCCAAGAATATTACAAACAACATAAACCACATTAATATAATACAACTTAAATTGCCTAGTGGACGAAATAACTTAAGATGCAGATACTACCGATGGGTCACCTACAACTTCCACATCAAACATATTGTCTAAAAACCCGATATGTATTATTAGTACAACAAGTATCATAATTAAACTTCTTTTGTAATCGTAAATAATAGAAGAAGGAATTCGCTCCCCGGATGTTTAAAATTAAATTTGTGCTTCCTTTTCGTGTTTTTGATACTTCTACGCGTAGTTTCATTACCGATAATTCCTAGGACCCAAAGAGATAATAATTTATTCGACATTAAGAGAGAACTCCGACCACTTCTCCATATGCTCGCTTCAATTGAACGGTCGTGCTCTTCGCAACGCGGTCAATGATCCGAGATACAAGCACATTCCTGTCAATGTCCGATGAATAAATTATATTCCCCGCAAGAGCACCCAGTCATGCAAGAGCACAAATGTCAAGTGTTCTAACTATCGAGAACTTGCTGCATTTAAATTAATCAGATGTTAATGACACAAAGAAAGTTACAGAAGTTTACATACTGGTTGACAACCTACTATTATAACCGGACTAAAATGTAGAAGTGTTGTCATGAATTTAAAGCACAGTCTTCGATAATTAATATATTTCGTGAGATTCAAGTATTAGTATTTACTTTTTACAATTTATTTGTAAGTGTTTTTAGCATGATAGTTTACCAGTCTATTTTATTTACTTATTCTTGTAGAATTAATATACAATTATTGTTACCCCTAGAACTCGCTTTCAAACTACATTAACTCGTCAGTGTACGACAGCAAATTCTTTTGAGACGTGGTCTCGCGAGTCAGCGTCGTTCTCTGCTGCACGGATTGATTAATGCGTCTCTTGTATGTACCCTATAAGACCTCTGTGGACACCGGATGTGGTACCACCGAAGAAATATGAGTCGCATAAAGGCGGACTCTCTAAACGCAAAGCTGCCTTATGCTTACTGACGGGAGCCGTTTCGTGCTCGTATGACAGTATCAATGTGAGCATGACATTTATTAAGATTCAGTGAATCGCGAGTATGCGTGAATATGAGAAATATGAAATCTTGTGCTCTCATTACCGCAGCCGAAACACGGCAGCTTCGACAAAGACTTCAGGCGATGATTCGCCAAAACAAGCAGACCGGGATGCGCAGATAGTTCTAAGTGCCTTCCTTTATCACCACGAGATCTCGCTTTTAGTCGATATGTCTAGGTACATCAAAAGCGGTATAGCAGTACAAGGTCGATCAAGCCTCACCGAGATTCATAAACAAATAACCATCACGATGCTAATGAATTTTTGGATATTTAAAAAGAGGTATTCCGCTTTACTATCGCCGCTTCTGGGGTAAACGCCGCAAAGACGAGGCGGAAAGGAGGTTCTCAGATGACATTCGCCACTAATGAAACTCAAGGGTCACCGGAAAGGGCTCCGTAGGGAAATTCAATCGAGATAGAAAACGGTTAAGAAACGACAAGCCTAAAAGTACAGATATCAAGTTTTACAACTTCTAATTCCTACTGTAAAAGCAGACGGTTGTGGTTCCGAGTATTTGGTCGTAATATTGAGGAACTCAAGTCAAGTAGAAGACTCGGAAGAAGGGAAACGGGATTCATGCTGGGAATGGCGCGAAGTGTCATGGCCCTCAAGCAGTAGGATCCATTAGTTTAAATTCTGCCGGGCTCTCTGCTTGAACTTATTCTAAGCATTATACCGCAGTGTGAATATTTCTATTTCTCGCTTTTGAATAATGATGGCTTTTTCATTTTCAATAGATCCCGATGAATCGGTGATCACCAGAATGGGTAAGATTTGCACCGCTTCCTTCAAAATGGTCTATAATGCTTTAGACACGACACGAGTCATATAACATAAACTTAAAATGGAACGAGCCTAACAACTTAAACCAAACATACCTATGGTATCATAGACTAGGTCACATTAACGAACCGAATCAAGAAACTCCACTCAAAGGAATACTCAAGGTTTCGATTATGAATCATACGATATAGCTTTGCCTTTAAGCAATGACCAAAATGCCTTTCACCGGCTTAAATGAGTGGCAAGTGATTTATTGGGGATCATACACACCGATGTACGCGGGGCCAATGAACACATCCGCAAAGAGGAGTGTTATAACTACTTCATTACATTTCTATCGACATGACTACAAGTAGGGGGACGTGTTTTGTGTATCATCCGATGGCACACAAACACGAGTCCTTTGAGAAATTCAAGGAGTTTCAAATGAAGTACAAAACCACTGAATAAGACAATGAAGATTCTCCGTCCGATGAGGTGGAGAATATTTGAAATACGAAGTTCAATACTATCTGGTAGCTGCTGCATTGCTTCACAACTTCACTCAGCAGTAACGCCACAACATAACGGGCGTGTCCAAAAGGAAAATTGCTTGACATGGTTCGACGGCGATGAGCCTATCTGACCGGCCAAGCACTTCGGGATATGCATTTAAGCGGCACTTACCTTAAACAAGTCCAACCAAGTCGCCAGTAAAAAACTCCCCATGAACTCGCTGGGGTTCGGGAAGATTCCCAAGTTGGGTTTTCTAAAGATTGGGGTCGTTTATGTTAAGAGATTAACAAAAGATAAACTACTAAATCTGAGCAATGCTATTTCATAGATATCCAAGTGAAATAGCTTGGTTAATACTTCTACCAAGCAGAGAATAAAATCTTTGTCATAGAATGTGAGTATTCCTTGAAAAGGAATATTTGCCGTATGACTAGAAGTAACGGTGTTCATCTGATGGCTCGTCGATTTAAGCCCCAGTTTCGATCCACGTGAAACCGTGGAAGAACCAACTCTGTGAGATCCAACAGGACGCCACGAACCGTAGCTGGTATTTACGTTTCATCATTGAAAGTGATTTAACCCACTTCTCTACAAAGAAGCACGAATAAGAAGGATTGCCACAATGGCAAATAGCCATGCAACTGAGATGGATTCTATGGAAAACGAGGTTTGTCCTTGTTGATTTACCAAACGTGGCTCGCCCCTATCGTACGTAAACGTAGCATTTAAGCAGTTAAACACGATAAAGATCAAACGTTGGATGTTAAAGCTGCATTCTAAATAAAGGGTTTCAAACAAGTTCACGGAGTGGACTATGACGAAACTTACTCGCTGCTGGTTATGCTTTTAAATCCATCCTGATAATCTTACCATTATCAGAGTTTATGACTATGAATATGGCAATGGATGTAAATACCGGCTTCCCGAATGGAAATTCTAGGAAGATGTGCACTGCACAACCTGTGCTTTACATGTCCTAAAGACTCCAAGAAGGTACGAAGGTAAAAAGTCCATTGCGGTCTTAAGGCATCCCGTTAGCTAGTCTCCACGCTTGGATGAATCAATCAAAGAGTTTGGTTTCATCGTTAACGGCAATAATCTGTATACAAGAAGGTGTTGAGTTACGTATCACTATAGTCCCGTATGCTCCATTTAACATACTTATCATTAGAAACAACGCAGTTACTAAACTCACCATGATCGGGTCAGGCAAATATTTCAACGGGGCGATTCTAGCGAAGACAATATATACTGAATAAATATCCACCGAGATCGAGCGCCAGAGGTTTATTGGACTTTGTCGTGATACTTACGTGAATAAGGTCCTCGCAAAGGTTCAAACATGAAGTAATTCCAAGAGTTGTTAATCTCCCACGACATGGAGTTCAACTCAAAGAAAGACGTCTCCACTACTAAAGGATGATGAACGTAACGTAAGTGACATACCTTACGCCAAGCATATAGAATCCATCATGTATGCCATAAATACAGCAGACTAGACCCGATGTCTTACGCACTAAGCGTAACCAAGAGATACCAAGCTAATCTAAAGCGAAGCCCACTGACGCAGCCAAGGCATCTTAGCATTCGGAAGAACTAAAGATGCTGCATGGGCGGAGATGAAGAGTTAGGCAAGGATGTACACCGACGCCAGCTTTTCAAACCGACGTAGACGACTATCGCTCCCAAATTGGGTATGTATTTTGTCTCAATCCAAGGAGCCAAGATTCTGGAGGAGTTCCAAACGTAGTATCACGATTTCCCCGCCACGTAACTGAAGACATCGGGCAGCTCGAAGCCGCCAGTTAAGCATGTTGATAAAGAAGTTCGTGACCTAACTCGTGTGGTACCTAGCATCGGTGGACCGCCCGGAGTCGCTTGGCGACAATATCGGGCACAAATAAGCTAAGGAACCTCGAGCACATCACAAAATCCAAGCACGACTGTAAAGTATCACATGATTGTAGATACGCTGATGTAGGTGATGTCAAAGTATGTAGAAATAGAGGCCACTGCCGGACTTTACTAAAACCACTAAGTCGCAAAGATGATGAGTATGCAATAACATAGGTCTTAGCGATGTCAGTAGCCAAGCAAGTAGGTTGCTCGGGAGTCGCATGTATCTATTGTAAGGCGGAACAAATATTTGAATATTATTGCTTCTTATATTTTAATATATTTGTTTGTTATGTCTATATGTTTACTTACATATAATATACATGTAAGGTATCATGGATGAAAGGAAAGCGTTAAATCCTAGGTTAGTCTATGTTTTCTGTGCATTTAACCGTTAATTACACCTCTTCAAGCCTAGAAACATACGATACTAAAAGTGCCTCGGGTCGATGTCGATAGTTAGGCGACAAGCATCATATGACTAACATGGTATTTTGATTAGTGATCAAGATTGATCACGCTACTGCTAGGACGATCAATATCGTATCGCCGGCTCGCGACGGGAGTTCTGGTACGATCTAAACGAATTCAGAAGATATATATATATATATAAACTTATGACATTTGTTTAGAATTTAGGTTCGTCAATTCTAATCTACGATATAACTATCTCGTGTTATACAGCCTCTGCATTTCTTTGACTATGACCAAACCGCTCGCTCTTTAAAATGATTATAACGGCATATGTCAAGGTCACACAAGGAAAGGAAATACGTATGTTGATATATCGAGGGATTTGTCCGTCTCTTTGAGTATACAAGGAAGATTCGTGCTTCACGCTGGGTACTGATTGGTTTACGGGACGCCAATGTTTATTCGCCCATACTGAGTAAAAGAAAGTCGCTGGGTGTTTCATGACACACTTCTACGGTTACCAATACTAGAGATCGACGATAAAGGAATTGTAAGATAATTGTCCAAGGGCAAGCTGGAGTGTTGGAAATCAATGAGAATTAATTCCATTTATTAGTTCGCTATGACATTGTGTATCAATTCATTTGCCGCTGTTAAATGCGACATCGAATCTTAGTGTTCAACTTAGTAATCAGATATTACTAAAGGGTTGTCATGATAATTTAAGGGGTTACAGCGATTGCTAGATCTTACTATTAATCGTTATAATAATAGTAATCGTCAATTATTATATTATTCAACTTACTATTATCTGATTTCGGGGCGTCACACACACATACAATGACGCCAGTTATATTTCATGTATGAAATTAAAGAGAACTGTATAATTGATAAATGTATTTCACTCGGTTCTACATTTTATGAATCTCATTGAATGAATAGAATCAATTAAATAGTTATTTAATTGGTTCGAGTAATTTTAGTATTTATCAATAACTTGAAAGATTATTGATATCACTCATTACTATTTACTGTTTAATTAAATGCTTAATCCTTTATTAAGAACTCATTAGTGTCTTAACGAACTAATAGAGTTAACGAGTCAAGCTAATACTTAACGGGCTGCTTATCTGCCTTGTTTCAGCCCTATATAAGCAAACTTTAGGGTTTTCATGACAAAAAAAAAAGTTTTGTAAATCTTTTTCATCAAAAACCCTAGCAGCCTCCCCTTGGTCGAAATTCTCCAAGAATTTTTCTGGGTTTTTGGTTTGTTCATCCTGTTTACAAAGATAAATCGGTTCTGATTCAACCTCTCCCTACATGCGACCAACTGTAGATATCATACGATCGATATTAAGCAAATAAAGGAAATTGAACGGGAGTTTCAACACGCTGCTAATTAAACATGAACTTTAATGAATTTACTCCGCCGCAACGAAGACTGCTTATTCATATATTGCAATATATATTTTTTGAATAATGTAGTATGCACTTTAAGATCCCTGGAACTATGGATTTGTATTTATACTCATATATCCATAGTATTTCCATCAAAGGCTACATCACCCCAAGAATAATAAATTTAGCTACTACTCATACTGAAATAATTCATAAATAATATTACTGAAAGCATAAATTAACTAGAGTACGAATACTATCAATTGTCTTCAACGAACGATCAAGAAAATAGAGTATAATCGTAAGCCGCCAAAGTTCTGTGGAAAATTGCTGCCAAGAAACTCAATATTTTTAATATATTCTAATCTCTCGCCGTCAAGCTAATTTTTATATATAGCTAGGTCAACTCCGCCTTTTATTCTCCTCGACAGTTTTGTATAAATCACACCTTTTCTTTTCCTTTTTCGATCGTATCTTTTTTGTGCACTCTTCCGAAAATTACATGACTGACCACAACTTTCTTTTCGCCTTTTCCCGTCCAAATTAGCATATCTTTTCCCAAATAATAAAATACCTAAATCACATAATATATAATATTTTTCAATTAAACAACCAAAACAAACTAAAGTCTATTTAGTAATAAAGTACCAAAATCATCCTAAAACTACGAGAAATGAGCTCGCTAATCAATGTCCCTCGAGAAAACTGTGACATTAAAAAGTAAAAGTAATATCATTCTTCATTTCACAACTCATAATCACTTTAAGCAATTACAATACCACAATCACTTTGCCAATGCCAATACTCATTACTTGTTTTTTTATCAAGTCTAAGGATTTGATCGAAATCTATGATTCCTTCTCAAGTCGCTAAGTTGTTCATCAGATTCGTTCCCAGATATTCATCATCCTTTTATAGTTGTGCTATTTGTTCTTCAAATTAATGGCATCAAAACAATTCGTAAAAAATGTTCAAAGTGATATCGTAGTACTAGTATGTCTAATGATTTTGTTAATCAAGAGGATGATAATCAACGGGATGAATTACCCGTACTAACTCAATCTAGCGGTACGGATAATACTAACGAAAAGGAAAACATCATGAATTTGGCAACATTTTAGGTCGATAGTGAAAATCAAAGGGCAACTTAGAGAGATTGTAAGAGAGCTCACATGGAAAACGGCGGGGTAAAGCGAGAACCGGTCATCTTACACACTTATTAAGTCATGATCACTCAAGGACATGGTCAAAAAGTGCGATACACAAGTGAACGCATTAATACCCAAACCGCCGTAACTTTTTTTTTAAATATTTTGGCTTATAGGATGGAAACTATGAAATTTGTAATCTGTAGTTTCTGCCTTTAATCATCAAGTGATGATGGCGCTTTCACCACTGGGATTAAAAAGCCACGAGCTAACCGTATCCCCCTCGCACTACTTTGCAAACTCATGCTTTTTAAATTGTTTTAAAATGAAAGAGCTCTTCTAGGTGCAACCCTTTCGACTTTACCTTATAAATGTGTTTGACTGTGATGGTGTTTTTTTTGGGATTTTGATATAACGCGGTAACACGCTATCGATCGATAAAGATCGGGTTTTACAAAGCATAATTATTTATTTTATCAATTAAGCAAACATAAATAATATTCAAATTGTTGAAGGTATACTGCAGAGTGTGTCAAAGATTACAAACGTATGAATAAGATCATTTCAATTCTCATTTGATAACGCAGATCCGCTAATAATGTTTCCATTGAAAAATTAAAGATGTCAATTAAACCGAATTTTTAGTGAACTTTTTCTCTACATTAGATGTTTATGTCAGCCCTTCAATTAGTAGCTAAAGATGGAATAAAAGCAGATATATATATAAACTTCAATTTCACTACCTGGGGTCGGGACCAAAAGGATACGGACTCAGAACAAGCCCTCCACAGATAATACGCTGGGCGCGATCCTAGGAAAGAAAGAGGGTACTGAATGTACTCTTAGTACTCCTATAAATATCCTCAAAGAAGACAAACCGTATAAGCCAAAATATCGATCCCTAAGACTATTTCCTATATTCACACTTTATATTCCATTCGGGTATACCGACTGATCGTCAGAAGCTTTCATGACACCTCAGGGTCACACTTCTGCGTCCGACGTCGAACAGACCCGCACCGGAGGACAACTAGCCGAGCTTCCCAAACCGCTATAAGGAAAAAAGGCGCTGTTTCAAAGATTAGCTCCCAAAGGACTATCTCAACCCGGCTAACCCAAGTTGGAGCAAGCCCAATCCAGTTAAAAGATCCGTTGAATCATTTTCGGTTAGAACCAACAGTCAAAGAGTGAAAATAAATTGTACAAAACAAGTGGCGCCGTCTGTGGGGATCGATACAGAAAGTCGTAAAAACATAAGCATGTCGGTTCAATTTCACCATCCCTTATCAACACGCCTTATCCAACTGCAATCATGAATCAATATCCTGAGGATATCAGTTTAAAAATACAAAGACCTGCAAACGAACAACTCAATAGAGAACGGAAAGGATCTATCTGCCCCGACACATAACCGAGATCCAGATGACAGCGGTTGAAAGCAAATAGGGTATAAGGAGGACTCGACAATCACAGTGACCTCACCACAATCGTTACAACAAGACCGCGGACATTAAACAAACGACGGGCGCTCATGCCGGCCAGAACTCATAATAGAATTTGATCCAAAATTCCCTTTTACGGATCGCTGGATTTTGATCCCATTACCAAAGGCTTCACCCTCCCGCAATTTACCCAGCTTTAATGGCATTGGGACCCGACAAACATTTACATGGATTTTTGGCAAAATGACCCTTTTCATAACATCCAACAATCCCGATATTTACGCCAAGTGCATTTCCAACGTACCGTCCATTTGTACTGATCGGGTACATGGCTTTACCTCTTAACTTATCGATACGTTATTCAAAGAATGGCATGTTTAGTAAAGTTTGGATCTCGCTATACGTATACCGTGATTTGGCCGGGCTCGATGGATATCCGCCAGTGGCCTAACGAAACCTCAAGGGTATCATAAACGGTATAACGATATCCTTTCTCACAATTCCGAAGTCAACAACAAGGTAGCTTACATGCATGCTTACCACGGTTGTCATATGGAAAACTCAAGAAGGCCCTAGTTCGAAACCCCTTGTCGAAAAGATGAACCCACCGCTGGTTCGCCAAGATGAGTCGGGAAGCTAACTCAAAAATAAAAGCACTCCAAAGCTGCGGACCTAATAACACTTCCTCGGTGAAAGCTGGACGCTCCAAGTCACCAAGGAAGACTCGTCTGATCGCTACAACTAGATGGGGGCAAGGATCAAAAGAAATTTTGAACCAACACCTCAAAAGGATAAGACAATCGCATAAAGTGGGCGTAACGCGGCCTCTCGCCTCATAGCATCCATACAAGTATATGCTTCGTATCGAAGATAAGAGACCTTCCTAAGCCAGTGCTTGTAATGAGGAGCACCGTGCAGTGAGTGACAAAACGCGATATCATGAAGTACCATCGCGAGCATGGCCAATGACACACCACCGAGTACGTGTCACACGCAGATGTAGGTTAATAAAGAGAGATACTCGAAAGAGTATACAACGGGAGGAACTTATCGTAGTAGCCAACGACATATAAAGCCCGCCGCCACAAGCAAAACCCGCAGCCTTCTAATGTGCCGGACTCACGGGTTCGACGATACACCCGGAGGACCCAGTGAGTAGCGACAATAAGTAATTCCGTAGCGGTTACGCAAGAAGATCGACATACTACCAACTGTGCATCGCCGAAAAGGCGAACCCGTTATTACCTAATGAAGAGTTAATAGGAATCAATTTGACGATGACTTTTGGTCATAGCCCCGATTATTGCAAATTTTCGTGGTCGGAAATGGATGCCGCAGGCATTAATCGAGCTCGGTGGATATCTTGTACATCACTACTTTTGATGTTACAACTCGAGAAGTATCATTCAACCTCTGTCCACACCTTTGACCGTTTCACGTGCCATTCCATAAGTGGCACGGGCATAGCACGTTGGATTTAACGATGGGGACAGGATTAAAAGCTATCACGATCAGGACACAATTTACGATCGTGGATATACAAGACCAGTCATACAACGGCCTTATAGGTCGTCCGACATTAACCGCTATCAGGGCTATAGTTTCTCCAACACATCTCAAGATGGTTCCCGACCTCGGGGAATAGAGATGCTCTGGGGACCGAAGAAAAAGCCGTAGCGTGTTACCAAACCTCTAGACTCCAAAGTAAATGGGAAGCCTAAGGGTCCCCAGCGAAGCCGGGTTCGGAAAATCACATGGAGATTAATTGGTCAAGGAGGAGGAAGATAACCCATCTGGAGGAGTGGAAGGGCGCCGAGGGTGCTATGCCAATACCTATGAGATTATAATTATCCCTTTCAAAGAGGGAAATGCTGAACCACTGTGATCGGATCGAGATTAGACAAGAGCATCAAAGTAAGTTGGTGGCATTAATAAGAGAGTTCAAGACATTTTTGTGCGGGGACCTCGAGGATATGCCGTGGTAGATCCAATGCTCGCTACAATCGTCAGACAGCTGATCCCAAGGCTAAAGTCGTAAAACAAAAGAAAAGACTCTTAAGGATTTAGAAGAATTTTGCCATCCGAGAAAGGTAAGCTCTACTACAAGCGCAGCCATACGAGAATTACAAGTTCTCGAACGGGTGGCAACGTTGTATTGGTCAAGAAACCTAGCTGAAAGCGGCCACGTGTACGCACTTCACCAATTTGAATAAAACATGCCCGAAGTTAATTCCTATCCACTACCATGCTTAGGGCGCTTGGTCGACGGGAGCGTGCCATGAGGTTTTTGACTTTATGGATGCTCCTGGGGGTACCATCGTGATCCCAGACAATACCGAAGACAGGAGCAGTGATGCATGCTCATAACCGAGTACGGCTTCAGATTGCCAAGGGTTATGCGCTATTCGGGCTTCGAAAATGCTGCTACATGGATCAATCCGATGTATCAATGAAATTTTTGCACAACAAATGGACCGAATATGGGAGATATATGTTGACGACATGTTGGGTCAAAAGTGGGGGCGGCGCGAGCATCTCAAATCTTGTGGAAACCTTTAACTGGGCCCAGTAAGAGAAGTGTCAGTGCCAACCCCTCGAGAAATGCTCTGGGCGTGGTCTCCGGGAAATTCTTGGGTTATATGATCGCACGAGGGATCGGAATGTAACTGATAAAGATAAAAGGCGCTTATGGATATGCAGCCCCCCAAGAGCTATAAAGAAGTCAGCAGGTTTAATCGGGATGTCCGGGCGGCATTAAATGTTTATAGCCGTGTTCAAGCGAAAAAACCTACCCTTCTTCAAAAGTTTAAGGCGAATGTCGAAGGAAGAGTTTACCTGGGATCATGAATACAAGGAGGCATTTCAAAGACCGGGCGAATATTTGGGCGTTCCCCAACAAGCGGTCCCGAACGAACCCGCAGAGCATACTATATTGCTATTTCGATATCACGGTTAGCGGGGTATTGGTAAAGGAGGTGGACCAGCAACAAAGGCCCATATATTACGTTAGCCATATCCTGTGGACGCTGAGGAGAAAGTACCAGTTATGCATTGCTACATTTGCGGTGGTGGGGCCTTCGGCAAGAAAGCTCAAGGCGTACTTCGAGTCCCACCCGATCCAGTCGCAACGATCAACCTTTTGAAGCGAATATCGACTAGTCCGGCCTTGTCTGGCCGCCTAACCACCCGGGGCTATCGAAGCTAAGCTGAAGTTCGAGATATCATACGTGTTTCAGACTAGCACAAGTGCTCAAGCATTGCCAGATTTTGTGATCGAGTGTACCGAGACCTCCTCAGCCTCAGACCCACGATAAGAAGAGGCGGTTCTCCCCGTTGGACGCTATTTGTGGACGGGCGCCCGCATCAGCATAGCCGAGTTCATGCCGGAGTAAATCATATTAGGACCCAAAAGGAAACTTCAATATGCCTTGCGGTTTAGCTTTCCCGCAACTAATAACGAGGCAGAATATGAAGCCATGATTCTCCCTGGGTTACGGCTAGTGCCCAAGGGAGTTGAAGAATCAAGTAGTTATGCGCAGACTCAAACCGGTCATCGACTGGGCCTGGGAGCCTCATGGGCAAAGAAATGACACAGTATACCACGCGCGTATTGCTCATGAAGTTCTGAGATCTTGTTTAAGCATATTCCTGTGAGCTAGAAAACGAGAAGTGCCGACCAGCCTTATCTTGAAAAGAGTGTTTCACTCTGCCGAGCGCTTAACGCGGTAGATTGGCGAAACCCATAATTTCCTATCTCCACGAAGGAAAATACCGTAGATGCGATCGAATCCGTGAGATCCGTAACCGCCAGCTCTTAAATATCAATTGCACTGGGAATTATCTAAGTCTGGGATGGCCCTTGCTAACCTCGTAGCTACGCGAGGATATTCCCCGAGTTGGCCGAAATACATGAAAGATGGGCGCGGGAGCCATCAGAGTTCGGTCCTGGCCATCAAGACCACACGAAGCCGGATATCGGGCTCACCCCAGCGGCGGATGCCACCATGTACGTACTCGCGCGACGCTTGTCGAGGACGGGAAATGCACCCTCAATCACCTACCTCTACCCTCACCCCGGTAGCGCCGATTCCTTCGCTACGCTGGGAATTAACTTAGTAGGAAAATTACCCAGAGCTGTAGGGGGCGGAGTATGCCATCATGGGCAAAGAGACTACTTCAAGAAGCGGGTAGAAGTCGCCTGCCAAAGGACTAGGAGCGGTGAGGTGGTGCATGGTGGAAAAAAATATACCGACTCGTTCGGTATTCCCAAAATTTTGGTATCGGATAACGGTACTTCGGCCAGCGGCGGGTTTTCGGACGGATCTCGCGAAGCTCAGATTGAACACCGCCGCCCCGCCTATTACCCGCCAGCCTAACGGGTGTTGAGGTCATAAACCGAATCATATTTAAGGGCGTTAAGAAAAACATAATACAAAGCGGCCGGGGGGAAGGAAATTGGACAGAGGAATTACCGACGGCGCATGGTCGCTACGATCCACCCCTTGTCACATGACGAGAAGCTCCTTTTAGCCTGGTATATGGTGCCGAAGCGGTTTTGCCGGTAGAGGTAGGATTGCCCACCTACAGGCAAATTGGGTTCGACGAAAAATTTAATGATCAGAGGATGAGAGAACAACTCGACTTCATAGAAGAGCGAAGAGACGAGGCTTTTTACAAGATTCTCAAGTACAAACAGCTTATGGCCAGGACATACAACCGACGTGGTTGCAATCGCCAATTCCGCATTAGGATTCAGGCCGCGATTGTTGTCAAGATATGAACTCGAGGACTGATAGAGAAGAGTCCTGACCCGGCACGCTTCTAAGCAGGCCGTTATTATGTCTCGATTCGATAGGACTATGTAACCTACTTCCAAGAAGGGTTATTCTTTGAGAGTTTTAATAAAAAGAGCTTTTCATTCATTAATTAAACTACTGTGGAAACGCTACAGCCTTTAAGCCGCACGCTAAACCCCTAAGGTACGACATTTCAAACCAAAAGACTAACCGATCACACGCCGTCTTAAAACAAAGTGCCCCATCAAATGCCGATAAAAACCAATTGAAACCCGGGAGGTAAAGCCTCAGGCACCCCTCGCTAAGTACCTTCTCGACAGCGGCAGCCCATAGCTCTTCAATATGTGCCGCAGCTCGCCGCAAAACCGCCTATATGGGGTAAAACAGACAAAACCGGTCCGTAATAATAATGAAAAATGAAAACAAACGCGAACGAATGGATACAATTCATTTAATAACAGAAAAGACAAGTTACAGCGCTCGTAAGGGAAAATTCCTACCACTACTCAGAAAGTTACAAACTCATAATAAAATTAAGATACAAGATTATACGGTCGAGTCATCAAGTGAGGCGGCTTCCTATCATCTTCCTCATCAAGAGTCGGCCGGGCTCTGTGTTGCAGTGAGGTAGAACCAATCCGCATATCTGGGGCCGATAAACTCTTGTAATTATCTACACGAATGGATTTGAGTCTCAGAAACTAGCGAAGCTGCATAAAGAATATGCCGCGCCCCACAACCTCATTCCCGAAATTTCAAAAGAGCGGTAATCGACGGATGTGGCCTCCTTTTCACGATGGCGACAGGTTTCCTCTACTTTGGAGAGGCACGGCTCTCCTCCTGGCACCTCCTTCAAATTTTGCAATACCAACCTCTTCGACATACGGGCCCTTTTTGTCGCTTGATATACCTCGCCTCCCTCCAAAGTCGGGTGAAAAGACTGCTCATCAAATCAGACGCCGCCCATCCGGATGCATTTCTCTCGACCTCCCTCTTTTTCTCGGGCCAAGATCGACAACAGCCAAGGCCACCGTTTTCCCTCGTTAGTTTGAGGCCCTCTGCCACTCGGGAGGCCTTCATTCGGCTAGAGACTTCTCAGATTTGCTATGGAAGCGTAAAAGCTTCTCCAAAGCTCTTCTAATCGGTCAAGCAAGAATACTGGCATTCGTGGCCCACGAAGAGGGGAAGCCGGAGTTAAAGAGAGACAAAAGGAAAAAAAATGGGGAGAGGAGGAGCGATAGTGGCTCTGCACTCCTCCAGCGGGTCCTCGGCTTCATCAAAATCCTTCTTCACCCGCCAGCACGAGGGGTTTGGGAGGCCCCAAAGTGCTTCGGCCTTCTTCCGTAGGCGGAATCTTCGCTGATGTGGGCAAAACCCGCTGGCCAAATAGCATGGGAGACTTAAGGTCGGGGTGATTCTCCGGTGGAGGAGGTATTGGGAGCTCGCTCTCCCAGCACCGAGGCGTGAGAGTTCGAGGCCGAGCAGCCGGAGAGTTGTGGGAAGGATTGCCTCGGGCGGAAAGAAGGTATCGGAGAGGACCGAGCGTGGTTCTTCCGGGAGATGGTTATTGTCTCGATCTCTCTGGGTCGACGAAAGGGGCTGCGAGCCCCGAAACCATATTCCTCTGCCGTCCGGGGCTCGGCCTCTTTGCCTCGGTTTCGAGCAAGGGCGGAGTATCAGCGGCCACAGAACCTACGATCCTTCTTCCGAAGGAACCGAGACCTTTACCTTCACTCAAGGGAATGTAGGCCGCTTGGTGCGGAACCTTCCGGCTCCACGCAACCCTCGGCCGCCGGTTAATGTCATCTACATAAGAAAAAGGAAAATGGTGAATACACGGGTAAAACGACCAAATAAAACATACGTAGAAAACATGTTACGCTCTTATACCCCAACAAAGTGGCACTCAAGAGGTATCAAATTTTGGACGGGACGACGCCGCCAATCAAGACGCTCTTCGTAGGGGATTTTGGTAGGCGTCGAACGCCGACACCGACTCCAAGCGTCTCCAATCGGGCCTTAACTAGAACGGGCGGCCTTCGGGTATGACGGCGAAATGGGCATCCTCAAGAGGGACCATACCGGGAATCACTCATCCATACCGGCTCTTCACAAAACATCACTGAATGCCATCGATTTCGAGATTTTGTCTATTTTCTGGAAGCGATGCTAACTCGCTTGGGTCGAAAGGATGCGAGCCACCTCGACGCTGGTGTTACGACAAATGTAAGAATAACCTGTGGAAGTTCTATGTGAACTATGTTATAGACCACTATGAAAATGGTGATCTCTAGCTATCCGCTAGGGCGGGCCCCGGCCTGTGAGCCCTAAGCTACAGCCACTAAAACCATTTACAAAGGTGAAAAGGAAACCTACACCCATGTGAGTAGACTCTATGTATTAATGGGTCAGTTCAACCCGAGATCAGTGGACCGCTTGTTTCGACGCTGGATCGACCATGGGCTCAAAGACCTATCCCTTCTACTGGGAGTCGCAGCTCCACAAAATGGGGAATGGAAACATCGCTTAAAGTTATCTAAACTGCTAGGAAAGTGGACGGGAAGGGAGCCCCTGAAGATGGCAGAGGCGGGCTAAGGTCACCAGGCTGCCTCCGCCCTGCCTGTAGGATACCGAGATCTAATCCTGCCATATAGAGGGTTGACGATCGGTCGCGGGGTCGCCGGTGTACTCGGCCCTCGGGGCAGATCGATCCGTTCTTCCGCAACGCCACGCGACCGCCCGACGTAGGTCTTCTACAACCGGCCTCGGGTGAAGTTCACGTTAGCAGCGGATCATGGAAAGGAGTAAAGCGCAAACCTGGCCAACAAGAACCTCGCCTGTGAGCCGAGCAGCCTACAAACGCAAGGGATTCAGAATCCATTACCACCACGGGCGAGTCCGGCCTGGAGGGAACTTCCGATGTTTCTTGGTGAGAATTGCCAGCCATCTCTGTACAAACATGAGACCTTGAAGTTAACACCATAGACCAAAGTAAAAACAATAATCATGTGCCAGCTGGAAAATCCTCTGGGGCTCAATCCAACTCACACCATGTAATATATTAAAAGAAAAACCAAGAAGGGAAATCCCTAAATCGACGAAACCCCTAACCACTATAACCCCAAATCGATTGAAAACCCCTCAAAATCTTCTAAATCGAGAAAGCCCAAACAGATCGGGCCTCGACATCCCTCACCTAAGTCAGGGATACCAAGCCCGTGTCTGCCCAACCACCGCAGAGGACGGGAAAAAAAGAAACGACGAACGGTTCAGTGAACCACGCAGGAGTCTACACAAAGAAACCAACACGGGCTTAACGGGCGCACTTTAAAACGCAAGATGATTAGAAGATCGAAGGAATGTATGGAAGTCAGCATGAACGCGTTTTATTTAAGAAAGAAAGTTAAGGTGAACAGCTGCGTGCAGCAGCCGAAAATAAAGTACAATGAATGACAAAAGTCACCTTTATAGACTTAGCGACCAACGGTGTGATTCTTTTCTCGAGGTGTGGCACTGCAGTAAAGGTGGCCTCCGATTCCATAACGACGGGTCAATTGCTTAATAAATCGATTCCAACGGGGTTGTTCCAAGTCAAACCCGGGTACTTGTCAAACCGTGATACTGGCCCAACACTTTGTACTTATCCGCATCACAGGATTCAAAGAACGGGTCCTCCGCCATTAAAACGTGATCGAGATCATTTCCCGCCCACTCCACCATTCCTCGCGGCACCGAGAGTATATAAACTTCAATTTAATTACCTGGGTCGGGACCAAAGGATACGGGACTCGTGAACGCTCTTTCTCCGCATTTTGGCCACATGCGAAGGTGGATCCAGAAGAAGGCGGTACTCGACGCTTCAAGATTTCCTATAAATATCTCCTCAAGAAGACAAACCGTATAAGCCAAAATATTCCATCCTTAGTACCATTTCCTATATTCACTTTATATTCCGCTCGTATACTGACTGATCGTTTGAGCTGCCAGACCACCCCGCTGTCACACTGTGTCCGATTTAATTTAGCAGACCCGCACTTGAGGACAACTTAGCTGAGCTTCCCGAACCCGCTATAAGGAGAAAGGCGCGGTCTCAAAGATCAGTTCCCCGAAGGACTATCTCGACCCGGTTAACCCAAGTAGGAGCGTGCTCAACCAGCTTCAAAGATCCGGCCAGAATCATTTTCAATTAGGACTAACAATGCTTAGAAATAAAATAAATCGTAATAAAACAAAGCTTGTCTGGGATGAGTTTTTTTTACTCACCCTAAGGTCGTTAATTTTGTCATAATGGAGGCGTGTGGGGGTAAGAAACATGAATATAAAAAATTGGTCGAGGCTTCCGGTACGAAGTTTAAAGAAATTAATTTTGATCGTTAAACCAGATGAACTCGACTTCACGATCTACTAGTTCGTGCATATATGTATGCGGTTAAATCTGCCAACATGCATGGTAAGCACGCTTTATTTTTATGAATATTATGTGCCGCTACATATAGTACTGAAATATCGTTATGAATTTTTCTAAGTTCCTGTGAGCCGATTAAAGATTATACTAAAGTTTTTTCAACTCAATATCATCCAAATATTCATCTTTCTTTAGAATGCTGTTGTTAATATTTCATTTATATGACTAAACATGGGAGATGCTGCATGTCGTTGGGAGACATGGTTCCTAATATGGAAGAAAAGTTTTTAAAATATTTTCATCTTATAAATTACTACGCATACGCACCTACAGCACAACGATCCTAATTTTAAATTAAGAGTTTTTCGCTTCACGAGACGCTGCTTTTATGATGCTTTAATTCCCTTTAATCCGTAATTAAGAATTTTTGATATTAAGTAATATAAAGACGGGAATTGAAACTTATTTGTATAATATGTATAACAAATATCAATCAGTACGGACAAGGTAAAGTTCAAGACTTTCAAATAGTGTACAAACTTTTAATATGCCCCGTACGGGAGTTAAAATACGAAGTCAACATGATCACCTTATAAATGTTTTACAATTATTAGGTTAAAATAATCCACTCCCTCCACAAGTTATTATCTAATGAAGCTGACTCAATATTTGACCACTAACTTGACTGAAATAATATAATGATAAAAATCCTTTGATATATTAAAACGGGCGACGAGTAAGGAAAACCTTGTTTCGTATTGTCTAAGATGGCAAAAGAAATATTCTATATACCTATGTCTACAATAAGTAAGAACCGCATTTAGCACGGCGAAACTACAATACACTCAAAGCATTACCAAGACTTACAAAGTTCTACATTAAGATGCGTTGCTGACACAACGACCGAACATAGATTTAAGATCAAGAGTCACCGCTAAAAACAAAAGCAAAAGATGCTCATGATCTTAGCGACATCAAGAAGAAATTGTTAATAGCAGACCAACATATTGGGAAGACGAAGTCGACCACAAACAAGAGTCCCAAGATGAATTAATTTATGATGATTACATTTGTATAATGTTTATTTTTAGAACTCATAACTCCCTACCAGACGAAGATAAACTGAACGCTTTTAAATAATAAAATGCTCATTTTTGGATTCTCAAACTATCAGACATTCTACAAAAATATGTTCTTCTTAACGTGGTACTCGGTTGTAAACGTACACGTTTAAATTTAAACGTGCCACCGTTAAAACAAATGACCCATGCTCAAAGTATTTAGGCGTAGATGCGTGGAATGAGGCTTGGGATGGGGACATCCGACGACGCAGTCAACATACGACGCTTCACAGTGGACGCCACCACGACCTCACCACCGCCACCCCAGCTTGATCGCCGCTAAGATGACAATCAAGAGGATAACAATCGGAGGAGATGACATTGCATTTCGGGATACTCAAACAATTATTTTATGACATGTACTTTCACTTCAAACAATTATGGTTCTTCATGTACTTTCTCGATACTCATAACAACTTAGTTTTTATGTGATTGCGTTGTTGCTCTGTCGGTGATTTTAAACATTTTAGTTTTCATTTTATGACACGTATTTTACTTTCAAACATTTTAGATCAAGTACAGCCATGCCTGATTTTAGTTTACGCATTTATTAATCGCTTATTGCTTAATTTCTATTATTTTTGCAACATTTACGTGTTAAACGCCATTTGTCCTAAACGCCGCTTAATGCTTACGCTGGTACTTACGTAATACATAACGCTTAATGCAGTATTTTACGTTGGCAATGGCGGCATCTTTAATTTAAACGTTAACACGCTTAATCCAACGAAATATGTGATACGCGGTTTTTTGCTAAACTACAAGATGCTTATTTTAAACGCCGCTAATGCTTAGCGCCGGCGGCTTCTAACCCGACCACCCACGTAATATCGGATGCCGAATCGACCGTGCTCCTAAGCCCAATCCGGTCCGTCTTTATTTCTTGATGGGCCGATACCGCTCGTGGACCGAGCCAAGCGAAGCCGACTCTCAATCGTGAAAGTAGGGTCGGGCCGGGTGCACGCCCCACCAAGCGCTTCGGTTCGTTACACATGTCTAATATGAGCCATCAATTATAGTAGTTTTGGCCTCATAATAACCCCTCAAGTAATCTGGGTTATAGGCCACCATGTTATCCTCTTATTAGGTATTTGTATTGGCTCGGGAGAGCTATTTCTCCAACAATTTTCATAATTAAATTCATCTCTAATTTGAAAAAAAAACATTCTACCAACATTAATACAGGCACAATATGATTATATAGCCATATAAGATATTGAAAATGGTTAATGGCCCGTCGATCATACATATTTCAGAACATTCACCATTCGATCACACATGTTTAAAAATGTCTCGTTCGATCACACATTTTTTAAAAATTGTGTCCCAGTTGGTCATTCCGTCATAATGGATTTTAAGTTTGACTCGTTGATATGGACTTTTCTTAGAAACATTCTACTTTGACGCTAGCGATCTTCATCCGATGCATGACGCTGCTTTTCATTCAAGAAAAATTGGCACATACTTGTTTAATTATCATATAACTTTGTATTTATTTTTATTTGCATCCATAGTATTATGAATATTATTGACACCTAAAACCCATCAAAATAGTCCTTCGTATTTTTATAACGAATTTACGTTTATTTAAACGCGAAATCGGATCCGGTGAAAGATTTGCATGTTAGTAAGTAACAGACAAGACGCATAAAGATGAATACTTTAAGCAGAATGGCATAAAGAATCGATAATTGTATACTAAATTTAAAAATTAACGCATTGAATGCAAGAAACACAAATTCGCCTTTTTAATATTGATGAGACATATCACTGTAAATAAAAATCCATTTAAAATATAAATACACACCAATCAACAAAGAAATAACTCAAGTTGTAGTTTCTTACGTATTTCAATATTTCAAAGTATAGAATTTTATTGGTGAAGAAAGTCGATAAAATTCCACAAAGTTAAGAGACGGAGCATAGTGAGAGTCCAACGATGCAAATTAGCAACCGCTACCCTCAGTTCCATCGTCTGCTTCCGCAATTCAACAATCTTGACCAATCAAAACTCACCAATTTCCCCAAACCCAACATCCATAATGATGATTACCATGCCAGATGTTGTCTGGTGAAATCATCATCTTCTTCCCAAGATGATGTCCAAAAAATGGTGAATGAATTCAACCCCAAAATCCCAATTGAGGAGGCACTCACCCCACCCAGCTCATGGTACACTCATCCTTCTTTCTATGCTCTCGAACTCCAACAACTCTTTCACAAAGGCTGGCTTGCTCTTGGTATGCTCCCTCTCCCAAAAACAAGTTAATTGTCAATTTGGTTTCGACCAGTGGCATCAAGTTGCGTTTTGCTATTGTTAATTTAAAAGTTGGCTAGTCCAAGAAAGTGGTCATGTGGGTGCGATTTCGTGACTAAACACAACCACTTTCATGACTAAATACCAACGTTTCAATTATCCTTGTGGGGACCAAATTAACACCACCTCTCAAAAGATTATCCACTTTCATTTTCAATGCGCTCAAAATTAACCAACTTTATAGCATTAATTTATTTGAATCAAAATATAATGTTGATCGTTAATTATAGCATTTCATATATATAAATACATAGAAAGTCAACTATCAAATGCAAAACATGTCAATCTTTTTAAGGATGGAGGGACCATGTATGCGTGTTTGGGATTTTCATTGTTTCTATGACTATTTGGATTAGAAATTGCGAATTTATGTGAAGTGATTAGGTTCTAACCAAGTAGTACGCACATCCCAAAAACGCATAGTTTCTCCTCCAAAATGATTTATCCGATCAAGAACCCATTAAATATCAAAGATCAACTGTACCGGAACAAGGCACAATTCATGTCACAAAGACGTATGTCAAAACATTAAAAATAGTTAGTGTAGTGGATATCTATTTTTTAGGAAATTCTATATTAAATTAAACACTTGTCATAATATCATTGATGTGATATGTATGGGGACAGGAGATCGAAGCCGATTAAATATTTACCTGAACCAGTACTTTATATATTTATCCGATCAAGTTTCTCCTCCAAAAATGATCTATCCCACGTTAGCCATAATAGCCATAAGGCGTTGGTCTCTAACTAGAAAAGTAAGAAAGAACTCATGGGTAAACTAATACTCCTTCTGTTATTACTAATATACCTAAAAATAACTTTATAAAAAAACACTTTAGTTAATTATGAAGATAAAAAATATTTTATTATGCGACAAAGTGGAAAGATTAAGATAAAAGCCAGTTGAAATTTTTATATGATCAAGTAAAAGAAAAGTTAGCCTTTATTTATATGACGTTAGTCTCAAACACAACATGTAAATTGTGGTCGTTTAACTTCATTCAAAAAAGGAACTCTTTTTTCATTATCCAATAAATTTTTATCATTTTTTTTGTGTTATGATAAATAAAGATCAATTTTTGAGAGAACTTGTTGAATTCCATTATAACATTCTGTTCTTTGGGCAATTGATAGGAATTACTGAACAGCTCAAAGAGCCCCGTCAATATTTCACTGGCAGGTAAGCTACCATGAGTACTTTTCTTGAGAATCATCATTTTGACCGTGCTATAGAAATCTATGGAACCTTCCATGCTGGTGTATTGTGCTCTGATGATACCGAAGGCGCCTCAATTCAGTGTTTTTCTTAGAGCCATGAGAAACTTTGTGGCACTATGAAATATGAATTCACTTATCTGTGCTTTTTAGGGCATATGTGTTCTTGTTAGCTTATGCGAATCTTAAATTTATTTCCATGTTTCTAACTTATGTATGATCATTTTGCTGGTTAAATCTATGGCAGACTCGGAAACATTGAATATGTTGTCTGTCGTGATGATAATGGGAACTTACAAGCATTTCATAACGTATGTCGTCATCATGCTTCTCTTCTTGCCTTTGGAAGTGGGATGAAATCTTGCTTCGTTTGCCCATACCATGTAAGTTCCACTGTTGCTAAGTATATTAATTACTCCGTATATTTTTTGATATGTCTCTGTCTTCATAATGTGCCTGGTCTATAATAGTTTAGTACTAGTGCATGACCACGATTAAATTTATGATTAATTACATAAACCCAAATTTAGCATGTTCTCAGTTTGTACCATTGTAAAGTTAATGTTTTCATTTAGTGCATTCACATCATAAGTCCTAAAAATACTCCCCTATCTCAAATATATGTTAAGGAAATATTAAAACAATTTAAAAAGTTAAAAGTATCAGATTCCCTATCTTAAAAAATTTACTTAAATATTTTAGGGCATACCTCATATTTAAACCCTCGTCGAACCATTTTTCTTCTTGAGAATAATTAATTTGAGTGTTGTGAATAAGGAAAAGTTAAAAAGTAGTACATAAATTTCATATAGTCATATAAGGAGTTCATTTTAGTGAAAATTTATGAGAAATATTGTGTGGATGCTCTTATGCCACTACCTATTGTACTTTTATGTGCTTTTTAATTGTTTATAACAAATCAAGAACGCAAAATGCTGTTTTTTATTAAACTTTTTTAAACTTCCTCTATGTTGATTTTCCTCTCAGACCATGTTATTTGTCTCTATGCAGTAGCCTAGGTGTGTTTGGCATGTTCGTTACTCTAAGCTATGATATGAACGAATGAAATTATTGCACTTAATCTACACTAATTGCAGCATAATACGGTTTCCACAAATTTATATCAATGCATCTTTGGTTGTGGCTGGTTCATATTCTAATTTTATGTTCTTTAAATTAATCTTACTTTGTTCAACTTTTTCTAATCTAGAGGAAATGTTTCCAATCATTTACAGGGTTGGACATATGGGTTGGATGGCACACTTCTCAAACCAACTCGAATAACAGGCATCAGAAACTTCAATCTGAGTGTATGTGGTATTATCAATCTTATTTCTGTTCATCTAAATGAATCTAACATAATTGGAAGATAACTTTGGTTACATAATTGGCCATATGAAGGGTAGGAAATGGGACTTGTCCCATTAAACATAGCTACATGGGGACCATTCGTACTTCTCAATTTCGAATCTGATTGTGACTTTGATGAGAATGAATGGCTGGGAAGTACAGCAGATATTTTGAGAGCCGGTGGTGTGGATTCTCCATTGAGTTATATTTGCAGAAGGGAATACATTATAAACTGCAATTGGAAGGTTAGTAGTGTTTGATATTCAATTTCAGAATGCTCTATTTTACTTGCTTTTCTTTCTAAATTTAGTTATTATCATAACAGTTTATTTTAAGATGATTTGGTTAACTGGGCGGAGACAGATTCTTTAGCCGTCCTTACATGCGATTTTAAAGGGTGTACTTCAATTCTGTATAGAAATTTTAGATTATGATAAGATCTCTAAATTTTTTACAGTACTCCATACCCCATAAGACTGTAAAAGTTCTCATACTACTTAAGTGACAACTGATAAGCAGAGAAGTACTTTATCGCAGGTTTTCTGTGATAATTACTTGGACGGTGGTTACCATGTTCCATATGCTCACAAAGGTCTTGCATCTGGGCTTGCACTTGACTCATACTCTACCACTGTATGTATGCTCCCTACTTCACATACATCCGTAGCATCATCAATATCAATATCAAACATGCCCAATTCCTTTGAAGAAACTCCCGTCTAAGCAGGTTAAGAGGGTTGGATAGTACGCATCCTTGTAATAACAGAGAGGTCGTCTCCGAATTGACCCTGCAAACATTATCTACTACACGATAAATAATAAGTGTAGGTAGGGTAATGATCTATTTTGTTTTATTCCATTATATCCAAGAACTAGAGAATACATTATCGTTGAATCCATAGGACATGGAAACTCCACATGTCAATAGGATGTCGCATTTTTAATTTCAAATTTTATGTCACTTTAAGAATGTTCAAGTGGTTTAGTGGTGTTTTGATAGCTGATAACTTACCATGTCATTAATAGCTTGGACTCCCAAGATATTTTGCTTATACAAACTTAAAAATCTCTTAAAAAAGCTCACCCAAACACCCTCTGCGTTTTGTCTTAGCAACCTTCTCGAGTCAATTATAAATATTGATACGAATTGCATTTCAATGGTTTGCATTTGAGTTCGTATCTCTGGGTTAACTTCAGATTCTTGTTGCTTACTAGTATTATATTTTCTTCTACATATTATCTGTCCAATAAAAAAGATATTTGAGAAAGTCAGCATTCAAAGGTGTCATGGTGGCAGTGGATCGAGAAAAGAGGAGATTGACCGTCTTGGATCTGAAGCTTTATACGCTTTTGTTTATCCAAACTTCATGATTAATAGGTTGGTGCAATAGTTTGTTGTTCTTCTTCAACATCTTTCATGAACTAAAATTAAGGAAAAAGACTGCATATTATGGGTTTCAGGTATGGGCCTTGGTTGGATACTAATCTTGTGCTTCCTCTCGGACCTCAAAAGTGCCAAGTTATATTTGACTACTTCTTAGATGCATCTCAAAAGGTAAATTTAGCTACGCATGATGAGATAGTAGGATTGCTTGGTATTTCTCCATGCTTGATCACCTCCAGCTTAACAAATTAGAGGCATAGACCGATGATATGGTGAATGACTTGACTTGGTAATTGTTATTGTATATTGTGATTGTTTATTTTCAGGATAATGAGGATTTTATCACTGCAAGCTTGAAGGACAGTGAGAAGTGCAGGTACTAGCATTTACTATTGCTGATGGATTTTTGTATGTGTTCTGTAAGACTGTAACGGGATCAATATCATCTTTATAGAATTTTCATGGCCTCAGGATCATTCATTATGTGATGCAGATTGAAGATATCTTTTTGTGTGAATCAGTGCAGAAAGGCCTTGAATCGCCTGCATACTGCTCTGGCCGATATGCTCCAAGTGTTGAACAGGCGATGCATCACTTTCACAGTCTATTATATGGACGTCTTCACAACTGTTGACATATCGTCTTGGTGAATATCTCGTTACATAATATTACCAGTTGGTGTAAAAAATGTGTTTATTCGCAGATTTTTTAGCAAAATTGTGTGTAAACCAAATTTAATACTCTATGCCCTTGAGAGAAGATATGTTGTCTCTTCTCTCCCATCAATTCAAGGAGGAAGATATGTATGTCACGATTGTGTGGAACTGCATTTATCAACCATAATAGACGAACGAAGACTTGGGTACCGATGGGGCCATGGGGGTCATCCAAAGTTTATCCTTTCTTGATGATCTTAAATGAATGATTTTTATGTCTATGCCAAGCTCTCAAAGTGTAGTTTCTCACGTGTGTCTTTTTTGGTGACGAATGAGACACTTTCTGTCGACTAAAGATCGAAATACTACTAGGCCTAAATTCAAACCTGTCAAATTCCAAGGATCATTGTCATTGTATTTAAGTTATTTAAATAATGCAAATTAAATTAATATCAACATAAACAAATACATTAGCTAATAAACGGTGCTCCAACGTGCATCCTGAAATGCTCGACGTCGTCGCGGTAAATCTGTCTCAAACAGTACATTATATGATTTAATTTGATCTATATAGGAAACATCCAAATCTTTAGCTGATGATGTTAGATTATTTTATTATATAATCTATTTATGGTTCATGCAATATGAAAGCATTAATTTTATTTAGCTTTAGCTCTCTCTTTTCCTTCATTAACATTATTTAAAGAATGCAATAAGGGTGACATTTAGTAGATTAGACCTTTGGTTATACACTATTATATAAAGAGCCTTATTCATTACCATGTTTCATCCATCAAAAGACAATTAAAAAATTAAAGGAGAAAGAGAAAAGTGCAGGGGTTCACTTCATCAATTTCAATTATCATGGATCAAGGTATGTTATTTTATTAAAGTTTACTTATAATTAGAGTGTAAAGATTCAAAAATAATAGTATTGTCCTTTCAATTAGTATCAGAGCATGGTTGAACACTCTTAATTATTTGTAAAGGTATTATGGTATATGGCAATTTGAATAACTAGTTTTATGTTCCTATGTATTCAAGAATATACAGAAGTGTATTTCTTTTATTTGCATAAGCCACCTAGAGGATAACTGTGCTTGATCAAGATGGACATATTTGGACTAAACCGTGTATGTTGATTGGTTGCTTAAAGTTTAATCTAGTTAACATAAAACATGATTTGTTGAACATTTTAACTAATGGAAATGGTCGAATGGATATGTCATACAATAACTCTATCATGATTTAATCTTACGAAGTCATTGTAAATTGAAATGTGCGAATTATTTGCATAAAATGAATTTCATAAATGAATTGTTAAATATCTCAATGCTTCCGCTTCGTTCTTATCAAATGTATTGATAATCAATTTTTTCAAATCATGTATATTGATGTGTTATTGTAATATATGACACATATAAAAGACATATGTGTTAGGAAACCTTTGACGTACAATATATATATTTTTAGCAGATTAACCGCTTGTTCATTTACTTTTTAGTGTTGGATAGCGCCGATTTGTATGATAGTGCATAACCCTTGTAGAGCAAACCCCGATCAATTAAGCGCTTAAATGACGCATGTGTTCATTTCATGAAAGTGTTGGTAGGGGAATCGAACTCATGGCTTTTCGGTCGCCTCTTTCAGCAAAACATGCCACTTGCAGTATTTGGCGATGTTGATACTTTGAGATTATGGACATGTGTAATGTTTTATACGAATTTTATAATGAATTGATTTCTTTTCGGATCATATATATTTAATGTTTATTGTAATATATATATGACATAAGAGATGTATATATATGTTGGTCAAATATTTGATTAAAGTAATGTAAATTATTTATATACACATGTTCATTGTTTACATATATAGTTTCTTTTATAAATGAGTATCATGGATTTTTTATATGATGGAAAAGAATTGTGTAAACATATTAAAATTGGTTTCGTGGCATACATATAATTTGAGATATAAAGTTAATCTCTATTATTAAAGTAGCCTGTTAGTCACCGAAGTGGCCAAGCTAAAAGGTAAAATATTTTATTTCATATTATATAATTGCACAAACTTTTGAGCAATGATGGTTTATATCTATTTATTTAAGAAACTTGTTAGTCACCAAAGTGCCCAAGTAAAATGTCTAAAGAGATATTTTTTTATCTCATATTACATAATTGTGCAAAAATTTGAGAAATCATAATTATTTACCTTAAAGTTCTTGTTTGTCAAAAAAGTGGCCTAGCTAAATGAGTAAATAATATTTTATCACAACTAATAATTACCTGACATTAAAGAATATTACTATAAATTAAAATTATCTATTTTGTAATCTTTTATTAGTCGTAAGTGGCAGAGATAAATTATTAAATAGATCATTTATCTCATGTTATTTCATAATATTTTGGATAATAATATTTTAAGATATTATTAAAGTTGTCTATTGAAATTTTTTCTAGTCACCAAAGTGACCAAACTGATTGTTAAATAGACATTATATCTTATTATATTTAAAAGGGAATATGTCTAAAATGTTCAAAAGCGTATCGATTACCAAAGTGACTGGCTATTGAAGTTAATTAGACATATTATCAATTTAATACGTAAATTATAATGTTTCCTAACATATGCATTTGAATTCATTATCATTATCCCTTTGTGTAAACTTTTGTATATGATTAAAGTTGTTAATAAACATACTTAGTTAATATGTTTGGTTAAAGGTTACATGTTTAAAGATTACCCAATGGTGAACTTAAAGATGTTATTAAAGTTTGTATCATCTGAATCTATTATAATAACTCAAAGTCTTAATGTACAAGTTTATATCATGTTTGCAGCTTCTTCAAATTTGTTTTCTTTAGGTAATTTTATTATCAAATTCAATGGTCTGAACTTTGATGAATGGTCCGAACAAATCCATTTTAATCTTGGAGTAATGTATTTGGATGTTGCTTGTAATATATTCTAGCGACATTCTTGACTTTTCATGCAAAGGAATTAAATCAATCTTTGCCGATCTTGGGAAAGCGTCTAACGAGGCTCGGCTTGAATTAAATGCGTATGACGATGGTTGAAAATGTTAAACCCCGTAGTACTGCATGATAATCTGAGGAATTTTGTTCTCATGAAAGTTAAAGAGTACTCTCAATCGGATTGTGATAAAGTCCATTGTGGGAAGTCTCGTGAGTGAGTTAATGACCATAATGTTTGATTGGTCTAAACCCGTTTCATAGCCCATAACTAAGCATATCGCTCATGAAGCAAAGTTAAGAACTATGGACATGGGTGAATGAGACATGGAGGCTGAATGAGACATTACGGTTCGAATTGAACTATAACACTCCCCAATGGAAAATGGAACTTTCAAGAAATTAAAAGCCGTATTTGTTCAAGAGGAAGGAAAGGTTGAAGAAAATAAAGATTACTCGATCCGTCATTTCCATGAAGGAACCCGATGTGACAAAAGAAATTTAAACTAGGAAAAAAATAAAGGAAGGACAAAACTTCAAAGAATGACAAAAGCCCAAAATTGTTAGAGTATAGAGTTGGGCATTGAGCCGGTCCAAGTATATATTATTAAGAGTTTAATTTAGTGTCTTGAAGACTCACTACACCTCACTACATAAAAATAGATACATTATTGTAATTTATATTGATTAAATTCGATATAATATTTCACGTTGCTCTAGCATTACATGGTATAAGAGCAAGTCGATTCTTGAGGCCTAAATAAAAATTCAGTAGCTTTTGCCGGTGGGTTTTTATAATGTGATCTTCGGCGGCGGGATTTAGTTTATTCTGTTTTGTTCTTTGTCGGACGTTCATAATTTTATATACTATTTGGATTCTTCTTCTTTTTTTCTCACACAGGGATTTCGTTTATTTATTTATTTATTTTTCCTTCAAATATCTATATATAATATGTATTGATTAGTTGTAATTGAACTATGGAGTTTTTTTTATATATGGTCGAGGTGATCCAACCTCTTTGATTGACGAGATTGATGTAAATAAGTAATGCGCTTTTTGTGTTGATTGGATTATTGATGAAGTTCTTAGAAGTATTCCGTAGTATACTCATCTTACTAGTTTGAGAACTGATTGTGACATATTGATGAAATAGGAGCGTGTTTCTGCTTTCGGCATGGATATCTTTATTTTTGAGGTTTGGAGTTTGGAAATGTTTGCACTCTCTCAATTGTTTCGGTATATTCGATACTTGGTACTTTATTGATGCGATCTGATGTCATTGATATTTTATTATTTTCTTTTAGGCGAAATGTCATACCGTAGATGAATCAAACTTATTTGATTATTGTTTACTCCATTATTCTTTGGTGGGAGTTATTTATCAAAGACCCAAATTATTAATTTAATAGAAAGTCTTATCAATTCACGTTAAATACGTAGTTGATATGAAATTAACACTACCCGATAGCGTTAAATGCCGCAAAAGTGATTTAAGTTTTTGCGATATTATTATCTTTTGGCAATTCAGAAAAGAATGATAGGCGTTCCTCGTTCATCTTGAAGTTTGAAGGGTTCGAAAAGAAAGGTGTTCCCTTGTGTTGAAGTCGGCGGAGTTCGAAAGAATGGCGTTCGACAACTATTGTGGTTTCTTTTCAGCGAATTATAAATGCGCCCGATGTTTTGGTTTTTCAGCGGCGTCTTTTCAATCCGGTTGTTTCTTCCAGGTTGATCAGTCTTCCCTCGATTTGAGGGAGGAGTTCGATTCGATTATTCGTGACGTTATTGATGATTTATGGTTTTATTATTATTATTACTATTATTATTGTTGTTGCAAACTCATGAAAATTCTATCAAATTACCATGAGTTTGAGGGAGGGTGTTAGAGTATAGAGGATTGGGCATTAAACCCGGTCCAAGTATTATTAGAGTTTAGTTTAATTGTCTTGGAAACACTCACCTCCTGTAAATAGACACATTATTATAATTTATATTCAAGTCATTCAATATAATATTTAGATTACTCTAGCATTCTCGACACCAATGAAAGCCAATGAGGGTCAAGTCAAAAAAGGAGATCAAGTGCTACTTTTGTAAGAAGGTTGGACACTTGAAGAAGTATTATCCCAAAAGAAAGGAATGGTTCGAAAAGAAAGGTATTTACTTTGTTTCTGTTTGTTTTGAATCAAACCTTATTGAAGTTTCTAATAATACCTGGTGGTTAGATTCTAATCTGACTACTCGTATTTTTCATGTTACAGAATTCACTTTCAATCCCAGCCACGTAAAAAGGAAGCTGAAAATCAAATCCTTCCTCAATTAGATTTTACAGACCTAAATGTATGTGTTGATTGTATCCATTGCCCCCAAAAAATAACACCTTCATTACTCTTATTCCTAAAATCCATTGCCCCCAAAAAATAACGGTGCAGACCCTGCAGCCTTTCTGACACTATTTATAAAATTTCTTCCAAAACTATGAGTACGAATTGACTAAACCTCTTTTAAATGATATTTATTTCCCCACTTTCAAAATGGATTTATAAGTGATAGAAATGGGCGGGACAATATCGTTATATTTGAGAGCTTACCGCTCGATTAGAACCTCACAAAGATCTAAAACCATACTTGCCACAATTAAAATTGATATGAGCAAAGCTTTCGATAGACTTAGATGAGATTTTATTATTGCCACTCTCAAAAAAATTAATTTTCCTGATAAATGGATCCACCTTATTAATGACCGTATCTCCACGGTTCAATATTCGGTACTTGTTAATGGACAATCTCTTTGAACCACTTCCAAGCGTAATAACGGTCTGAAAAAAAAAAAAGAATTTTAAATTTTAAAATCGGTGGGACCGGGGATATTTTAAATAATCTCGATGATAATATTATTTAAGTAAATTTTTTAGCAATTACATTTATAATTTAGTAGTTTTTGCCATGGAATATTTTATCTTTGGAATCGGGTTCGTGGAGATTTAAGAAATGCGATAAGCGGAGAAATTAGCGAAAACGAGCAGGCTCAGTTTTTAAATATCAGTAAATCTTATCTTCCACATCATCATTATCAGCAAACTTCATCATCGTCTTTTTTTCATGCTATGGCGAAATATTACTTCCGCTTAAAAATTTCATTTTCCATTTCTACATTCGATTGTCGCTCAGCTAAAGAATCGGTTGTAGAATATTGTTCTCCCGTCGTTACTGCTTGAGTTAAGGTAAGAAATTTTAAGTCTTTCGAGATATTTCTTGGGTTTTGAAATAGTTGACTTTGTTGACTTTTCCATAATTGAATTTTATCTTAAATCTTAGTTGGTTATGGGTTACGTGACGTATTTGAGTGATGAATTCGTGATTTAGAGATCGTTTAAGGGCCGTTATGGTCGAGTTGACTTTTGGGGTTTCAGTTGACTTTTTATGATGATATTTTTATAAGACTTTAAATGTGTAGGAGGTTATATTGGGACCTTATTATGATTGTTATGATGTTAAATTGGTGATTTAAAATTGATTAAAGGGTGTTATGTTGAAAAGTGAAAATTCTAAGTTGAGTTATAACTGATATTTCGGAGTATAGGTTGTTAATTATGGACCAGTTGATTAATTAGAATAACTTATAAGTTGATTTGTAATGAGAAAGTGATAAGATGGAATTTAGCGGGGGATCGATTGGGTTGTGTCCGATGGGATTATAATTCGATAGTTTATCCGATGCGTATTGAAATTTGTTTAGAGATAGTTCCCACTAAGAGTTGGTTATGTATCTTAGAATGCCGGTATAATGTAGTAGGTGCTTGATTATCTTTCACGGGTGTTGTTTAGGTGTTGATCGTGGAAAAGAGCCGATTACGCGATTGTTTTCGCGAAGGTTTTTAAAACTTTAGGTAGCCGGAGGTAATCTTTTATCTACATGGTGTTGCCCTGCGTGCCGCTTAGAATTGTGTGAACATGTTATTCGATATGATTATGTAGAGAATGATATACGTGTTATTATGATATGATTATGTGAGGAATGATATACATGTCGTTGTTATGATTATGTGAGAATGATATACATGTAATTGTTATATGATTTATGTGATTATATTACGTAGGCGTTGAAGATTTGAGGAATTAGTAATAGAGCTTGAACTCCCGACTTATATTCTGATTTACGTGGCCTTGTCGACAGCTTATGATTTCATGGCACTTGTTGGCGATTGTGTTTATTTCTGATTGTGAGATGTTTTTAGTTGTGTCCTTGGATATTGTTTGGGAGTAAGAGTAGGCTGGTTATTGAGAGGTGATGGTTAAGAGTTATCTATGAGCAGGGTGACTTAGGTATCGAGGTGACCACATAGTTGGGATTAGTAGTAAGGTTAGGTGACTCTTTCCTTTGCGAGGATATGTGGCAGCTATTGGCCTATCTTGTAATTATAGCGTCTTGGTTTGGCCTTATAAACCCCGGTATAAGGCGGTATGACTCTCTTTTTGATCGCTTTGTTGTGTCGTTGTCGATTGTGGCACTTATCACTACGGTATAATGCAGTTTGGCACTTATACTTCGGTATAGAGCGGTATGAGTCTTTTGATCACTTTCTTTGTGTGCATTATGCGATGTATTTTTATACTCACGGTGGCGTGCGGTGTGCACTTATACTTAGTGTATAAGGCGGTGTGCCTTATACTTAGTGTATAAGGCGATTAATGCTATCTTGTAGTGTATAAGTGCGATGTCTTATCTTTTTGTGTATAAGTGGGTGTGCCCTTATACTTTGTGTATAGAGAATGCGGTTTGGCCTTATCACTGCGGTATAAGTCTTGCGAGGTGATTGTTGATTAGTCCATTCTAGGGTAGGCAGTTGAGTATATGCGCGTTAGAGGATGTAGGTATCTTGGTGGGGATATGAGAGATAGGAGGTTTGATGACTAGAGTTTTAGTGGATTTGTTGGTCTATTGATTTCTTTACGAAATTGTGTGCTTCTTGGGCAACCCATTATATCTTCATGTATTATGTACGAGATTTCTGCGAATTATGTTGTATGACCTTTTTAGGTAGTCTGGATATATGTATTTATTCATGTTGCATTTATTATATTATTGATTGACTGCGTTAAAAGTATGAGTAAGTTCACCTGTGTTAAGTTTCACTAAGCCTCGCTTGACTTACACCACACCGCGTTAGGCGGCATTTCATTTGTTCGAGGTTGTGGAGACGGCCGGTTGAATAAGAAGGCTATTTGAGAGTTTTATTCAGGAAGTGGCTAGGTGGCGTCGGGTGGCGAGATCCTCGCGGTCGATTTTGATGTGTTGTCAAATTTGTTTTTGATTGTTGTATTTTCCTTTTGAAACTTTAGCGCTTGTCATTTGTTGTCGTTTGTATTGAGGATCTGATGCGTATCATCTGTTGTAGCACTTGCCGGCATTACTTTATTTTGGGATATGTTGTGTATATATATATGGGTTTAATACCGTTTGATGTCGGTTGATGGATTATAAATTTTAAAAAGCTGTTTGATTTGGAGCAATAATTGTGATCATTTTTGGATGAAGCGAATTGTGTTTTTAAAGTAATTAGATCCAGGCGGTTTGGTGACTCGGTGTTCAGTTTTAATGACTCTCGCCTCGGGCGGTAGGCGCAGGCGGGTCGTTAATCGACCCTTCACGTGGTCTTAGACAAGGTGATCAGCTTTCTCTATTCTTTTGCCTTGTACCAGGCACTCTCGGCCTCCATTAGCGAAGCCCATGTTAATAAACAACTGAGTGGGATCTCGATTGCTAGAAATGGGCACGAAATCACCAAAACCTGCCCATGAATGTGATTTACTTAACCTCAAATTTAATAAAAAAGCATTAACTTCTTTCTTTAATATCTTAGGCTACCTTACGCTCAAATTAAGACAAATTATTAACTTAAATAAGTCCATTATTACCTTTAGTCCCTCTGCATCCTATTAATTCCAAAGGAGGTTAATTAATACCCTCGGCTTATTTCCCACTTTTTGAGATCTTTGGTAAATATTTAGGTATTGATTTGTATATTGGTTTTAATAGAAAGAAAGTTTTCTTGGATCTCATTGACAAAATTAAACTTAGAATTATTTCTTGAAAATCTAAGTTTTTGAACTTTGCAGGTAAAATTACCCTAATTAAATCTATACTCCACTCTTTTCTTGTCTATCACATGAAAATTTATAAGATTCCCCTTGGAACTTTAAAAGAGATTGATAAAATTCTCGTTAATTTTTTATGGGGTAGTAATAATAATATTAAAAAAATTCACTGGATTAATTGGGAATTCCTGCAACTTGAAAATAAAAAAGGAGGACTTGGACTCAAACACTTACATCGACGACTTGCATTTATTAGCGAGAAATGGATGACGTGGCCATACATAATGTAATCCGCTCTTTATTAATTTCTTAATGAAATACTTCTAATTACAACTTGCAGTTAAACTACAAATAATACTTCTAACACCTCCTATGTTTGAAAAATTTGAAATATAGTATCATAGAAATTGAAAAAACTCTAATTTGGAAAGTGGGTAACTAGGAAATACATTAACATATGGACGATCTTGCTTTACCCGATAGATATCAAAATAATTTAATAAATTTCTACAACCCAAATGCTAATCCACCTTTCCTCTTAAAACTCTCACAACTAATTATTGATAATAAATATTGGAACTACCCTATTATTTCTAGTATTTTCCCTAACCATATTATTAACCAAATTGTTAAAATTAAACCTTGCAACAATAAGGATATTAAAGTTTGGCCTCATAACTCTTTCACCACTAAAATCCTTTATAAGCATATCAATGATTGACTTCACAATAATATTAAAATCCCTAAAGATTTCTCTAAAACTAATTTAAAATTTTGGAAACTCTTATGAAAAAATCATTTTCCTGAAAAAATTAAAAATTTTATTTGGAAACTTCTCCTTAATAGACTTCCTACCCTTTGACAACATTTCCACTAAAACGAAAGCTATTATCAACAATATTTGCCCAAATTGCCAATCCAACACTGAAACTTCAAATCATCTTCTCCTCCATTCCAAATTTGCAAATCAACTTTGAAGCGTGATGTCTAATTTCACTCTCTGACATACAAATTCTATTCAAAGTTTAAATACAACGGCTCCCCAGGCTTATAATAAACAGCTGTAAGTATGAATTATTCTTGTTTGGAAGTGTCCTTTGGCATGTGTGGCTTACTGAATGAAAGGATCTTGATGGAGAAGCTCCTCGATCGATTCATAAAAAGCGAGAGAATATTGACTTGACCGAAACAAATGGTACAAAAGAAATTATAGCGCAAACAAGCTATATCAAAGCAGCAATTATCAATCCGATAAATCAAATGATCAACAAAATACAACCAAAATACGAAATATAGCATTGCGTTTTCCTTTATGGCGACACAGCGAGGACAATGTGAAAAACAAAACTTTCGACGATCCTGCTTTGAGGATCGGTGAAAAAAAAAGAACGAATGGATAATTCAAATGTAAAGACATGGAAGCAATCAAATCATTAAAGGAAACCTTTGATCTTTGAAATTGAGAATAATAACAGAGGAAAATTTGTTGTTGAACGAGAAAAGCTTCGGCTTGATAGAAATGCTGGATGCTCTTATACGTCGTTAACTGCGTAGTGAAAGAGATAAATATCAATTGACCTATATTGTCACGGTGGCCTTTTTCTCACAGGTTTGGGTAGAGAATACAGAAGGATAAATAAACTACAAGATTGGAACTCAATTTTGAAGGCGAAACTGGCTGGAAATTGTGGATACGTCCCCAGTTATGATAGTCGGTTGTATGTGAGCCTCTGAGGGAAGCTTTAATGAAGAATTCCAAAAATTGTAGAACTTTGAACAAGTCCTTGGAATTTAATTCTAAAGCAACAGTAGTTGTTGGCCGATCTATCGAGCATCTGGTGCTTTCATTACCGAGCTTTTGTTAAACTCTGTTTTCCTTTGAAATATTACTAGCTGTAATGACTATTTCTATCTTCATGTATAAAAAAAAACAGTAAAAAAAGTAGTTGAAATGACTATTTTACCCCAAGTATAAACTTCCTAAAACACTACTTAAAAATAGGGATAAATTAGTAATTTCAATACTGAAAAATATTGTTTGGGTGTGTATAACAGCTCAGCCCACTATTTCACTATGTTTTACTTGTACTCCAATACTAACTCTTCTATACTTCCTCATCATTTTGCCTCTAAACTTGGAGATCAACCATCTCTTCTCTCTCTTTCTTCTCTAGTAATGGCATCTGAAGAAGTAAAAGGGGAACCTCCACAACCAGAACTCAATTACAAGGTACTCATAATGATTCCATAATAATATTCTTCAATGGTCTTTACTGTTTATGATTAAATGTCCTTATTATTGTTCAATTATAACAACTCCTTTTTGTTTTTTCTTTTGTTGCTTCCTCAGAAATGGGTCTTGAGAGTTTCTGTCCATTGTGAAGGCTGCAAGAAAAAGGTCAAGAAATTACTCTCCCAAGTTCCAAGTATGTTATCATACGCTCTCTTTTGTGGATTGGATTTTTTACTTCACATTGCATATAACACGAGCCAGAATTTTTATATAGACAAGCACGACGAATACATAACATGCTTCTTTTTTAGCTATAATCCAATTTTGGTCCTGAAATCCATAGTTTATTCGCAAATTTGTTATAAAAAATCATGTTTGTATCACGAACAAATAAACGTTTTTCGTGTTTGCAATGTTTTACCGACCAATTTTATCTAGATAACTTGAAGGGATTACATTTTGCTCTTAGTAGATGCAAAAAAATATGGAAAGTGATAACGTGTGATACTTTTAGTTATGTAAATGTAACATACAATTCATATTTTATACTCTCTTCATTACTTGATCATATAATTTAAAAGTAATTTATTAAAAAAATAATTTAATTTTACCATTTTAGAAAGAAAAAAATATAAATAATTAAAATAAGAATATTAGGACACAAATCATTACTGTTAAAATTTTAAAAAATTCAATACAAAAGGTTGCATTAAAAAGTAAGCAGTCAAGCTAAAAATAATCAATTTTTTTTATTCTCGTGATTAAGTAAATAGGAGCGAAGGAAATATTATATGTGTCATTTATCAGAGTATATTGTATTATTCATGTATCTACAAAGAACAAATATTTTGTAATACTATTTTAAAGTTTAATTTAATTGTATTATGGTTAAAGAACATATTACTTGTGTCATCAAAGGAATATATATAATTTATTCTTTCTAAAATTATGCAACTTACTCTTTTGAGTCCCATATACTCTCTCCAATATTGAGTCCGAGATTTCCTTTTCTAGATAAATTTGGATAATTTTCACTTGGATAAAAAATGAATTTAAATTGTTTATTTTAAGGACAAAACTGCTCCCTCCCTTCAATTCCTTTTCTTTTAAACGACGTCATCTATTCTTGAATCTTGATGAAGTTTTCCATGAGCTGTTTTTTTATTCCTTGTTCTAATTAGTATAAAATTGATACTCCGTATTATTGGATTTATTTTTAGAATATGTACATAATATCGTTCTCTTTAATTTTTAATTGTTTTGGTAATATGACAGCAGTCAAAGTTATTTATACTCAAAGATTGTTGTTTCCAGAACGAATATATAAAAAGTTCAGTAAATTGAATTTGAGGGAGTATCTTCATTGTTCACTATTTCTTTAGTAGTTATTACTCCCTCCGTTCTTAAAAGATTGTATTATTTTGATTTTAATAAGTTGAGTTTTTTTAATTTTGAACTCAAATAACTTTTAATGTGTTATATATTTGTTTGAAAAAAATATATCGATATATAGTATTTTAATATATTTAAATATTGAGCTTGATAATTTTTGATTGATAAAAATTTTGGATGTCAATGAAGATCGTAAAGTCCGTTTATTAATTTTTTACCATGAAAAAATTAAATGTGACAATCTTTTAGTGATGGAGGTAGTATTAATTTACAGGTAATCTGTTGATATAAGATTATTTCATTATGTTCGACACCTAACCACCTTTTGATGACACGATACATATGGATAACAAATTTAATACATTAAATTTAATTTGTATTCCTCATACTCACTCCCGTCCAAAGCGATTGATTTTTACGTATCGAGTAAATTTTAATCTTGATTACTGCATGGTATATTATTAAAAATTAATATTATAAGTATTTTTAAAGAAAGAATTTAATTATATAAATTTTTATAGTTTTTAAAATAATGAATAATTAATAATTGATGGTCAAAATTTAATTTCAAAAAAGTCAAACGTCAATTGTTTTGGATTTGAGAAAATATAAACTTCCTTGTTTCATACCAGTTTATATTTATTGATTGAATTTCCCAATGTATATAAAATATAAAATATAAACTGGTATGATGATTTAATGGAATGATAAAGTAAATAAGCAGTGTCGTATAAATCGCTAGCGCGTAAATGCGGTGTGGGTTCAGTCAGCCTTGGCCGAGAATCTACATATTGAGTGATTTAAAGGAAAGTGATTTGAGGAAGGCTCAGTGCGGCCGATTGAAGAGGCGCGTCGCGATTTGCTGCTACGTTCTTCAGGCGTAGGTAGCGTAGGACTCTTAGTTTGAGGATTTCAAACTTTTAGGAAATCATCATAAATAAAATAATTATATTCCATTATGATGATTTCTTGATTCCATAAAATAATTCTTATTTAACCCCATCACATTTTAATTGATTTTACTAAATATTGAGGTAAATTTTTATCTTGAAATTCTCTTTAATTATATAATTAAAAAAATTAAAAATTAATTTTATGAAAGTATTTTCAAAAGATGATTCCTAATTATATAATTTTTTTATTTTTTAGAATAAAGAGATAATTAATAATTGATGGTTAAAGTTTAATTTCAAAAAAGTAAAATGATAATTAAAGTGGATTGGAGGGAGTATTTAATTACGGAGTATAATATATTTAAGAGTTTAAAAAACTAATAGTCAACTTACTCTTAATTCATTCACTTTTAACATTCCATTTATGTAAAAAAAATCATATCATTAGTATTCCAAAATTTTGCATTTTAATGGCTTTGTCAAACTTTTTTATATTTTAATTGATTCATCTAATATCTTTGTTTATAGGTGTCCATACAGTCGATATTGATATCAGGCAACAAAGAGTAACTGTGATAGGAAACGTTGAAGCTGATACATTGATAAAAAAACTACTCAAGTCTGGGAAAAATGCTGAGTTATGGCCAGAATCACCTATGCAAATGGAGAAAAAAACTCCTTCAAAATCCAAAAACAGAGAGAAACAACCTGAGCATCATCATCAAGAATCACAAAACAATAAAGAAATTGGACAAGTAAATATAAAGCAGCCTAGTGGTGAAAAGAAAGAAGATAATCATCCACCAGTGAAAATTGAAGCTTTAAAGCAACCCCCCACCAAGAAAAGTGATGTCAAAATTGATGATTTTGATGTTAAGGTTGAGCAGAAAAGTAAAGATAATGATGGTGCTTCTGATGCAGCTAATAAAGCAGTAGAAAGCAATTCTAAAGATAGTGCTGGGGACCATCAAGAGCAAGACCAGTCAAAATCTGAGGGTAAAAAGGTGCAACATCGTTCAGCTACCACTAATAATCAGGCAGCAGAAGAGGCAGAAAAAAGTGGCAAGAATGTAAAAAAGAAGAAAACTAAAGGGCAAAATGGAAAGTCCATGAGTGGTGCTATTCCATCATCATTAAATCATCATCATCCAATGCCAGCCAATGAGAGTCCGCCACGTGACTACAGTTATCATGAATATGGTTTGAGCTATAATACAGCATACCCCACAAATAGTTACGCGACGTCGCATTATGCGGCAGCGAGCTCTTATCTGTACTCGTATCCGTCACAACAGTTGGATTCGTTTGAGATATTTAGTGATGAAAATCCAAATGGCTGCTTTGTTATGTGATCATATCTAGTTGTATGAGTTAATGAATGTCATCTTTAGGAATGCATGGTCATATGATGCCCAAAATCATTTTTTAAAAATTACGACATGTAGTAGTTGCTGTGGATGCTAGAAAGTCTAGGTGGATTTTTATTTACTTGTTTCTGTAGTGCTATCAAATTTGTCTAGTTACTTTCATTTTAATTTCTTCGTTGTAGTAATTAACTTTGTGTTTTCAATTTTGGGGAAATCCAGTTTGAAAGAACAAAAAAGTTATTTTCTTTCTAATTGTATTTCACTTTATTACACTTCAACGATTACACAAAACCGACTTAAAATGCAAGCGACTCACTTAATTATCAATTTGATCCTATATAGTGGAATCAAATTGTGTTTTGGCCCCAATAATTTTAAAGTTATGATTTAATTCTAGAAAGTGATTATGTGGATGTTATTTGATAACCAATTTCAACGAAACATTAATTCCATAATTTGAGTATAATACCAAATTGGGAACTATATCACACCATATAGTCACTTTTAGATAATAAATTCTAACGTCTGAACTATAGCAGATCAAAACACAACCTGGTTTTATTATGGGACCAAATTTACAAGTAACACAATTTTTACACTTCATTCATTATTTCTATGATATGATATGCCAATCTTGGAAATAAATAAATCTTTGGTGATTTTTTTGAAAGAAATAAAATGATGACATATTGTTCATTAATAATAAACATGAGTACAAACAAATAGATAATTTGAACAAAATATAAGATCATCATATATCAAATATCAAATGACCATAGATATACATAATGACAAACATATAAACCTTAACCCCAAATTATACAATAAAGGATAAAGACAACTAGCATGTATTGTTCCATGGTACAAGAATTCCAAATATGAGACATCTTTAGCTATATAGATTTTTCACCCACCAAGATAATGATAGTTATATCTTCATTGCATTCTTTTAAAGACAATTCACCCACCAAGATAATGATAGTTATATCTTCATTGCATTCTTTTAAAAGAAAATTGTCAAAATGGTTTAATATAATATTTTCAAATTGTATTTAGATCGCTTCTAATTGTGAAGTTTACAAAAATGATCCCCCTAATATTACATCCTTAATTTCTATTTTTCAATAAAATTTCGAGTCAAAAGAAAAAGCTAAAATTATGCGTTTCGACCCGATAGTATGGGTCATTTGCGCATACCTCATATTTAGATGGACGAAAGTGCAATTTGCACGGGTTAATATCAGGCCATTTTGATAATTATCTCTCATTTTAAAATAATAAGAACAATCTGACCAATAAACTCATTTCATATATAAAATAATAAGAACAATCTGACCAATAAACTCATTTCATATATAACGGAAGATCATTACACAAAACATGGGGTGCGCGGAGTAACCACAAAAGCCATGCTCACTCTGACTTACAGAAACGATGTATGAAAAACCTATTAAAGAAGCGTTTTAACATAATTTTTATAAAACCTTTAAATAAGGATTCCTTGGTGATAAAATTATGATTATTGTAACCAATAACGATAGTATGAGTGGTTTTTTAATCACAAAATTGGGGAATTTTTACTTGCTAATTACTTGGCTAAAATAAATCTTTTAACTATGGATCTATTCTATTATTTGTGAGACAAGCAGAGGAAACGTTGTGCACATGGCCATCGAGGGTTTTTCGGGGCACAATAGATTAGTTAAAAAAAAAAATTAACAATATGTTTTGTTGTTTGAATAGAATGTAATAAATCAAATCGGATGATTACACTATCCACATTTCGTATATATTGTGATTTCTGAAGCAATAGATAATATTTTGTTATCTTGCTCAAACCTATTATCATATACAATAAGATTGCTTATAGTCTGACTCCTATGCACATTTAGACAAGAATCTTTTTAAAAATATTAAAATGTACTATTTTAATTACCTATACAATAAAGATTGGAATGCATTCCTCTTAGTGCTAGCATCGACTCATTACCCGCTCGAGCACCCGACTCGAGTATTCGGCTCGATAGACCGCTCGGTAGTTAACGAGTCGGGCGCGAGGCTTGAGCAGTCTTTCGTTTGAAACTCAGCTCGCTTCAATATTTACTCGGCTCGTTAACAAATTGTCAAAATTTTAAAAATATTATATAATATATTCAATACTTAGTCTAGCCAAAATAAAAATAATTTATTTTATTTGTGTTATCCATTTAATATTTGAACATTTAGTTAATGTGGTCCAATATAGTCATACATAGTTGGTTTGTAAATTATATTCGTGTTATCTATAATTAAGGTTTATAAAGGCGGTTGTAAAGTACATAGTTGGTTAGTAAAATTATATTCTTATTCGTCTTACTCGGCTCGACATTTAGTTAATGTGGTCCAATATTTTATTTGTGTTATCTATAATTAAGGTTTGTAAATTAGATTATCAATATTTCAAATAGTTAAGATTTATGTAATTTATTAATGTTCTAAATATATTCTTGTATTTTTTATTTATATTAAAAATAAGATTTCTTTTCATTTTTTTCTTCTTAGCGAGTCGGATTCTTATCAAGCCGGGCAGTACTAAAGCTGAGCTCGTTGCGTTAAGGCCGAGATACTACCCGACTCGTTATTTTTATCGAGGCAAGTCGATTACCTTCACCTTTGGGGATGGGCAATAATCAACCTTAAATCTGGTTAAGTTTTCTCTATCCAAAAGTCTTCAATTTAAGGTGTTGAAGCATTAATGATGGAGGTCATCGTGGATGGTGAGATTATTGTACTTGAATGAGAACATTAATTAACATCGATGGTGTTCCAATAGGCTATTTATATGGTTACTTCACTCCTTCTGTTCCCCAATTGGTCATTCCACATCGTCCAAGACTTTAATTTGCTTCAAGGTATCTTTTTTCATTTCTCACTAAAAGGGGATAATTTCTTATTTATTGTGATTTTTGGTTTATGGTTTTCTTCAAAGGGAGGAAATCCAGTGGCAGGAATGGGCATAGGAGCGGAAATGAATTTGGTAATGAAAAAGGAAAAGTGGGTTCAAACACTATCAAACCAAACTGGATTGATAGTCATTCCTAGATTTCAAGTTCAAAGGATCCTAGATTGCCAAATAGGTTGGAGGTGTAGTTTGGCCTCTTTGATTTTGTATGATGTTGAAAATGTTTGCTTGATGCTTGAATTTGTAGACTCTTGAAAGTAATACGTTTAAGAAGTCCTAATCTTAAGGTGTTGTTACTGAACATGAAAACAAAAGAGACAATTGGGGATCATTGGATGATGTTTATGCCTTGAATCTGCACTCTATTAGCTTTTGTTTATATACGACATCATTTCTTTGAGGATAATTCGTCTTTGGTCGATGTTGAGGTCTGATTGCAAGATAGACACTAGCCGCATGCCATTTGAGGATAATTGAAGCTTTGAAGTTAGTTGACATGAATAGATCAAAATTAGGTACCTCTGGGAACTGGCATGGAGTTTCTTTTTCCATTCAAGCTAAGGCAGGAACAAATCTAACCATTTTAGCTCAAGGTCATACACATGGAATGCTTAAATTTTCTAAAATCCGTATCATTTTCTTATGGAATGTTTAATACTTCAATTGAAAACACTTTCACTCAAACTCTAAACTTCAAAAATCAAATTTTCTCAATCCAATCTTCAATTACACTATAAATCAACCCTAAATCATCTTTTAATTAGTCCATTACATTATATTAGTGTCAGTTGTTTAAAATGACACCAAGAAGATATCCCAAAAACAAGCAAGTTGTTCAAGACCAAGAGGAATTGCAAACACGGAATAGGAGGAGAGTCAGCAAATTACTTTTGATGTCGCGCGGGAGGGAAGAAGAGAAGATACGGTGCGTGGCCGAAGTTCGAAGGATAGGAGGTGGAGTGCGAAGATCTGGTGAGGATGTACCTTAATGAATGATAAATTAAGGAGGGAAAGGGTAATATGTTGTTCCAACTCTTAGATGAAGCCAAACTTACCACATTTAGTACTTTTACTAGTAGTTGGTATCCCGTTATTGTTTATCAATTTTATGAATCCGTTAGACTACGTAATAATGAGAATGTTGGAGTGGTTGGTTGTCGTTACAATGTCAATGGAGTTATAGGTGTTATAACGGAAACCGATTTAATAAACACATTTATTTATGCGATTGGGGAGGGGATATTGATTATCGGAAGGGGATGAATTAAATTAAGCGTAGGTGGCGTTATATATGATTGTGTAAGAACTCTTAACAACAATCGTAGTGTTAAGAAAGATGGTATTGTTTATAAGAATAATTTGAATGAATTAAAGCTTTTTGGAAAGTGAAATTATCTTGAATATGAAATGGGTTAATATATAGTTGTCCTTAAGCATGTGTTTTTATCAAAGGAAATCTATGATATAGCATGATTATCTCCCATTTGTTAGTTAATGTTAAAGGCGTTCCCGTTGGAATATGTAAAAAATTTGATTTTAAGAAGGACTCTATTATGGGAAGACAATCATTGATTAGGCATACAGTTTGTATGTGGGACGGGGTATTATGGTCTAAATAGGAGGTGTTTGAATAATTAGCGGATGTTGAGGCTAAGTGTGGGATTCGATAGCTAACTGCTGCAAAATGGATGGGTATAATTAGGGGGCCGTTGTCTATCCGTTGGCGCCGTTGGTTATAGGGCAGTTTGGAGAAAGCAGGGGTCTTCCTCGTTCTAGGGATAAATAGATAGAGGCTTTGGCAATGTTGGAGTCGATTAAACGTCGCGTGTTAAAGATCTTAGCATTAAGGTTGATATAAAGAGGCGGATGAGGGTGTAGCGTGATATGATTGTGGAGGCGAGGAGGAGGATGAGGTAGAGCGAGGGAGCGAATGAGTATGGAGCAGGAGCGGACGAGAATTCGTATTTAGAGCATGTTTCCAGAATCATCACTACCGCCATCACACACATTTCCTTTGGACCGTGAGGAAGATGATTATGTTCATGTTTAGTATTCGAACAATTTGGTTTTTATGTTCTACAATTATATTTTAGGAATGCTTATTTTCCTAAGTTTGGATATGAATATGTTTGATTTAAGTATTTGATTTCAATTTAAATTTGAACAGGTTTGTTTGTTACATTAATGTGGTACCATTTGTTTAAGTAGTACCACGTGCTCTGAGGATCAATTTAGTATTTAAGTTAGACATTCTTTAGGTATTAGCATTAGTGCGAAGTATGTTTTATATGGTATCACGTTAAATCTGAAGGAAATGTAATAAATTTACTATTATTAAGGTGGTATGGTTTAATAATCTGGCGTTAGTAAACGAGGGCCTCGAGCGGGGCAGAGCATCCTTGAATATTGGAGTGCAGTGGCGGAGTCCGTCTCACTTGATACTTGAACCAGATGCAGTTGGTGGAGCTGTGAGGGCTAGAATAGATGTTTGGGCCCCGGTAAGGCCGGTTCGATAAACTGGCATCCACAGTCAGAATCTGCAGTAATTTAAAACGAACTCTTAATGGATGCGAACAAGACTTGTATCATAGGCGCGACATATGTGTGCATAGGGGTGATGATAGTTCGGTAGAGAATTGTGTGGCACAAATAAAAAGTCTAATTTGATAGAATTTATTTTTCATAGTTTTTCAATATTGTCATATTTCCTCCGATTAATATAAGTGATGTTTTGGACTAAAATTTTTGAACAATTTTTTTTTTAATTATATATAAGTACATTTATTTATGTAAACTTTCATTTTTCGCCTTAAAATATAATGATTATCTCTAATTAATAAAGGATAAAAGAAAAAAAAATTCAAACATCATTAATAAAATATTTATAGGTTAAACAATTACTTATATTAATGGCAGGTAAATAAACAAACAACGGAAGTTGTATCCAATAAGCAACTATCTCTAATATCGATATAAATTATACGAAATAAACCAAAAAAACATCCCACAAAAGAAGTTTAACATCCATAAAAATGATAAGAAATAATCGACAAGTAGTAAAAAAATGCCAAACTTTTAAGGGTAAGTGCTGACTTGATGAACGTTTAAAGAAAAAGTAATAAAAATGTGAAACATTTATTCATGACTCAAGAGTGAATGAATAGGTTTTTCTAATTATATATCAGTGAATAAGGCCATACCAAAATACGTATAATGGTTGATGTCTTGCCAAACAAAAAATGTTTATATTCATATTACCCCTTGAATAACGCAGTGAAATTTGAACGTAAAGTTTCATTTCGACTATTTGATCCTAAAGTTTCATTGTTTCATTGTTTCATTTTTTTAATAGTATCTTCTTGTTGATTTGAACCTAGGTATCCATTTAACATAAGGGTAATTTGGGGATTTAATACACATTGAATAAAAAAAGTATGGAAGCTAATTTAATTGGAGCTTTGTTATACAAAATATTATAATTTAATGCATCCCCGTCAATCGTCTTTGTTTAAAGAGGCTTGAGCTTGATGAAGCCCAATCAGATGGAGTTATGATAAATGAGTTCTTGAAATTCATTATTATTGTATCTTGAAAGGCCTATAAATAAATGTTCAAATTTATATTGTATTCACACAATTCAGAAGCGATAAAATCATCGCCATTGCTCTCTCTTATTTCTGCATCTGTTTATATTCTGTGGTGCCCTTATAACACGTTATCGGCCACGATCAAGCTCTCTAGCGAGTAAGCGTTTTTTGTTTAATCTTGCTCAGAATCTCCTTCGATTCAAGCACTATAAGTATTTGATAAGCTAATAAGCCGTTATGCATATGATTCGGCCTCAGGCATTTAACGTGATGATAAATGCTTTCTTTAGATTTGAACCATATATTTTCTAGATGACGTAAACAAATTATTATCATAGAGTGGACTATCCTTAATTGTTAGCTAGCAATAGTACATACTTACATAATTGGAATAGAATAATATTAGTACTATTGTGGTCCATGAACTAATTTAAAATGAATACTATATGTATTACGAGTTACTATTAGCCGGTGCATGCAACCAGTAGCCCAAGAAAAATTTATGCTATGTCAAGTAAAATACATCGGTTCGTGACTGTTATTGTTTCCAGCGTTTAGTAGTTTTATAATACTATAATGTAAACTACGATTGATAAGAACTATTATCAGTTCAAATCTGCACAATACTAGTAAGTTTGGAGTGATTGTCCTCTCGTAAGACGAAATTAATCAATTAAATAATTATTAATATCTTATCATTAAATTTATACATAGATCCAGATACATTTGTATCAAAAATACCTAGAATTTTGGTGATAATTAGTTAATACATGTATATATACTAGATGAACAAACCAATTAGATATGTTATTTATTATTAACTACATGATATATGTTAAAAGTCAATAGTCGAATGAGTTTGAAGATAACAACAATATAAAGGACTTTATGAGAAATACCATGATAAATGATAAAAGTGTTGGAAAATGAATCTGAAATTTAGTAGTGAAATGTCTTAGTATTGGAAGATAGATGAGCATGGTAGGCTTTTGCTATAGTTAGTACGTTTAGTGAGTAGTAATAGCCTTACCGTAGGAATGCTAAAACTGCAAGTGCATCACGAGTGCAAATCTTAGTCATAAAACTCTATGCCGGATGTAATATAAAACATGATGGAATCCAGGAAGCGGGGCCTTGGGGGTCTTGGGAGGTCTTGACTGAGTTCAATTGCTGATATATCTTTAATTATATTTCCGCATTGGAGGCTTTTGGTTTTATTCCGTTTTGGAGTTATGTTGCGTTAAGTGAGGTACATTGCACATTAACTCTGCGAGAGTTAAGTGACCTTGAAGGTTGGAGTAAAAGGGTATTGTCCAGCCTCTACTCTACATTTAAGTGGAACAACTTAGAGTACTTGAATAAATGACCAAGCATTAGTTTTACAACACAAACAAACAATTTTCTTTTGGTGATACTCTTTCTGATTAGATTAAAACCTTTGCTTTATAAATTGCAAAATGGAGTGTAGGTTGCAACGAAAGTTACCGGTGATAACACGTGTTTAAGCGTGATGTCCCTCTGACTTAAACCCAGTTGTACTGAGAACCTTAGCGGGAACTTTGAGATGGCTTCATGAAATGTTGAGACCCGCCACATTTGATGTTCCAAGCGTTTCTACCCGGAAGCGTTGCTGCCGATCTTCTTTATTTGTTGCCTACGGGCCTTGATTTAGACACTACGGGTGATGGAAATATTTTTGATGGATTAGGATCTGTTATTCCGGGTGGAAGTTTGCTAATAAGATTCTGACTGACTACTCAGTGGGAGTAATGGACTTTGTTGCCTCATGTGATTGAGCTATGAATTAGCGCACCGATGAGGCTAAGCGGAGAAATAATGTCTTCTCGGGAGAACTTCAAAGGTGGAGAGGCAGGATGATGTTACACTGTGACACAAAGGTTTGTCAAGGTTTTTACATTGGAGAGGAAGCTCTGTGCTTCGAGTGGGGGAATCGAAATTCTCGAGTTGTTGCGCAGTCGAGGGCATGGAAACCTCATTGTTATGTCGAAACTATATCCTAAATGGATTGGCGATGGATTATTTCAGTGTATCGCTGCGACACGGCCAAGAAAGTGGGATCTTTTTAAATTATAAATCTGAGAACTGAGATCTTTGGAATCAAGAAGTTCATTGTTGAGAAATTTCTTGATTTGAGATGAATTGATGATGAAAATCGATAGGCAGGCCAGTCGGGAAACTTGATAATGTTTCATGGAATTCATGCCGAGGAATGGTTGTGAGTAGAAAGCTTTCAGAGTTTTTACGCTATCATTGAAAAACTACTGATTGGAAAGACTTCAAAACTACCTCAAACATAAGCGAAAGGAAAAGGCGAGTGAAGGGAGGCGATGCTACGTGCCAGTTGAGGAAGACAATAGGAAGGAAATAAAAGCGAGAAAAAGACAGTTCAAAGCCTTTGTTGGGAGAAGCAAAAGCTAATGTTGTGGAGCATGGCTCCGGATCAAGAGATCTTTCAAAGGGAGACGGAAAGACTTCTGAGCCAAAGGCTAGAGGATCGAAGCAGAAGAAATTTGAAGGAAATGTTTCAAGCGTGACAAGAAGTCATGAAATCATGAGAGTGTCGATTCCCTAAGAGAAAAGCTCCTTATAAAGCTAACATAGTTAATAAAGTGACCGATTAGGATGTCAGACATCAATGTTAGCCTATATGGCGTCCTTAGAGGTGGGGGAGTGAATAAGGACTAAGAGGAATAGTTATTTGGCACCCCGACTTATACAAACTTTAATTAAAGTTTCACCGTTAATCTGACTTTATGATTTGTAAAACAAATGCGGAATAAACTAAAGTAGTATTAACACCCTCAAATGAATGCTAGATAAAAGATGAAACAATAAAATGATCTAGCGTCATTATGTGCAATAAAACATCCAAAACTCATTTTTGATGATATTAACATTAAAGAACATTCATGCGTAATACGATTAGAATCGTTCCTTGGTATTGATCAATCTAACAATCTATTCAACATACCACAATTCAATACATAAATACACTAGGTGAGTTTAAGATATTATTGATAGCAAGTTTAATTATGATTTGATCGGTGCGGAAAATAAGAATTAAGTTCATTGATCAAATCAAACTATCCTAATCATGAATATTGAATTAAGATCAACATAGGATATTATTTTAGCTTCGATTAAACTTGATATCAATTTAACATAATAATTCAATTATATGCCGGCGTATTCAATAAAGCGTATAAACTAGCATATAATCGAATCTAGCAATTCTAGCATATATATAATAGCCAATGCGATAAAGTAAAGAGTAGGGAAGAAGATGCAAACTTCGGCAGTATTTTCACGAGGGTATTAATCTACATCCCCGACCCAAGGCTCTTCGCATAGGCTTTCACTAGAATCCACTAGATGGTAGCTTCTTCAAATGTTTGTGAAGCCCAAACCATCTTACAACTCTTAGCTCATAACTTCTAGATTAATCTGCCACCAAGGACCTTAAGGGAATCACCTAAAGGTTTCAGCTCCTGACTCATAGATTTAGGAACCCAGAGCCTCTTGAGGATTTTGACTTGATCAAATCGGAGATCTGACTCCTCTACCTCAGGGCACTCCTATGTCCTATTGCTTATTTAGCCTCAAATACTATGGCAATTTACTTGATTCTAGGCTTGAGTAAGCCTCGCGACACCTCGGACCCTCGAGCCTCGTATGAAGAACAAAATCCTAACCCAATGGGATATCTCTTTTATAGAATAGAGATTATTGTTTTATCAATCTAAATGCTCCTCATTGAGCTACAATAGGATTAAAATTTTGGCACAATTTATAACTCCTTACATTGAGTAGATAATACATTGAAGCTTGTTGACTCTTTGTTGAGTAGATAAGACTTTGAAACTCTTGAACTCCCGTTTTGGCGTTCATGTCGAAACACCTTGAATGCTCTTTAGTTTCCATTTCTCATTTCAAAGTTTAGCACAAACCAAACTCACTCTCTTTGATAAATCACAATTAAAGCTCATGTGTTTGAGAGATTTGGTGTTTTAAAGATGATAAATGAGTATAAAAACATTTAGAATTGTTTGGGAAAAGTTGGGGAAGAGTTTGGAAGATTTGGTATTTAAAGGGGTGAGAAAATGGAGTTAAAACGGACAAAAACGGCTAGTTTTTGACACCCATCTCGATGGGGTCTAAACAGAGAAAAACAGCAAAAAACGCTTCAGATCATCGAGACCTCATCGAGACCCCCTGGGTCTCGATTGGGTCTCGATGAAGCAGTTTTTGCGAAACTTAAAATCGCATTTTAAAAGAACCGTTGTAGGCTGGAGTTTAGGCGATTAGCGTTGGAAAGCTCTTTTTCAAACTCTTTAATAAAGTAATTCAAACCCCAGTTTTATACACATTAAGATTTCAAAATATTTTCTTTTTGACAAACATTCTTAAAAATATTGAAACGGTTAAGATCTTTTAGTCCAAAAATGATTTGAAAAATATCTCCCAAATAAGGCTTGATCAAGATCCCGAGGAAAGAAAGTAAAGTAAGATTCAAGCCATAACTTTTACTAATCTTAGGAACTGCATCAAGAGACTAATCTTTTCTATCTTGATTCTTCGTGAACTTTTTTATGCTTGGTCCTTTGCGCCGGTAGATTAGACGATCTTCTTCTTCATCGCCATTCTTCACTTTGAAGCTTTGTATGGTTGATTAACTGTACATCTGCATACATACTCATATTTTGGCATTCTGAAATCACCTTGAAGCTCATGACATTTCTTCGTTAATATTTTGATGCCTTGATATTGTGCTTGTTTTGATATCAATGTCGACTTTAGATCCAAACCAAACACCTTTTCTAACATATCTATGAATTAAATCCTTAAGCACATATTTAGATAGTAAATCAATGTTTTAAGTAAATGCATTAAAAAGCAGGTGTACGGACTCGTAGTCAACCAATCGGCTTTATGCTGTATGAGGTTTTAAAGTGAACCTTATGGGTTGAGCCAGGGAGATGGTGGATTGATGCGAGATTGCTACTAGGCACATGTTCGTGAAGGAGTTTTTCCACTGAACTTGAGCCCTTTACCTATTGGAGAAAAGGTAATATGGGGGAATTCTTCGACACACACAATTGAAGGTGAAGGTACGTTATGCTGAATGACATCGGGGAAAGGAAGTGACTACGGATCGTGTGTTATGTGCGAGAAGTCCGCAAAAGAATCTCATATACGGATCGCTACTTATGACATGGGTTTTTGATATGGTATAGAAGCGGATAAGCTTACTGTTAAAGGCGAGGAATGTTTGTAGAAGCGAAGGCTATGTCCTTGATGGTCTCTTTAAACTTAATGTAATGGCCCCATTTCAAACACATGAATAAAATGGCTACTCTTGGCTTATTTGATTGAGTCTCGAAGATATGGCATCTTGGAATTAGGACATGTTAATTTCATTTCTTTCACGAGAAACTTATTAAATCTGAAAGCATTCCTAAATTTCAATTTGATCCTAAATTAAAATGCGAAACTTGTGTTGAAGCTAAGCAAACGAGACTGCCGTTCAAGGCTGTTTTGAGAAATACAAAACCTCTAGATCTAATTCATAGTGATGTGTGTGATATGAGTTGACGCCCGTCGAGAGGTGAAGAGTATTATTTTATAACATTTATCGATAATGACACAAAATATTGTTATGTATTGCCTTTTTGAAAATGAAACATGAAGCGATACAAAGTTTTCACTTTACAAAGAAGGCGAAGTTGAGAAATCAACTTGATAAGAAAATCAAGGTGATACGAAGTGATAAGTGGTGTGAATATGTTGCATCGTTTGGTAGGTTGTGTTGCCAACTTGTGGTATAATACATGAGATTCACGGCAAGTACTCTCATGTCAAGCGGGGTAGGAAAAGAAAGAATAGAACTTTAAAAGAGATGATGAATTCTCTGCCGATAAGTTCGGGATTGCCGCTTATGAAATGTGGGGAAGCGATTCTATCGGCTAATTACTTGTTGAATAGAGTACCTCGTAAACATGAAGATGAGATGCCACATAAAGATTATTTAGGGGTTTTAAGCAGGCCACCATAATCATTTGAGGGGTTTGGGGTTGTCTTCTTATTAATAAGTAGTTCCGTTAGAAGAAAGTGAGTATAGGACCTAAGGCCGATTAGACTCGTCTTCATTGGATATGCACTACTTGATAATGCATATATAGGTTCTAGTGCATACATCGGAAAATCAGAGTGCACAAAAACACTTATACTTGATGCAGAAATGCAACATTTTTTTTTAGAATGTTTTCTTTCGATTGAGAGAAAAGAAATGACTCTTCTAGAATTGCTCATGAGCATTTGACTAAGAGGATGATAATGTTGATAAAATTAGAAGAGACTTTATAAATGAAAGATAGTTAGCGAAGCGAGTTTGAACCTCGGCGAAATAAAAGGGGCAAGTGGAGAAGTCCTTCGGTTCAGACTTTATGACTTATATGGTACAAAGTGAACCTCGAACTTACCATGAAGCAGTATCTTCAGTAGAAGGCCCTTTATGGAAAGAGGCAATTCAAAGTGAGATTGATTCAATTCTTCAAAATCACACTTGGGAATTAGTGGATCTTCCGCCTGGGTGCAAGCCTCTTAAGTCAAAATGGATCTTTAAGAAGAAGATGAAGACCGATGGAGCGATTGATAGAAATCTGGTAAGTGATATTTGTGTGTCGACAAAAGGAGGGACTAGACTATTTTTGATACTTACTCACCGATCACTAGAATTACATCCATCGTGTGATGTTGGCGAATTGGTAACTGCGCGATTTGGAGATACGCGGATGGATGTCGAAAATGGCATTTCTAAATGGAGATTTAGATGAAGACATCATATGGAACAACTTTGAGAAGGATTTAAAGTTCAGGGGATGGAGAAATTTGAAGTATGTAGACTTGTAAAATCCTTGTATGGCTTAAAAGCAAGCACCAAAAGCGATAAGCGTAGAGAAATTTGTGAGCGCCAGGTGTTGTCGAATGGCTTCAAAATAAATGAATATGATAAGTGTATGCGTGAAGACGCGAAGATGAATATGTCATATTATGCCTACATGTTGATGACATGCTCATTATTGGGAGGCGATGCAAAATGATACAATATACTAAAGACATGTTGAATGATAAATTTGACATGAAAGATATGGGACATGCTAACGTGTTTGGGGGTAAAATCCATGAGAATCAAAGGAATAGTCTTGAGCCGGACTCGCTATGTTGACACGATCTTAAGCAAATTCGGTAAAGGTGATGAAGAAATGTCAAAAACTCAATGGACATAAAGTGGGCACCTAACGAGGAATAAAAGAAGTGTGTCTGGCCCCGGAGTATGCTGAATAATAGGTAGTCTCGTGTATCTATTAGAGGCTAAACAGATCTGATATTGCTGTACGTGAGGCAAGTTAGATGAATATACTAGTAATCTGGTGAAAAATCAAGGCCATAATCACAGTACTTAGATATTTGAGATATACTAAGGAATTATGGGTTGCGTTATACAAGATATCCAATTTGTCCTCGAAGGATACGGTGATGCCCGATTGGATATCGATATGAAGAGGCGAAATCAACAAAGTGGATATGTCTTGGCTAGGGGTGCGGTAAATCTCTTGAAATCCTCCAAAGCCAGTATGTCGCGAGATCCACTATGGAATGTCGGAATTTATAGCGTTGGACAAATGTGGTGAAAGAGCGAGAATGGATTCACGCTCATTTCTTGAGGACATTCTGGTAGGAAAGAGCAGGTGCCGTAATTTGCATACATTGTGATAGTGATTACTTGATTGGACTGGCACAAAGTCATATAATATAATGGTAAATCCGCGACAAATGCGCCCGTAGACATAATACTAGGCAATTAATCTATTGGAGTTATCATTTGTGTTACATAAGATAAAAGGATAACATTAGGATCCAGTAACAAAGATTTTAAAATAGAGAACTAGTTAGAAATCGTCAAAGGAATGGGATTGAAGCCCGTGGGATAATATGGTTATGAAGGAAAGAGCCAAGCCTAGTACAGGGATCCGAGGGCTAGGTTGATGGAACTGACTTAATTTATGATACTTGGTTAAATCAGCGGCGGGGTTTTCGGACGCCGCGTTCCTCGGATGAAGGTACGGTGATGCAGTAGGAGCGGGATGAGTTTTGCTCTTGTGAGAAGCTCTCTTGGAAGGATCAAAGGATCACGTGGAAGAGTATCGCGAGGTTACTACATGTGATAGAGAAATTAACTTTATGTGAGCTAAAGTAGAGGCCGCTTTTGACGAGGAAATGAGGAGGCGTTTCTAGAAATCTCCTGTAGAGGCGGAGTGTCAGCGAAGCCGAGACAGCGCTCATGAGAACTAGAAGAGTATTGGTCGATACATGTGTGTAGTATGTCGTTGTACTCTAGTAAAAAGAATGGTTAAATTCGCGGACTACCGGGCTTTAGTTTACATAGTACATGCGAGACGCGAGGGAAAGGTTCAAGGGGTCAGGCACTATCCTATCACGAGAGTGTTGGTCGTTGTAGTTATCACCAAACTAAAACAAAATGTGTCAAAACTTTTCTTTTAATTTTGATTCATGTGGGGGATTGTTGGAAAATGAATGCAAAATTTAGTAGTGAAATGTACCATATTGGAAGATAGATGGAACATGGCCCACTTTATATAGTTGGTCATTTTAGTCATGAGTAAATGTATGCTTCCTCGTAGGAATCTTAAAGCTTCCACTGCTTGAGTGCGTCACGAGGTCACGAGTCTTAGTGTAAAACTACATGCCGGATGTAATATAAAACATTAGTCGGGGCGGGGCCTTGGGGTCTTGGGAGGTCTTCCTTGAACTCGAGTTTGCGGTGCGCCTACATTATATGCTAATTATATCTTGCACCCCAAAATTGAAGACTTTTGGTTTTCTTCGTTTGGAGTTATGTTGTATTAAGTGAAACATTACACCGTTAACTTCTTGCCAGGATTAAGTATTTATTGAAGGTTGGAGTAAAGGGTAGTGATGCTTGCCCATACACTCTACATTTAAGTGGAACAACTTCATCCCTTGAATCATCGACCAAGCGACTAAGTTTTACAACACACAAACAAACAATTTTCTTTTGGTGATACTGCTTGCTCTCTGATTAGCTAAGCAGCTGTAGAGTGCTTAAGCCGTGTCGGTTCTAACCAAAGTTCTGTTATTCTTACGTGATTTCAACGTAAATTTCTACAAAAGTCTATAGTTTTTCAACGTATAATAATTGCTCGATAATTGATCTGTCAATTGATCAAGAGGAATACTACCATAAATTTGTGGAACATTTATAATATATATAAAGTATCACGTGATGATGTTATATGATAGTCAATGTTATAACTAATTTATTGACTATACAAAACCAACTAGTCAAGTGGAAATTATAAAGTTGTGTTGTTGTTTTGGGTATAATAACGATGTGGAGTTTAGTTAAAAGACTAATCAAAGATTTGAATCTTTTTGATGTGTCTTGAAAGAATCAATTTTATGAAACACGAATATAGAAAAATTAATTGATAATCGCATATATTAAGGGCTTTTGAATATTCCTGAAGAATTTATGTGAATGCCCTCATTATTTTGTAACATGGTGGATTGACTTATATACTCATATAAAATTTGAAATATACTGATTTCATTACATGAATTGAATTTCATGATTACTTATGATTTCTTGAGGTCGAAGTACCTTACAAATGGGAGGTAGCGAGTATGCTTCATTTGAGGGTAGTGTAAAATTAAGCTCTAGAAGAGCCGGCATATGAGTCCCTAAAGGAACAAATTTATATGAAAGATGTATTGTATGCCTCTAGTGAATGATGAATTGAATCACTGTACATCATATGCTATCTTGGAGCATGGATAATTTAGCCGCACAAATATTTTGTTACATGTTGCGTAAAGTTGTTAGTCTTGAAGTGAAAGTAGTATTTTCATACCCATGATTTCATAGTAACAATAAAGGATAATCATTACATCCACTGAATAAGGTGACTATTGACATATACAAATTGATTATCGATACATATATCCGAGAAGAGCACATAATGCGAAGAAACACATATTCATGAAAGATTTGGTAAGGGAAAGATTATATAATACAGGCTAGTTCCGATTGATATTGTGATTATACATGTCTAGGCTTAGATACGGCTAAGGAAAGATTTGGTATAGCGATCTTGTGGCGCACCTATGCTCACAGGAACTTACTTGGTATATGATTTTCAATATCACATATGATTGCCACAATGACATGGATAAAGGAGAAATATGTCTTGCTATCTGCAAAAATTGATTGAAAGTTCCGGAAGAGCAAACATATTGTTAAATCCATATTTCATACATATGAAAAACTAGCAATATATCATTGAAGTGATTGTAATTAGTTTCGGAAGAGCTAATATTTTTCAATAATGTAACAAAAGTATTGAGGACTCCAGAAGAGTTAATATTTGTCAAAAGTGAAGTAAAGTCAATTGATGGTATATTTGTCAAAAGTGAAGTAAAGTCAATTGATGGTATATTTGTCAAAAAGTAAAACAAAGTCAATTGATGAAAGTTCTGAATAGCTAAAATATTGTTACATGAAATGTAATATATGTATTATTAAAATACAGTTTCTATCAAACAAGAAGTTTGATTATTTAGCATGACAGGTTAGACCATCCCGGATGAGTTATGATGCGAAATAATGATTAGAGACTCATTAAAGTGACTATTGAGTTAAAGACTTTATGCGAGATACATGTTGTAAACTACCGATTAGGCATGATTGGGGACATGTTAGATGCATGCTGATACCGCCAATTGATCATTGAGAAATATTGTACATGTAGTGTCACTTGTTAAAAGCAAGCAGAACCCATTATAGAACTCCTCCAATATAATTGGTTTGGTCAGAAACCAAATATTTTACCCTCCAATTATACGTGTATCGTATATTACCAAGAGTATCCACAAATGTTGATTTTTGAATACTTATTATACCCAAAAGGTATATATATCTATATACTATTATACCCGGAAGGTATATAATTAAAGTAATGAAAATATCTATAGAATTGAAGTAAGTTTCCATTGTGATGTATCAATGTTTTTCAACATTGAGGGGAAAGAATATATAAGCGAAAAATAGAATATCTTGAAATGAAATATCACATGCTATCACGATCTCGAAGATGAATAAATATGAACTCAGTTCTAGAAAAAAGATAATATGAGCAGTTCAAGGGATAATATGAACCCGAGAGAGAAGTTCACTACCAAACAAATATCGACCTCGAATAGTATTGAAGTATATACCGGTTGTAAACACTTTCGAAATAGAGTGAAGGTTCTGAAGAACCATTATAGGTCAAATAGTTCCACCGTCAAATTCTAAAGAAGAATATTTAAAGATGAGTACATAAGATGATTACTTCAGGAATAAATAGATGAATAATATATCACGTGAATATGTTAAAGATATAATAAATATTTGGAAGACTTATCTCACACATCTTGAAATTTCATGAATCACCCGATAGAAATCTCAATTATATGAATATGGTGGAACTTCCATGGAAAAGATTGTCGACAATGAATATTGAACATAATGAAAAGGCTACATATGATGAAAGCAATATGAGTATCATAAGTCCCTATCTCCTTGAGTGAGGTATAAATATATGTTTATGAATGGTCAAGAAAAATATGATCAAAAGAGTAAGGAAACTCGCTCGTGATGTAAGAGTGAAATTTAGATTTGAAGAGTCTAATGAAGGCGATACTAGTCGCGAGATATATTGTTGATATACGTGAGACTAAATGACATATGATTTGTCTTATACCCAAAGAACTAAATGAGTTATAAAGGTGATGCATGCCTTTGATATAGGGTATCAAAATAATATATGTTTGGTAGCGACAAAATATAACCTCTTGATATGCGTCTTGATTTATGATATAACATCTTTGAAATGAGTATACATGACATGTATAAAGATTTATAATCTTTGGAAGCACATAAATATTTATAATGCTAGAAGCTTACGTATAAGGTTTATGATGCCGGGCACAAATTTATATTCCGGGAACTTAACTCACTTGAGTTAGTATGAAAAAATATTTGAATATATTTAAAGCCATCCGTAAGATGGATTCTGAAGTTGGCTTGCATTATAGATATTCATTTGCATTTTATATATTGCATGAATATCTGGAATCTATCGATAGAGTGTCATACATGTTTAAGTTTGACTATATTATCTCTTATGTGATTATATGATTTATTTATTTGTTTATTATGAGCATGAAATATTTGAATTATCGGTGTATGTTGGTTTTGATTTACATGTTTTTATATTACATATTAATGATTGAGTTATTTATGATGTTATTGACTTTGAATAGTCGTGATACTCACTGAAGATCCAATTATAACTTATAAACTCTAAAGTTGAATGACTAAATTATCATGAATATGTTAGTCTGAAAACTCATGAGTTACCGATTGCTAGACAATAAGTCTACAAATGGATTTGGAAAGAAATACCTTGTGATGGTATGACTCCTTATGCGAGTCACTTGAACTTTGAATATATATGAAACATGATAAAATATTTCATCTCAAGCAAATGAGATTCATGGAGATAACTAATATCTCGTTTGAAAGATATGAACTTGGTCCTGAAGTACCAATTCTAATGTATTGCTTACAATTGAAACATGATTGTATAATCATGCAATATTGATAAATGTCAGAAGCATTATGTAGATATGCTGGCGATGATTTCATCGAGTATGATATACGTGTACTCTTTTTCACTTCACTAAGTTTTTCCCACTTTGGGTTTTTTCTTGGTAAGGTTTTTAATGAGAGCCAATTCTTGAAAGCGTATCTAAAGAGAAATATAGTCTTTTTGTTTTACTAGGTTTTTTATCCTACTTATAGGGTTTTCCTAGTGACTATTTAACCAAGAATAGTTATCTGAATGATCTTACATGGCATTGTATTTACATGTAAAAGATCGGGAGAAAGTTTATGAAAATAACGATTTATGTTTATGAGCACAGCGTTATTGGAACTCTGAGAACTTTCAAGAGTTGTAAAACTTCTTGAAGAAGGAATTTGAGATGAAATACCTCAGATTAGTCACATTGAACATTCAAACGGTTATAATATCATCAGATGTGAACATTAGCCATTAATATTGAGAAAATATAAAAGATCTATATGGTCTTGAAGAACCATATATAAGTGCCTTTAAATCTAATGGCTTTAATTTATAGAAGCGGTGTTTATGCTAATCACATGAAATACTTATATGATTTTATTGGAGGATCACATAGATAGTCTCCTATTTATACAGTGAGCATATTTCGTGGTGATATAGGAAACAAACATATCGACATCGTTTAAGAGATGCCTGATTCTTAAAATTCCACGAAGAAAGTTGTGAATGTGTTGATTGGGAATTATGATCGGCAGATCCATATTACTTGTGGTTTATTATGTGGTTCAGATGATCTTATAGAAATTGATGTTCAATCATTTTCATTAAATGTGACAATCCCAGGAGATATTTTCATTAAAATCTTCTTTACCTCAATATTCGAAAAAGTTATCCAAAAGTATAACACTACATCAACTAAGTGATGTCAAGTGATGTAGTCATGAGGGGGAGTTAGTACACGTTGTACTCTTTTTCCTTAATCGAGGGTTTTTGTCCCAAATTGGGTTTTCCTATTAAGGTTTTTAATGAGGCAACATTATATGCGTATAATGCACTCTTTTTCCTTCACTAGGGTTTTGTCCCAAAGGGTTTTCCCAGTAAGGTTTTAACGAGGCATATTGTTGAATACTAGACATCCAAGGGGGAGTGTTATGGAAATATTATATTGTGGATGTCTTGTCAACCAAGTCGTCTTGTTTACCAAGAAAGGGAACGACTTGATGAGCAATCAATTAGGTTACTTATTTATCAAGGATTCTTGGTTGCCTTGTGTGTTATCTTGGCTTATAAATGAAATTTCGTTGTATTGTATTACTGCTTGATTCGGAAGCAATAAAATCATCCTCGCTTTGTCTATTTACTTGTTCTTGGTTATATTAAATATGAAAGCTTAAATTGATATATTTAAATACCGTCCACTTTTCACAGCAGCTTACCCCTCCTAAAAAGAATTGTTTAATTTGATTTTGAATAGTCAAAAGGAATTAGCGAGATGCCTAAATTTTGATTAATTTGGATTTGAATCAAACTTGAGTGAAAATTTCACCTTTAAATTTGATATAAAAAGATTTGAAAATATATTTTCTTATTTGTTTCCAAATGTTATAATATTTTATTTCCAAATATATAAACTTGTTAACATATGTCCTAAATGCGGAAAATAGAAAAATTTCTATATATGAAAATACTAAATTTCGCAAGAATTAAAAGCTGGACAATAATATTTTTAGGAAAGTGGATAGTATGTCTAACTATATAAGGTTATTTTTAACTTTTAGGTGTCTGTACCAATTTGTTTAACGAATTTTGAGTACAGCGATTAGTAAGTTCATAGAATAATTTTAATTCGCATGTTTTTGAATATTTTCGATTATGCAAAATGCCCAGGAAAATGAATACGTTTTAATAATGTGTATCATTTTTTTATTAAAATTGGATACCTATAGTGATTAATGAGCGTTAATGAACGTATCGTGTTAATGGACAAATGCTTGAATTCTCTTGTGGGAAAGTTACGGTTCATTAAGTTTTTTGTTCATTAATGATTCATTAATGATCAAAAAAACGAATGATACCATTTTATGATATATTTTTTTTCTTTTAGTACATTTTAGGTAATACATACCATTTTCTCAAAAAAAATTATTAATATCAATTATATTAGCTTATTTTTAACTTTTAGGTAATTTCTACCAATTTGTTTAATTTTACATTCTAGTAAGTTCATAGAATAATTTTGTTACATGTTTTTTTTAATGTTTTCAATTGTACCATGCCCAGAATGATGCATTTAATAATAATGTATCATTTTACATTAAAATTGGATACTTATAGTGATTAATGAGCGTTAATGAGCCAATGTCGTTAATGAGCAGTAACCGTTCTCCAATTAAGCTTACCTAAATCGTAACAAACAGATACGGAGTATAATGTACCCATGAAGGAGAAATCGAGCCAACGATTATTTTATATTGTATGTATACCAGAAACCCAAATTGTTCCATCCCTAGCTCTACAGAAGTTTCAATGTCTAAATAAACATCAAGGATACAATACCTATTGTTCTTGACATAGAAAAAGGGCAGTACTCCGTCTGGTCCGAGCTCTTGAAAACTCATTGCCGTGTGCATCGAGTGCTTCACCACATTATTCCACAATCCGAAACCACGGAAACAGAGAACAATGGATGCTACTGTACTTCTATGGATATAAAACACGATATCGAATGATCTCCTTCACACCATCATAGAACCTAACTCAACAAACATTATCATGCAATGTTCTTGGAGCAACAATTTTCTCAACTCCAAATGAATGGCTTCAATAATGTCTCCGATTATTGCCGAGAACTGGAAGTTCTTGCTCACCAATTATTTGATGTTGGTGCTCCAGTCTCCAATCATAGGCTAGTTCTTCGACTACTTTTGGGTCTCAATGATGACTATGAACATGTTGCTGCTTCCATTGTCAAGAGTGATCCTCTCCCACCATTCAATGAAGCTTGTTCAAGGTTTGTTTTTGAAGAGATTCGCAAACCTAATAAACAAGCCATCTATGACCTCTCTGGATATGCTGGTCATCATAACATTCAAGGCTATGCTACAAATCGCGACAACATTAAAATTAAAACTAGTCGCAGTCAAAATCGCATGAATGGGGAGTAATGAACGGTTGGGATTTAAGCCCACCAGTCCACTCGTCCGGTCCACGTATTTTCCCACAGTTATTAATTTTAGATTTAATTAGATGAATGTTATTCTGTCTTCTCTATAATAGACATACTATTACAATTTCTATTCAAGTAATGAGCTACAAATTAGTTTATAGTTTAACAAATCCTACAATAATCTGATAAACTGTTTCATCATTCTTACAAGTTATTAGTAATTGTGAAATACTCCGGTTTTAATCTTATACAGAGTTAGTTTCAAGACAAAGGAGTACTAGTTTTTTTATCTGATTAATTTAGTTTGTTTAAATATATTTCAAAAAAAATGTTGAATTTGTTTGAATCTTACCAGTTTTTTGAAAGTATTGTCTGCAAATTATTAATCTTACAAGTTATTAATAATTAGTAATTTGAACGATCTCAGATAGTTCAATCATTTCTTAGATTATGTTAATAATGTGATTTAATTGATTACATTAAATTTACTACCATTTAAGTTTAAAAAGAAATACTCAAAATAAAGAAATAAAATTATGTGACCAACGATCCGAAATATTATAGCATATTCTTGTAAAAATCGTAATTTTTCAAATTATTTTTGTGTTTGTTTCCGCCGTTGGACAATAATAATTTTCATTTATTAGATTATGTAAATAATGTAATTTATGACAATATACTTCAGTATAATTTTTTTTATATATCTTCTCATCCTGTAACATTTTAACGTAAATGTAGGTATTTTGAGTCAAGAAAGAATAAAATAATTCAAAAGTTCATTTGTTCAAATATTGTATGATAATTAATGATATTATATATCATTTGGTTGATAAATTAATCTCTTTAAATTTCTAGAAATCAAAGGCACTGAACTACGGAAAACACTTCAAATAGGCACCCTAAACCTTTCGAATATATTTACACTAAATTGATTTTTGACCTTTGAACTTTAAGCGTCTTCTTGGCTCTAATTTAACAGGTAAGCAAGGGAAAAACGAAATTGCTATATATTATACTTTATGGGTCATTTTATAGATAACAAATACTTAATTGGACCAATTTTTAATAATTACTTTTAATTAATTAAAATAAAACACCGCCCCCATGTCTAACACCACGAATAATTAAAACTTCAAAAGCAATGAGTGCTCTTTGATCTTTAACTATTTTTCTTTGATTTATTTTGAAGTGTTTTAATACATACATGTACAAATTACTCTAGAATGAAATTTATGAACATAAAATGATTACAAATATACTATAACGTTGAGAAATTTGTATATTTATATGTAGAGTACAAATGTACTCCGGTATGATTACAAATGTACTTTGGATACATTTATGAATTTTTATGTTGACCGGTCAACATCATTTAACGTTGGTGATGGAGCACGAAGTAATAATTCGAGCTCAAATAGCAATAATTCGTTGATTCTATCTAGAATAAGCGAGGAATTAGCAGCTCGAGATTAATGAAGAAAATAATAGAGTGAATAGTTAGAAGATATGTAGGCTATAATGGTTGAATTATGTCAAGAGTCAAAGACAACCATTGTTCTTTAAGCCGGGTTCAAGAAACCCGAGCCGATGCTCTTAGTGGGTTCAGAAATATTTGCCTTGAAGAGTTGGCAGTAAATCTCATTTTATGCAGTTTTATTTCAAAATAATAATAAGTAAATCTAAAACAAACTGCACCCATATTTATAATGGGGAAGGCTAACATATAAAATATTAAATTTTCCGATATGATGCGCTAAAACAAAAACTTGAAACTTGACCTCAATACCTCTCTTCCATTGCATTAGGTCCCCCGAGGTATAGAGAAATTCATCACAATTTCCCGACATCGGACTTCAGTAGAGAAAGCGAATCAAATGCTTTGACGTTAAACATGGGGACCTCTTCATAGAGAGGAAGAAGAGCGCAACGATAGGCATTAGCATTTACCTTAAGCAACTGACCTGAAATGCAGTCTTCTTGGTTTGTTATACTCAGAAGGAGAGCAGTCTGTCAACCTGACCCAGGCGATCTACCAACTGGTGAGCGTCATGGCGGCTTCTGATCAGGTTTTTGCGCTATCTCTAAAACTCAAGTTGCTTTGGACACATTTGATGAGGTGTTAACCTAGATATAACCTTAGGGGGGTGAATAAGGTTTTAAGTTACGTTATTAACGCTTTTCTAGTTTTAATTTAATAATCACGGAATTAACAACTAATGAGAATAAAGATAAATGTGACCCTACTGCGAGCTCGAGAGTGATTAGTTAATAATTTAACAACAAATGATAGCTATAATAATAAGAATGCTTGAAAGTAAGTGAGAAGACAATACACGATTTTAACGAGGCGGTTTCCCTCTTTTAACAAGTCGACTTTCGGCCTCGGGTTTGGCAAAGATAACTAAGCGCTTGAAAATGTTTGAATACCTAGTAACTTCTCTGAAGACTATTCTTATCAACCTAGCCTCAACTAGTGACCCAAGCTATAAAGTTTCCAAAGCTCTGTCGACACTGATTAGGAACCAGTACAGTTTAACCTTCTCTCAACTTGGAATAGCAAACTCTAATACCACCACACGAGGATTTCACTCAGACACAGCAAAATGATTTTAGATATTACATAACACCGCAGCTAGGAAACTTCTGCAAAGATAATGAGAATTAAATGCTGGGGTTGACTTTTCACTTATTTTGAATTCAAAGGGATTAATTGTACTCAGAAATTAGTCCAAAAGAATTATCTGAAGTTGTTTTGTTTTAAAAGGAAGGAGCTTTTTATAGTCACAAAGGAAGATTTAAAATTTGCAGAAAATTTGCCCTTGTCGTATTCCATCGAGACTAGGATTCGATGAGCCTAGATGGGTTAAAGTACTATGATCGTATTCCCATTTCACAACTATAGACTACTATCGAGGCGGACAGGGAACCTCTGGAGTGATAGGTCTCGATGGTTTAGATTTTCTTTAAAATAAAGATCGTTTCCAATGAATTCTCATGACAGTGGCCTGATCATTTGTACGAGGACTTAACCATGAATCAATGCCCAGGATGATCTGGGATATCATTTCACTTACAATAAGATTATATCATAAAAGTCATTACTCGCTTATTTAACAAACCTATAGAGTGTAGAGTTTCCTTACAAGCATACAAACAATAAAGAACCACTGAGCTCCTATAAAGGGCAGGCGTTTGTTAGGCTAAATCCATGAACCTCAGAGCATTCCAGTCTAACATTTGGTCATAGACTTATTAAAGAATAAACACAGATACCAGTTCACTCCATGAATTAGTTCGTTAATCTCAATTGTTATCTTCAAAAAAGGTTTGAATCGATACTGTTATTTAACAGAAGGGTCCCAGATAGTTCCACTAACTCCAACACCAAACACTACCATGAAATATTCGGTTTAGGAGCAACCCCTAATTCTTGAACTTGTGTCTAAACACCATAGATATATTGGAAGGGACTGAACCCGATGATATATTACCCATGATTGTGAGCAAACTCTCCGCACACACCTTACTGTATCTAAGAGCCCTTGACCTCTGCTTACCAAAACAGCGAAACAAGTCCACGAGTGCCCGGTTGCCACCTCTATCTGGGCATCCGACCGAGGATGATAAAGCCGAACTTATATCAAACTGGTGCAACGCTTTACAGGGAACTCAGAAATGGCTCAGAAAACGGGAATCAGATCAGAGATGATGAATGCTGGCAAACCCATGCAATGAAAATTTCCCTGAAGAAAAACGCACTTGGCCTGCATCAATGTTTCTTAAGAATAACATGAATATTTTGGAAAAACGTTCCACCACCACAAAAAGAAATAGAATCAGCAATGCACGATTTGGTACAAGGCAAGCCTAATACAAAATCCATACTAATATCATGTTCAAGGTTTTATAGGAATCGGTAGTGGCATGTATAACAGTGCATTTGAGGCTGACCCGTTGACAAAGTGCATCGTGACACAAGGCTCATCAATGATGAAAGTGACCAAAATGAGATTGTAACTAACTGAGGAGTTCTGTCGCCCCTCTTATCCCTCACCATGGCTCATGAATAATCTAGCAGAACTACCGGAATACACAGACCCAGTACTTACGAAATAGATGTCATCTTCATAATTATCAGCGTCTCAGCGGGCCTTTTTCGGCCCGAGCAGCAGCCAAAGAAAGTCGGTCGAATACCTGAGCCAGATGGTGGGATGCAGGCTATCGTTGTGGTAGCTATGCAGGAATGGCCGGCGGCCCGAAACCTCTGGCTACTTTATGTGATCCAATTAAGCTGATGAATCACAGCCATGAGCATGGCTGTGCAAAAACCTTATCCTGCGAACCCATATGCTTTAATGTGTCATGATCCGTATACAAAACAAAGTCTCGGTGGAACCATGCATGCTTCTGCGTCCACGCACGGCTGACCATTTGTAATAGGCAACCGGGCGCCGGGCAAACAATACTCGCGATTCACACTTTGACGGATCCAGTGGGCGTCAAAATCGCTGCGAAGTGCGGAAACGCTGTCGAGGAGGTAGCGTGAGCTTAAACTTGATTACTTAATGCCTATCTTTGCTTGGTATGCCGAAGGAATTTGGCTTTGATACCAACTAATGAAGCAAAGTAATAATTCGAGCTCAAATAGCAATAATTCTTTGATTACATTTAGAATAACAAATTAAATGCTCGGTGTGAAAACGATAACCGATATGAATAGTTGAATTAATGTCTCAGGTTGTAGAAGACAATATGACTATAAATAGTTGAATTAATGTCAGGGGATAAAATGACAACCCATTAGCGGAAGGCGGACTAAATAGGATCAGCGTGCTTGATGTTGGGGGTTCAAAAGAACAAATATCACATTTGAAACTTGAAAATTGTGGAGAAAAATACTCTCGTTTTCTGGATTTTATTTTAAAATAATAATAATAAGTAATCCTAAAACAAACGACTGCCACTTATTTATAATGGGAAGCTAACATAACAAAATAGTAAAATTTCGATGTGAATGCCTTTGAAACAAAAATAAACTTGACCTCGATCTCATACCATTTCGCATTAGTTTAGTTATCTGGAGTATCGATGATGATATTTAATCGACCCGACCAATTCTAATGATGTCGTCAGCATTCTGAGAAATTAGCGTGAGTTAATATCGTAATGTCTTGCTTGGCCAAAACCCATACCATAACTCCCCCATCTTTACAAACTTTCTTTATCAATATTTTCCTTGCCTTTTTGAGTTTTTTCTACCATAGATCTCAAATTCTATGTTTTATTTGTTAAATTTTGAAACATTTTTGGTATCAGAGTTTCAATCTTTATATTAAAGTTTCAATCTTTGGTATTAAAGTTTGTGAAGAGAAGTTTCCATACAGTCCACAGTCCCCTGTTTCTATGCAAGTAGTTAGTTAGATGCTAGTTTGTAATAGTTAATTAAGTAGCTTTCAGTGATTGAATAAAGCAGCAATTTTCATTGAACTTGAGCACAAGTCTTTGAACGCCGATAATTGTTTGCATTCAAAACCCAACAGTTTGAATCTTGATATTGAAGTTTCGATTTTAATTTTAAAGTTTGAATCTTGATATTGGAGTTTCAATTTTGGTATTAAAGTTTGAATCTTGATTTGAATTTGTAATTTTAGTGAAAAATGGGTAATTGTTTCATTGATCAGAAGTATTCAAAGGAATATGTTAATGGGTATAGGGCAGCACCAAGCTCTCAACATTAAAAAAAAGAAATATGTTTTGCGTTTGTTAATGTGTTGGTGTTGAATTATTCCTTTTGTTCTTGATTTTGTGGAATATATTTGGGATTTTCTTTGGGTATTTAGAGTATGAAGGTATATGATAATAAGCTTTGGTATTAAAGCATGAAGATTGAGATTTGCGTATATGAAAATATTATTTGAAGATATGTTTCCATATATGTTGTTCTTTCTATAGAGTTCTATGATCTGAAGCAGACACCACTAAAATACGTAATAATTACGTTTCCAAGTGAAATTTTAAGATTTGAGAGATTATATTTTTGGCAAGGTTGAATGTGTTGAAAATTGTTCTAACTACTTGAGATATACGATTGTTTATGGCAGCTCGTTATAACAATCATTGAGAGTTTTTAGGTATATATTTGAGTTGTGAATAGAAATCAGGGAGCCTAGGCTTTGTTTCTTAGTTTGGAGTAGAATAGAGGCTAGGAAGATGAGTCATATTTGTAATATCACCAAATGTCGTAGTAAAATCCTTGTGTGAAATATGGAACTGAATCTACATTGGCACCGAGCTGAGTTAAATGCTGTGTCTTTAATTTTATGCACTATTTTATTTTACGTTTTATTGTCTGCCGGTTGTCTTTGTCGATTCGGTGTTATTATTTGACTGACAGTCTAGGCGTTAAATCTATTTACTTTGTGATTCTGGAACTTTCAGCATTTATGTTGTTCTTGCTCTTGTTGAAGCTATTCTTTCAAATTATCTGAAATCTGCAGAGACGAGCATGAGCGTAGTAATAGTTCGTCTTTTTCTTGGAAGGAATTTGGATGAAGGAAGCGGTCTGAGGTTGGTTTGGTAATTCTGAGTTGTAGATGATTGTTTTATTTTTATTTTTTTATTTAATTAATTAAGTGATCTAATTAAGTATTTATTATCTAAAATATGACTCATAAAAGTGTAATATATATATAAATTTCTTGTTTTGCCTTAAATAGAGTGGAGTTTAGGTGCCACCAGAGCGTTTCCAAAAGTTCAAGCGCCAAAATCCTCTGAGTGCCTATTGAAAGATTGAAATGTTAGAGTGATTATTGAAATGTTATTGATCTGATTCTTGGATGAAATTGCTTCGTAATTTAATAAGAAAAAATAGTCAAAAAGTAACATTAAAAATTTAGAAGAACAATTTTATATTTTAGAATGACAAGTAAGCATGTTGAATTGTTTATTTAGAATGACAAGTAATTACCACGAGTCGATATTATTTTGTTTTTTTAAGTTAGAATGACAACTAAATATCACGTTAGAGAGTATTAGTTTTTGTGCTTGTTACTTTTTAAAAAAAAATTGATTAAGCCTGTCATTCTGAAAGATAGATCCGGAACTTGCCATCGTATGAATGTAATAATAAAGTGGCATTTGGGTATGCACAGTGGATTAAATTAATCTTTAGTGTGGCAGGTCGTATTTAGCGGTCACTCGAGATCCTTATCCTAGGATCTGCAGTGTTACTCGCGGGATGGAGATTAAAACTTCATGCGAAACTGATCAATTTGATGCATAATTTGGACAATCATAATTTTTCTTAATACTTTCTTCTAATTGCAATTTTTCCCAAGATGCATATTCTTGGAACATGTACGGAATTCACAAAAAATTTGTTACGACAGATAATAACAATTTAAATTAATTAATTCATTACTTTTTTTATAAAGTTTGTTTGATAGCTAATTATTTTAACGATGAATAAAATAAGATATGAACTATGTTTGACAGTCGACATGGGTATAATGTAGGTAGCTTGAAAGTTGTTCAGTTATAATCCCAAGAACCTTCCATATTTCTCCATGACATAAAATATAACTAGGAGCATCTCATCATTATTGAGGTCGAACACCAACAACCTACAAGTCTTTCATTGTATGCGTCTGAATTCGAGGGAACATTAACTAATTTTATTTCATATTTTGGAATTTAATTAATTAATAAATAAATAAATGGTATATTTCAAGATGTACATGTGGTTACTATGATGGAATGGCTTATCAAAGAACAACAAAAGGCCAGAAAGATAAACAAGATCCCTAGGCGGCTTGTAAGAAACCCTAAAAGCCTATAAATAGCACCTTGCTTTCGCCTACTTCATCATCAACAATGTGTGGTGATGATGATGAGTTCGGAAGATATAAAAGAGAGACCTCGAGGCCACAGGCCCAAACTTCGCACCCATCATGCATCCTCGAAGCCGACGTTTTCTTTAGAAAAAAATTTACTCATGTATAAAATAACCAATTATATAACCCGATTCAAGCCCCATCAATTATTCTATATGACACACAAAGTACCAATTACATTCACAACTTCTAATGTTTACTTTCCTTAACATTCCAATTTCCAACACTAACTCTTAATCAAAGCCGATAATAGATGTTTGTATACTTGTATTTTGCCTTAATCACTATATGATCTTTAGATTCATTTGCGGCGATTAGCTCTTAAACATTAAAATAGTTTTCCGCGTTAGACAAGTGTGACTTTCCTCATATTGAATACGATGAGAGGTTCAGTTGATTGTGTGTAATATATGTTGTAATCTCATACATAAATAATTTTGATAGAATATCTAAAGTTTGAGTCAGTCAATGACTAGAAAAATTACAATTTACTTAGTATTTTTTGTTAATGATTATCAACCTCGATATATTTATGTATGATCGGATCAATTGTAGCTATTTTATATAGAATATAAAGAAAGGAATATTTTGCCTTAAATTCATAGAGCACTTAGTTCTAATCTAAAATGCTTTTGGTCACATACAAAGGACAAATAACTTCACCTATAGAATTTAGTAGGTATAGAGTTCTTAGATCTTATAAATACCCTTAACCCACTTCATTAAAAGGTAATGCCACTTTATCTCCTACATATTTATTACCTTTCTTAAATACTACATACTAACTTGATCGTGAGTGTGCGTGGTCACCATGTGGCCGCACTTTCGAAATGCTACGTGGACAGCCTCTGTTCGCTCGCGATCGCTGTGGCCGAGGCGGATTTTTCGAGCTTTACCCAGCGGACCACTATCAACCATGGCTCACGTCTTAGAAAGTCTAGATAGTGACAGTCTCTAAGCGAATCTGAATGCAATGAAGCTGAAAACTGTCGCGTCATTTGGGCGCCGTCGTAGGGGACCCAGGATCAAAACCAACAAATATGCGGACAACAACACGCACATACGGCCCAGTGTCCGCTGACCCGATTACAGCGCATTTCCCCGAAGTTGAGCGATATTCAGCAAGCGACTTCTCGAGGAAAGGTACTTTATGTGAGAATAAGCGAGGGCATCGAGACCTATGCCTCCATAAAGAAAGTGAGGCCTTGACGAATCTCACGTTGCTCGGGGCGAGGTCCGTAACACTTATCCCATTTATGCTTGAGAGGCGTAACCATAAGTCCGTGCTTGTTTCGGCGTGTGCACACTTTTTCCAGTGGACCTAGCCGTGGCGACCTTAGCAAGCAGTTAAATGAATTAAAAGGCGGTATGCAAATTAAGTAGGTGGGCCTTCAACTCCATCGGCCGCAATGACAAGATGCCCTTTTTGGGCCAATTTGGATAATTAGCCAAATGCTTAGTTCAAATTGCCCTGATTCAGCCTTTTTTATGGGAGCGGAAGCCTAAAGCACTTAAAAGGTTCATTACGCTGTAACAATAACATCCAATAATCCCGATGTATATGCGAATGCATTCCCAAACAGCCTCTTGAAGAAATGCTTGATTGGTACATGGAGTTATCATTAAATCGATCTATATGCTCGAACCTTGGCGGATGTCTTAAATCGCCAAGTTTGGCACGGCGGTTCAAACCATGCAAGGCAAGTGAATCTATCTTTGATGGACATAAAATAAAATCAGTTCAGTCATTGGCAGTTATGGTAAAGCGACCTTTCTGCAATACGGTGGATGATAAGGTCCATTACATGGAATGCTGATAACTTTGCGTATGGCAAACTAAAGAAGGCTTTATTGGTAAAAACTCCCCTCTCGAAAGATGCATTAACCAAGGAGGTTAAACAACACATCGAGCTAGAGGAGCTAAAAAGAAAGCAAGCGGAGGCACTGATCTCAGAGAAATAGTGTTAAAGAAAGATAGACCAAGGTCGCCGAGAGACCTCCCGGTGCAGGAAAGGGAATCTGGCGAGGCAGGGGGGCAACCCTGCTGCTTGAGAGACTACCACTCCCACATACCACCTTCCGAGGGGCTGGTCTTTAATCAACCCAGACCTCAGGAGTATAACAAAAGCGAACACCATAAGAGTCATGATACTCGAGATATTTGCCTGAAATCGAGACAAAAATTTCTGCAAACACACTCATGGGCGGGCGCTTAGTAGAGAGATAAAACCAATAATGCAGAATACCACAGGAGACACGGACATGTCTGAAGCGAATGTAGAATTACCGAAGGCGAGAAATAAGAGAAACTAATCAAGCGGGTGCACGGGGGAGTTCTTCAGCCACAAAAGATCAGACCCGCAAGGGCTCGGTGATAGTCCGCCCCGCGAATGCAAACGAGTTCGAAGCGACCCCTCTGGGGCCCACAGTCACAAATTAACACTACCTCGGGAATAGGGGAGGTGATTTGCAATGAGCAGAAAGAATTACTCCGAAGAGAAGTGTATATAGCACTAGTGGGGCCATCATTAAGTGAACGATATAAGTTCTACGATGGTGAGTTGATGGCGAACTTTCTGATAGAGAGGATCTTTAGTTGAGGAGAGCTCCATGACATCTTGTATCATTAGAATCTAGTATGAATTCGGTCGTGATAAACGCAATTCATTTATCGGATCCCCGGATAGTGTATATTAATCTAAACACAAAAATATTACAATATGAATAACGAGGTACTTACATTGCATGGAAGGCCGAAATGAACAGTACCACAAATCCCTCTGAAGCTCCCTCAAAATCCTCTCCAAAGCTTGTCGACACCGAAATGATGTCCTCCTAGATTGCACACACCAGAGGGAAAAGAATCGTGGAGCTTGAGCTTGCTTAGAGTTGTGAGAGCGAAGTGGAAGAAAAACTCTTCCCGATTCTTGGGGGGCGGCTTTTGAGAGAGAAAAGGGAGAGCAAGACTTTTTACATGATAGAAAAACCTTGTCCTCTTTCTTTAATACTAAACCTAATCTGACCGTTAAGCAACTGGACTTTAAATCGGTTTAACTCGTTAACTTAATTAGGCTATTGGCTTCTAATCCAAATAATGAGTGTGTGAGTGAGTTGTCCATTTTAATTAACTTAGCGAGTCAATTAAAATACTAGCAGTCACTATCGAATAACTCATCTGATTATTCATCAATTGATTATAGTGGTTAAACTTTTTAAGTTTAACCAATTGATGTTCATCGATATATATTTGACAAATAACAAATATTGAGAATACATCTACCGATATCTGATCTCGTTTAATTTCATGCATGAAATATAATTCGAATATCATTGTATGTGTGTGCTTTGACCTTCTAGGCTCGATAATAGTAAGTTGTATAATAATAATAAATCGAGGCATTACTATATTATAATGATTAATAGTCCTCCCAGCAATCGCTTCATACTTATAAATTATCATGAGAACCCCTTTCAGTAATATACAATTACTAAGGTGACATTAAGTTTCAATAATCACATTTAACCAACTTTGGTAAATGAATTGGTACACAATTACGCCTTGGGCATAATAAAGGGAATCAATTTTGGTTGATTTCCAACGGTATCTTAGCACCTTCGACGAACTCCGGTTGCCCTTGACCGTATCTGACAATCGCGCTCCGTTCACGGGTTCCACGGAGTCATGTTGTACCCACGGGAATCGCCACTCGACTTCCGCGATCGGAGTAGGTGACGAACTTCAACGATCAAGCTCGGGTTCCGCGGTGGTTGACAAAGGCGATCCACCATTTGATTGGTAGGCCCATTTGACAACATTAAGGCGATAGTCTCTCTTCTGCGTCTGGTGAAATTCCCGGCGGCGAGAGCGCGGGAAGCGTTTGTAGATGAAAGCTAGGATATTATCAAGCCTAAGTCCCCCGGTGAACAAACCGGCGGTGGAAAGCTCAAAGAAAGCGTTCAGCGGGAAAGTCGGCTTGAAATAAGAGCGGTGAGGAGAGGAGAAAACGATTCGCCCGAAATCAGAGCCATAAGTGACCCGATTACCGCTTTGAGGAGGTGGAAGAAGTCATTCAACCCATAAATCGCGATAGAGCTTTGAGAATAGAACTGTTGGATGGTACCCATAGGGGAGGCGATTTCAGCGATCGAGAATTCGAAGATATTCACGTAGGCCAGCGAACCTCAAGGGAGTAGACCCGGGATGGGAAATAAATACGCTACATGTGGATTGATGTTTGTCCCCATCAAGCAAAGAAAATGAACCTTCAGCGATGAAAAGAATAGCGATCAAACCGAGATTGAAGCCCCTCACGAGGCCCGAGCCGTGCGTGGCTGCGGTTCGAAATGGATCGCGAATGTGGTATTAGTGAAGAAGTCTAACAACAAATGGAGGATGTGCACCAACTTCACAAGCTTAAACAAAGCTTGTCCCAAAAGACTTTCTACCGCTACTGCACAGCTGAAGGCGGGTATTGGATGGCGACCAGCGGGCATGAGACACTGATTTTATGGATGTGAGGATATCACGAATCGCATGTTACCATGGGATGAAAGCAGTGTTCTTAGGAGTATGGCTGTTTGTGGAAGGTCTTGAAATTTGGCTTGAAGAATCTGAGGGCCACATACCAAGAATGACGAAACGCGATATTCGAGGAGTGCGATAGGAAGAAACATGGAATTTATGTAGAATACATATTTGGTGAAAGTAAGGAGAGGGCGATGCTCGGAAAACTTAAAGGAAATTCAAGCGGTTGCGACTCCCTTGAGTGCGAATCAATCCCGGAAAAGTGCTGCATTTTGGAGTCACCTCGGAAATTCACAGCAGTATATGATCAACGAAGAAGTGTCGAGCCAAACCCCGACAAAATAAAGGCACTTCTTGACATGAAGCTCGTAGAGTTATAAGGATGTTCAAAATTGATAGGGGTGCTGTGTATTTGAGTCAGCTCATCTCACAGAAATCTGGAGAGCGAACCTTCCATTCTTGAGAACCTCTCAGTGAGCCTCGAAGAGCCTTCCATTGGGATGATGAATGTGCCACGCCTTTGAAATTAAGCTTATGTTGGGATCTCCAAAATTATTGTAAACTTGCCGGAACTAATGGAGGAATTGCAATTATATCGGGTGGTTTCGGGCGACTAGTAAGTCTTGTAGTACGGGGCATCAAGTCCCATCACTATGTGAGTCATGTTGCATTATGAGGCTACCCAACCATTGATAAATTCTGCTCATTTCCACAAAAAAACTCAAGACATATTTTAAGGCTCATCCCATAAAGGTGATCACGGACTAACCTCTAAAAAGGATCTTGGCCAGTCCCGCCCTCTCAAGGCGACTCACAACATGGGCGATTGAATTGAGCGAGTTCGATATATCCTATGAGCCCCGAGCAAGCATCAAAGCCCAAGCCACAGCGGAATTTCATAGTAGAATGCCTGGCGAGGCGCAGCGAATGACGGACCAGAGAGAGTCATCAAGAACCGATGCCCGAATGGACCTTGTATGTGGATGGAGCCCCAATGACGAAAGATGAGGCTGAGGGTTGTTAATCTAGGGCCCAATGGGATGGATATGGAATCACGCCTACTCCGTTTAACTTTAAGGCCACAACAATGAAGCTGGGTATGGAAAGCTCAGTGGAGGGATTAAGTTGGTCCGAGCCTTGGGTGTTTGGAGGATCCTGGTGAGGAGACTCAAGTGATGATGGATCAGGCTAAGAGCGTGTGGGATAAAATGGATCTCTTATGAGATACAATGAAAACCTTAACGAAACCGACGCATTGTCTTTGAACATATACCGCGCTCTGAGAATGAAGAAGCAGACCGACTGCCGAAACTCGCCACTACCTATTATGACGAACTACCGAAAGAAGTTTACATTGAGGTCCGAGAGAAAAGGGCTTACGAGGAGATACCTGTGAAAATCGTCCTTGGTAATCCTTGGTAGGCGGGAATGGCCAGAATCTTTGCTTGAAAGGATCGTACAGGACCGAATGAGGCGAGGAAGCTTGACGTAGGAGCACCAGGTTTGCACAGCTGAGGTATACCAAAAAGTCGCCGACGGACCATCTTGTTGTGTGTATCCCAGGAAAATGTTCAAAATGTGTTATACGAGGTGCACAACGGATGGTATGGTAGCCATATTGGCGGAAGGTCCCTAGCCACTAAGATAACCCGCATGGGTTTCTTCTGGCCCACCATGGTCAAGGATTGGGACTTGAGTACCGGTTGTGAGCGTTAATGGGAAGCTGGGAGTCTTTTAAGAATCTCCAACCACTATGACCCCCATAATTATCCCCATTCCCTTCGCTTTATGGGGAATAGACTTGGTAGGAAATTTACCTAAGGCTAAGGGATCGGAGATATGTGGTGAAGTAGCCGGTGGATTATTTCGAGAGAAAATGGATGGAGACGCTCCGGCAAAGATCAAAGGAAGGGACATTGTGCGGTTCTTGTGGAAACAGGTCGACTCGCTTTGGTAGTCTAAATCTAAATGTCGATAATGGCGGTCTAGCGGCACGAACTCAAAATTCTATAGAAAAATATCCCCAGCCGAATGAGTCGGAGTAAAAGTGATAGACGAAGATGTCTTCAAAGTTAAAGAACTTGGTTCAAGCGGGCATCAGGATCATGGATAGAAGAATTACCCACGGTGCTATGGTCCCTACGAACCCGCGCCCTCACATGCTCTGAGCCAAAACCCCTTTTCGGCTTGAGTATGCGACCACGAGCGGTCTTCCAGCGGAGGTAGAATTACCAACATGGAGGCAAAGGGGATTCGAGGAAGAGCAAAACTCCCGAGCATTAAAGAACAACTAAAGTTCATTGATGAACTCAAGGATAAGGCTCTATTCACTATGCATAAATATAAACACCTCATGGCTCGCTCTTACAATCGCAGAGTGAAGGGTCGCCAGTTCCGTGTGGGCGACTTGGTGTTAAAGCTATACTCGGAGGGCCACCCGAAATAGATGAACAAGCTTAACCCTAAATGGGAAGGACCGTATTGCGTAAGCCGAATTCTAGGCTAAGCACATCTGAGTTGGAAGAAATGGGCGGAGAAAAGAAGTCCTTGGACTGGCAGCGGCTTAGTAGCAAGTTTCATTGTTAATCCTATTAATGCCAATCCTATTAATGAATGCTCGGAGTTATACGGTATTCGGAATATCAACATTTTGTATGACAAAATAGAATGATTCGCTCAACAATTATAAATAAAGTTGTTATTCCCCAAAACTTTATCTCTTGTGTGTTTACTAAACGGAATGTTAAGTGCGAATCAGTACACAAGCGTCAATCGCTTAAACAATAAATAAAGACCGTCGCCGGAGGCGTCATTTCGCGGGCCTTAAAAAGTCAAAGGTATGGCCAAGACCCGCAACCCTGAGCGAGGCTTTCTGAGTATGAGGACTCGCTCATGACACTACCGTAGATGAGTCGGAGATATTCCTTGAGAGCGCGAGCGTTATCTATAGCAGTCCCTTGCAGAGCTGCTTTACAAAAGAGTAGGATATATATAACACACTTAAAATTGATTTATAAGCAGTTCCATAATTGAAATATACGAAATTTAATTGCACCAAGAACGTTAAGAATAATTGAAAGGAGATAGTCGAAACAAAACAATAATTTTATCAAAAAAAGTACACTTTAAAGGAACATTGTAAATATTACAAGAGATGTGAAATAAAAAGACAGATAAAGTCTAAGCAGGAGGGCATCGCCGGAAAAGGGCTTCTATTTATCGTCTCGTCTTCGAAGGGCGTCTAGATCCCAGTCAGTAGACGAAGGGTTATTACTCATTTTGGAACTTCTGCGTAGTCAGCCAGCAATTTGGGGTCCTTCTCTGAACTTCTTGAAAGAAGGCATAAAGCTTCTTCGCGACTTGTGCAGCCAAGGCGTAAAAACTTCAGGGAGACTTCTTGAAACTCTCGTGACGGAGAATAGTATTCTCAACCTTGAGACTTCTTGAAGTTCTTAACCGCCGCTATTTCTTTGGTGTTGTAGCGTCTCCTCCGGATGCTTATGCCTACTTTCCCTCAAAGTCGGCTTCACCTCTTACATGTACGGGATGCCTCGGCTATAACGGCGTCCTTATACCCGCTCCGGTAGGTGATTTGGAGTCGAAGCCGAACTTCTTTACTCTTGGAGGCTTTGTCATTTGAATAAACCTCTCGTGCTTTTCTAGAACCCCCGAAGTCCTCCGTCGACTTCTCCTCTCGGTGTTAAAGGCGGTGATCCATTTGGCTTTTAAAGCTCTCCGTTCACGCCGCCGGTTCTCTTCCCGATGACGCTTTCTCTCTAAAGGCTTAATGACCTTGGGGACTCTTTATTTTTCTCCCAGAAATCGGCTCTCGGCTATTCGAGCCATTCGCGACACGAAGGCAAAGGAAGGGTAAGTAGCCGAAGGGGTAGCGAAATTAAATACAGGAAGGGGAAAATACTTGAATCGGGTGCGTAGCGTATTTCCATAAAATTCGAGAGGGTCAAGAGTATTGGAGTAGCCTTGTACTGACCCTCCAGAGCAAAGTCTGTCGCATGGAAAGCTTGAAGGGATTTACTCTTAAGGGAGTACTTCCACGCTTTCTTGACTTTGGCCCGGTATGAGAGAATCGGGGAACTGCAGGTGAAGGCTGCGGCCCGTGAAAGATCGTAGGGGGAATGTGGAGGAATGCCGCCCAGGAGGTCGGAGAGGCAGAGCTGACCAGGCAACATCTTTCCTTGAAGAGCGACGCAAATCGAAAGAAAGGCACTGTAGAATGAGAATCAGCGCGATTGGGAGGAAGGTTAGCAGTTCGGCCTTTGGAGGCGAAGAGCGAGGAAGCCGGAGTCATGTGAGGTGTGAGAGAAGAAGTCGCTTTTCGTCCCGACTTTCACCTTCTTGAAGGCAATGGGTCTCTTCCCCTGCATCTTCCTTAGGGGCACGATGTTAGGAAGGAAGGTGTCCTTTGCCGCAAGCAAGATCCTAACTACAAGAGAAAGAGACAAGGGTCAGTATACAGGGCACACTAAATAAACAAAGAGTTAGAGAATCAGTATATACCCCAAGGGATGGGATTTCCTGACATGGCAAATTCCTGTTCATGAATCGGAGTCCGCTCTGATAGTACCCGCTAGCCATGAAGATCTTCCAATGCGTCCTTAAGCTAAAGGCCATCTTGATTTCTCCGAGAGCGAGTACGTGTCGATAGGAAGGACTACGGAAGCTTATCCGCCAGCGTCGTAGAACCAGCCTTTTGGACCTGTCGTACCTCCACCGAAGGAACCAAAGTGCCGGCGAGTCTGAAATACCTTCAGGCTTATTATCCATAAGATGTTCCACCACTTTTCGCCGGGAGTGAGCACCCGCAGCCGTAACATGGCGAGAAAAGGTATGTTGGCTTCCCTGCGATGAGATAGATCGCTTGGAAGGCGATATAAGTAACCTAAGGTGTGAACTTGGGCGGGGGCCGCGGGTAAGGGGCTATTAATAACTCGTTTGTGAAGGGAGAGAGGGGAAAATGAAGACTATATGTGAAATCCTCTACATATACACTAGTCCAACCGGGGCTTAGAGGACCCTCTACCTCACCCCTCGCTACTAATGGGCGATCTACCCAGTCGACCCGAAGCGATCACTCGCCCGAGGAGGGATGGAGAAATACTCCCTAAGATGGTGCAAGTCAGCATGTTCTATTTCTACAGGGAGAGAATTCCTTAGGATGGTGGGGTCCTCACCTTGTTTATCTCTACACCAAAGGTAGGGGCACATCGCGAGGTAGCTCCACTATCTGGGAGAAGATTAAAACTCCGCCAGCACAGAGTCTCTTGCTACTTAACAACCTTGCTGCTGTAACTGTAGAAGCCTTCCTTGAGTGGCTTTGAATGGCCTCGCGAAGGTAACCCCCGACATATAAGTGCCTTCGTCTGACAGTTCAAAACTCTCTATGAAATTGAGGCGAGGTTACCTCTTGAAGAACGGCCTCCCGCTAGAATTGGTTTGCTGGGACCCCGTTACGAATTCCTGATTCGCCGGAGTATCCCTCGCATAGTTGGGCGAGTCAGAATGACCAAGAGACAAATCTACAGGATTTGAAGACATAGTGAGAATTCCTATAGAAAGGAAGAGCGGTCGAATCGAAAACACACTACTTGATTATCATGCAGAATAGACAGCAAGGGGAAAATTCGCTAAACTCAAAGAATTCGGCCTTTTGGGATACTTGATCGGGGAACCAAGCGAAGTCGCCCCGAGGAAACCCCTCTCTGGAGAAACTGTCAGACTCTGACAGAGAAGCAAACCCTCCTTTTGGCCTATGTGAGGGCCTCGTCGACAAGGCATGCACCACCGGGCGTTACCGGGAAGAAGTGGCGTCGGGCAGAGGCTCGAGGCCTCACTTGTGGAAGCCCGTGACACATGCATTTTTCCAAAGAGATGGCGGACCCTTGAAATGTTGAGTGATCGAGGACCACCCCTTCATCGAAGGAAAAAGGGTTACAAGGGAGAGTATAATGAAAAGCCATTACTCACCGGGGGTGTGAAGATATCGTCGGTAAAAGGGGAGGATCGGCCTAGAACAGTAAAGGGGAAAGGGGGGAATTCTTGCAGAGATTACTTTAAATGGGAAGGAATGGAGAAGAGAAGAAAAGGAAGCAGGATCGCGCTTTATGTCGTTTTGGCTTTAGGTCTCCCGGCCGTTCTTTTCCTCGATTGATGGACAGCGTACACGCATGGGTCACGATGTCCCGTAAAAGTATTAATGCTTGATAAATTTAAAATCAATTCCCGTGTTTTCGTCCATTAAAAATGACTTTTGGAGTGTCCTCCCGTAGGCTTTTATGCAAACTGATTGAGAGGCGATAGTATATATCGGCGGCTATTTTATGGGCGAAAGAAGGAATATTTAATGCTTGGGCATGGGCGTAGGTCAATCAGAAAAAGGCTTTTAGGAGTCGCCTAAGAGGACACGATGTCGCTCACAAAAATTTAGTATGATGAGTCTCTTGAATCTTTATAAATCTGCATATTCCTTTATTAAATGTAATCTTAGATTTGTCTCACCATATATTTATTCACATACTTAAATATTCAGCATCTTAAGCTTGTCGTCGAATATGCATGGTCGCTGGCATTATTGGCAGCTTTCAATCTGTAATGAATGCCTACGCTATGGATAATTTTTTTTTTTTTTGAAAAACAAATAATATAAAATTCGAATTAGCATTCTATCACCAGCCAAAACCAAAAGTAGTGGACACCCATTTACACCCCCTCAAACTTCCTCCTAGTAGTGGTATCGTTGTAATATTCCCCCACCCAAAGACCATATATATAATATTCTCAAACAGCTCATCTCAACTTCACATTAGTACAACTTTCCTTAATCCCTCCCTATTCCAACAAAAAGAAAAAAGTAACCAAACCCCAACAACAATCTCTACTCAAATCTAGATTCAACCAACATGGCATTTTCAAGATTTTGTTTAATCTACATTTTGTGCATTGCCTTGCTAGCTTCATTGACACCTAAGGCGATTGGGGGTGTACCAGAGGGAACCCAATTGGGATTTATGTTGAGATCCAGCTGCAGGGGTTCAGTGGAGGAGTGTTTGGGGGGAGATGAGGATGAGTTTGAGCTAGATTCGGAGTCAAACAGGCGCATTTTAGCAACCAAAAGGTATATAAGCTATGGTGCGCTACAGAAGAACAATGTCCCTTGCTCTAGACGTGGCGCTTCTTACTATAACTGTCGTCCTGGTGCTCAAGCCAATCCCTACTCTCGCGGTTGCAGTGCTATCACAAGATGCAGACGCTGAAATCACACTTTTACCTTTCAAAATGTCTCATCTATTACTTTGGTATATTGACTTGTTTTGTTTTCTATTTTTTTTTTTTAAATTGTTCACATGAGATGGATTGTTTTGGTATACAAAAATGATGGGTAACAATGTTGTAATATTTTACTTTGTTTGTTGTGTTTGAGTACGTTTTGCTCTATTTTGTTTGTTATTAGTTTATAGAAATGGACATATAATTCTTTGATTGATTTTAATTTCATTATCTAATTTACAATTTTCTGCCATATTATGTCCCGTGAATTTATTTAAGATTATCGGAGAAGTTATGCATATTGGGTTATCTACAACCTTCAAATTTTTAGAAATTTATTCATATACTTAGGGAAATAAGTACAGTATTTGCTAAAATAAGTACAGTATTTGCTAATATAAGTACAGTATTTTTTACCAAATGCTTTTAGACCGACATCTTTTGGAGTTGCTGTTTTAATTGACCTTTTGGACTCGAATTCAGGCTTAATTTGCACCAATTATGGTCACATACTACTAATTACATCGTCTTCATTACAATTTTGCGTATACTTTTGAGTTGTGTTAGGATGTATTTTAGGTGTTTGAAGATGGAACTTATACATGGTAGTTTTTCATTATTATTGAATATCAATGTTGATTTTGTAACCACAATATATCTAGCTTGAGTGCCATTTGATCGAGTAGAATTATGCAAACAAAACTCTAAAAATAAATATATCAAGTTAAATTATTACTATAATTACAAAATCAATGTATCCACAGGTTGCATCTTAAACATTGTGTCGATACTCAATAATGTCTTGATTGTTGAACAACGAGATCAAATGAGTGTTAAGTTGATGCATCATTTAGGTTTCATTGAGACGAATAATGAAGAGCAGATTCAGATTTGGAGGACTTGTTGTACGTTGTAACGGTATTTTCTTCTGATCGTTTAGTTTCTCAATAAAATACTCCTCGACATTGTTTGGAGGATTGAGGAGAAATTGTTAGCTCCTTCAAGCTATTCTACGTTGTCTTCCTGCCAGATTTGAAATTAATTACGTATTTTTGGAATTTTGTATCAATTTTGATAAATAAATTAATTTTTATTATTGTCACAAAAATATAAAATTGATATCATTAGATTAGTTTTTAAAAATAATTTCATAATATTTTATTATAATTTTCATAATATATATAACAATTAATTAATGATTAGAGTTGTAATGCCGAAAAGGTAGAAAGTCAAATTAATTTGAAATGGAGGTAATATTGAATTTAAAGTATTGATGGAGATATTTTTTAAATTTTAAAAACATTCAATATTAGTTGGCAACCATATAATCTCACAATTTATTTGGATCCCATTTTGCAGCGCAATACTCCATTCTTGCTTGATCCATCTGTGGTAATTTCTATCCATCAATATATAAATAAGTTTTAGTTTGAGGAATCGCTAGCTAGTGAGGAATAAAATGGCATTGTTAAGCATAATTTGATAGAATATTTTGTTTTTTGATAGTTAATTTATATATGTTAAACTTTCATACAGTTTACATATTCCAATTTAAAAGGAGGATAAGAGGATTGAAGACAGTAAATCCTAATCCAATTACCAACTTTATTTCTAGCATCATAGTTTTGATAGAACATTTTGTAGAATAAATAATAGACAGTATTGTTGTGTTGGGGGAGGAATTGGTTTATGTAATTATGAATAGAAATGATACTCCGTATTAAAATACAAAACCCAATAATACATTATTCCGAATTTGGTTATTATATTGGCATGATGAAGCAAACCAGCTGGCTTCAGAATGTGCAAGGCTGGAAGAGACAACTGGTGATTTAGATTGCAAACTGAGTATTGTTTCAGGCCCAACGCGTTCTCTTTCGGTAGGACTCCCTGTTTTTGGTATCTTTAATTCGAATTTAAAGGTGGGGGATGACCTTTTTCCCTTCCCATTCCATCTTTCTTTGTGAAAGTAAAATATTGTACCAAAATGCCGAAAAATTACCGTTTATTGTTTTGGATCCAATTTTTATAAATTTTGGCAGTGAATTTTTCGTTAGCCCAGGTAAAAATAATATAGACGTGTAAGATGTCTTGTTAGATTCGTTTGATATATAATTTTAAAAAATCAACTTTTTATAATTTTAAGCGGAGTGTATAATTAGAGATATTTATGTTTTAAAAGCGTGTTTTGTAAAAGTCAATGACAATCTTTTTAGATGGAAGGAGTACAAATTTACCAACCCAATCTTCTGCGTCTATTAACTTCGCATTTAGATCGAAGTGTCGCGAAATAATCAAATGTGATAAGAGAGTGTTAAATTATGGTACCATTATGTATAATATTATCAATCATGTTTATATTTCTTGTAAAATCAGTGATAGAAATTTTCTAAGCACTTCGAACGAATTAACAAACTAGTTTTTCATTAATGTATTTATAAAATAAAACTATCTTTGATAATTTATCCTGATAATTTTTTTTATCATAACATGTTCTCACTCTTTTTTCGAAAATGTGTAATGTGCAGTGAAATGAATAGATTTCTTTAAGGCTTGGCGTTATTAAAACTATTATAACAGGGGCCCGACATGATAAAGGCGACGAGAAAATAAATAGTACATAGAAATTAAAATCTGTGAATGGTAATCGGTTCGATTACAACTTGTATGCAGTAGAATTAGTAGCCCGGTGAAGGATTTTCTTATAATGATGAGATATTACAATAGGAAACATGTGAATGCTCCCGTTATTGTCGGCTACCCATTACACTACATCGATGGGTGTAAAGTTAGTCTCCCCCAACTTGAGACAACCTTGCTCTCTTCACGTCATATCTTCTGCGGGTATTTGACTTACACATCAAAATAAAACAATACTAGAATTGTACCTTGAAGTGTTACTGCTTGATCGTAGAAACTAAGGGAGCTTTATAGATTAGCTCCGTACATTCAGCCTACACAAAAAATATTTTCTCTCAAATCATTTTTTTTTTTTTTTTTTTTTTTTTTTGCCTCTCAAAATGTCTGAGAATAAATAATATGTGTGGTGGTGTTAGAGTACGCAATGATACATATTTATAGTGTAAAATAGCATCCAATCATATATGGAAAGATCTTCCATAAACAATACTTTCCATAAATAATTCTTTCCATATCATACAATGTAATAATTGCTTGGATACTTTCATTTTTCCATAATCAATCAAACTTCAATGCTTACGTGCTGAGGAGCGTTCCAAATCATTCCCATATATTATTGGGCCGAAAATATAAACTGAAATATTACCAAAATCATCGAGAATCGAAAATATATGCGAGGATGTGACAATAGCGGCTTGTTGTACCTTGTCTTCGACACTTGTCTGAACACTTGACACTAAATTTTGCCAAAAGACAAAAAAAAATAGCCAACAAAACAATAACATTTTTCTTGGGTGATAGAGACATTTTTCAATACCTTAGCTTCACCTATCAAACTTTTTAATAGTTATAATCTCATTTATTATTAACTCATAACTAAAGTAATACTCTATATGTTTCTTTTTTAAATATCTTCTTAGATGTGATTCAATTGTTAAAAGAATTATGATTTCTTACATGTTTTTCCTGCATATGACATCAAAGATTATTCACGTGTATTTAAAATCACTCATTACAGTGATTTCTTACTTTATCTAATAGAATCTGAACAGACTAAGGATCCAATTTCTTATTCACAAGGCATGAAAGACGTTAATTCTAGTAAATGGTTTGATGCTATGAAGGATGAATTGAAATCTATGGAATCTAATCAAGTGTGGCAACTCGTTCAATTGCCTCAAGGGAAAAAAAAGTCGGTTGTAAGTGGGTTTTCAAAACCAAACGTGACTCTAATGATAAAATTGAATGATATAATGCTAGACTTGTTTTCAAAGGTTTTGAACACAAAGAAAGCATTGATTACTGTACGACTTTTTCTCCTGTTTCTACTAAAGATTCTCTTAGAATTGTCATGGAACTAGTAGCTCATTATGATCTCGAGTTGTATCAAATAGATGTGAAAACCGCCGCTCTAAATGGAGATTTGGAAGAGGAAGTCTAGATGCGTCAACTAGAAGGCTTCACAATTGAAGGACATGAAGACATATTGCAAACTTAATAAATCAATTTATGGGCTAAAACAAGCTTCTCGACAATGGTATCTTAAATTTTATGAAACCATTACTGCTTTCGATTTTAATGAAAATAAATTTACTCTTGTATATACCTCAACTTAAGTGGGATGATAAAGGGTCTCAATCGTTTTAGTAGTAGGGAGACGTTTAGGCGGGAAGATGTTAAGGCGCTATTTGGTGTGAAAAAACAAAGGAAACCCACCCATATTTAGGATCCGACACATAGAAAATGGACGGATGCAGGTTAATGATAATCACATAACTTAAATAAATTTGATCAGGGATTGGTCTAGCAGTTGGGCCCTCAAAAATGGATCAAGCAGGAACAAGGTACCCAGCTGAATAAATGGATGCGGACAGCACTTGAAATTGAAATTTAAGAATCTGGCAGGATTTAAATGGGTTGAAATTTGTCCCAGCTGATAAGGAGAAAAGAGTCGTTGAAGGCTAATGGTTTGGCCCGGCTTAATTAAGATCGTAATTACTACGACCCAATAGTACAAAATCGTGTCGACAATAATAAGTCATCGAGCTCGACCAAAATGCTTGATCCAAATAAGCGCATAAAAGTTAAACCTTGAGGCCAAATGAAGAAAGTTATTTGGGATATCCAATTCTCTCTTCCCGAGAAGCTATAGCTTCTTTCGATCCTTCTTGACTTGATCATCGAAATGTTTCCGACCCAAACAACGGGTCCTTTTTTTAGGAACTCTCATTTGGACCAAGGCTTATCGAAGTGCAACTTGGAAGAGTTGTGTTTGTATCCAAAACCGGACGAGACCGTCAAAGTGTTTTTAGGAAAGAAAAGGGTTGAGTTAGGATAGTATTTAGCTTTAAGCATAGATGCAGTCAGCGAGTTAGGATTAGAGAGGATATTGCAAAATCAAACCTCAATTAGATTTTCATTAAGGGAGTATCAAACTTGTTTCTATCTAATAAAACATTAGTTTTTTTTTTTTTGTTTTTTAGTTTTGGTTATAATTGTTGGATATATTGGTCCAATAATCAAGTAGCCCAATCCTTAGCAACCAATCCACTAAACCTAAACATATTATTTTATAGTCCCTTAGGTTATTAGTGTGATAGATGAACCATTTTAATCTTTGTGTTGTAGATAGTGGAATTTAATTAATTTAAATTAATAAAATTCAATTTCATCGATTTATTAATTTAATTAACTTACAACCGATCACGCGATGACACGTGTTGATTAGGATTCACCCGAGCTTCCGATTAAATTGAAGCAAGGAGAAAATAATAAGCACCTGAATTAATTTTAGGTTAAAGTTAGAGTTTTATATTAATTAAGCCGACTTTAAACTTTAGAATAGGGTTTCGAAAGATCACGGGGCTGGCAATGAAACAAGTAAATGTCGGGGTCAATAAATGAACTATGTTTGACCTAGAAAATCCTACATGGTGTTGGAAATATGAGATATTAAATCTCATAAAAATCTTGTTGAATAATTTGATTATGCAATGGAATACTTACGTTTAATTATATTCAAATAATATAAGTTCATATATATGTTCGATTAATGAACAATTGACATATTATGATTAACTCATCAATGACATTACCGTGATTATGATGGTTTACTAGAGTCGCTCATAATCTATATAAGTAATATAATGTTGAAGTTAACATAAATTAATATATTTCTCTTGTCAATCGAGACTTTAAGTCCTTGCTTGTGACAACGTGATCAAAATATAATGTGAATTATAACTTTCAGTTAAAAGTGTAACTATAAGGAAATATTGGGGCAAAATTTTAATTGTGGAATGCCACCCCTAGCGAATCAAGAAGGAACAAAGGCGGGGAATTCACAAAATCTTCTTAACTACAGGGAGTTACAGAATCTTAATAAGGTTGTAGAGTTTTGCCATAACTCTTGAAGTGCCTAAATTGTAGGGCTTGAGAAGCCTATATAAAGGGCTTGAGTTATGAAATTAGTTCTTCCGTTCATTAGTAAATGCTTTTGAAAAAGATGAAAACAAAACTGTTTAAACTTTCCTTTACTTGTTAGAGCCGTTAGGAAGAGAAAAACGCTGGCTTTTTGCTCTCCTAAATTCCCTCCCATTCAACTTTAATAGTTCTAGTAAGCGAAGGAAGGGTTTTGATCAATCGTTAGTATGAACTATTCTTAAAGAAACCTATGTTGGTTGTTCGAAAGTATAAATCCAAGTCGTATTCATTGCCAAGTACAAAGGTGCTTGAGTACATCTGAAATTTCTAATTAATTCTTTATAATACAAGTAGGATTCACAACAATCGGTTAGATAATTGTTATTTTAATAAGTAAAACCCAACAGTGGCTTCACGAGCCAGGTTTGAGTATTATAATTATGTAATTATGCTATATAAATTGTTTATATATTTATATCTGAATTTGATATGTTAAAATTGATATTTGATATTTATTTAATTCAATTGATATGATATATGTGATTAATTAAATCAAATATGATTAATTGTTAATCAAAATTGCGATTTTTATGTAGTTAAATCATAAATATTTTTCTGAATTTTACCGAATTTTTTTGGATTTTTTCGAATTAGTTTCTATATCAGCAAAATATTTATTGATTACACAATCAAATATGATGATTCAGATTAATTGTTAATTTGTATTTTTCTTATAATTCAATTAGAAATATTTTTTCACAAATTTTGTGAATTTTCTGGGAATTTTAAGATTAAAGTTTATATCAATTTAGATTTGAATCGATGGCCCGATCGATGCGTCAGCGAATAAGGAAGGTTCTGGAACGATGACGTCAGCCCTAGCAGACACGTGGTAGCTACCTAGTATGCCACGTGTCACACGCTTGTCCTGACATGTGTCACCGAGTCGACTCTGTCTCGACTCGGGTTTGACCTCGATTTGACGAGTTGACTCTGTCAAGCTTCAGTTTGACCCGATAAGTGCGACCCCGATCCGGCCGAGCTGGCGATCCGACCCCATCCGTTTGACCATGTTTGACCGGACCATTGACCCAGTCCGCTGGGCTTGATTCTCTTTTTGGTCGGCGGAAGCTGATTAGCGGTCAAGATCGGATCGGGGACTATTAATTGCGTAGTTTTGGGGTGATTGCTTTTGGGTTAGTCTTAAATATTTTAATAGTTTTTTAATTTCAATTATAATTTGGTTTTGAACCAAAATTTAATAGTTGACTTCATTAATTATTTCGACAGATTTTATAATCCTAAAATTGATATTATTTATTTAAATTATATTTTGAATATAATTAAAATAATAAATTCAAATGATTAATTTGATTTTTATTTTGAATAAAGATTCTAATTAAGTTAGAATACGTGACTTGTTTCCTAAATGAGCTTAAATAAGCGTGACTTTTTTTTATGCTTGGTTTTGCTCAAATTGATATTTTGATATCAATTAAAATTATTTTCACTTAATTTTAAGTTGAATATTATTTCAATCAATTAAATTTAACTATCTTAATTTTTTCAATTTGATTGGAGGAAGTTCTAATTGGTATTTTGAATGTAATTAAAACTTAGATAATTATTTAACTACATTAAATAATTCTAATTTGATTAGAGCTAGTTTAATTAGTATTTGAAATACAATTAAACCAAGAGTATAATTTAATTAAATTTATAATATTGGTTAGAAATTGTAATTGAAATTATTAATTCGAATTGATTCTTTTAATTAGAAACTTTAAATTATTTGATAATTAAAATTTTACAATAACATATTATCTTGAATTAAATGGTGTAAAATTAATAAATAGTATTTTTTTTTCAAAAATAATAATTGTTTAATATTAAATGATAATACACTTAAAATCTGTCTTAAGTGATATGTTTGAATTAGATTCAAATATATGTTTTACATGTATTTTTCCAAAAATACCAATTGTTTAATATTAAATGTTAATACACTTAAAATACATTTTATGTGATATATTTTAATTAGATTCAAATAAATATTTTATACCAATGCAATTGAATTATTTATTCATATTGATGAATATTCAATGACATATATTTTAGATCTGTATTGTACATATACATTTGCTTCATCCATGTTATATATGCCTAAATATAATTAGTTATTCATGCATAATATATTGAGTTATATTGATGGATGCCAAGAGACTAGTGATATGAATTATTCGTATTTTAGAAATACAACATCTTAAAGGATTATTTTAGAAAATGGCGGTGATGGTTTTGCCTTTTGACTAGTAATGACCCGCATGTTAATTAGTTACTATTTAAGTGTAAATATAATTAGTTAAAATATGGAGACCCACCAGAGGAGCCAGACAAGAATGAAGAATTATTAGAAACTTAACATAGTTTAGAACTAGTTTAGTTTAGATTTTTTTCCTTTTAAGTGATATCACGAATCTCATATTTAATCTTATGATCAATGTAATATGTATTTTGCTTGTTTGAATATGTATGCTTGCATGATCATTAGTATTGTTAAATATAACTAATCCCTTAAATTAAGTAGTATTGTCGTACACCAACTCTAAAGTTGGATTGAACCTCGGTTATGTGAGGACTGCCGGATTGGTGATATCATAATTAAGGTATCACTCCCATTAAGGATGTTTATACGATTCCCAAAGTGTAGGACTTGGGCTATAAACATCCATTTTGACTCTATTCGGTAGACTAGGTTACTTATGCGGTGATTTCGATTTATCGGACTTGGGCCCGTTGACAAAGTTATAATATAGTCTAGGATGAACTTTTAGTGACGCCAAGAGTTATGTTTGACATAATTAGTAGTAAGTACTTACCTATGTGATTGAGAGTTGAAATGTATGAGTGTTGCCGTTCAATTCTCAGTCATGTGAGACTCTTGGTATCTTGGTGCATTTGATAGGATTGTAAGCATAAGTATTCAATTATCTCACTGTGACAAGAATTTATGAGTTTTTGGATTTTATCTTTGCATATACTATTTATGGCACCCTTTATACATGTATTGTCTAATTATTCAGCACATGAGCATTTAAATATAAATTGTTATAAATGTGTAATCAACTTAAGAAAATTAATGACTTACAACTTGAGATGAGAATTCAATGCCCATGTATTGAAAGTTAAGAATGTATGACATACTTAAGAAAGCCATTTAAATAATACCATTAGCTACAGACATTATCTAAGCAAGGAAGAACTTGTGAACTTATGTTCAATAATACAAAGTTTATGATTGAGATTTTAGAATCTTAAATCAAAGATGGTTACATGTTATCAATATAATGGTATATTATTTCATATCCATCTCCTCCATATGAGACAGTTCAGTTGATGATGTCAATAAGAGTAATACATCGTATATTATCGTATGGCTATCATACAAGTCTTTTTGAACTTGGTAGTTTTTCATTTCATGTAAATGAAAATATTATGCCTATGGTTCTTACAACCTATAAGCGACGATGTCTTTTTCCTTTGTATGATAACACAATAAGTTGTGATATTAAGTACACAAAGAACTAATACTCGAGATGAGAGACTTGTTTCACTCCTTTCAAGCATAAGTATAAGGGAATGTAAGTATACTTGATAAATAGAAAGTAAGGACTCTTGGAGTCTGCTACCTTAAGTACAATGTTGTCGGATTCTTAATAGTTAAAATTTACACCACTGCATTAGAACTATTGATTTTACTTACATATTTTTCGAAGTATACGACAAATAGAGTACTTGACATTGAAGGAAGGAGAAATGAGTGATCCTAGTTTTGAAATTGTTTTCAAGAAAAAGCTGTGATCCGCAACTTTATTTGGAATCTTACATCAAGAATGATTTGAATCTTGAGCATTGATCTTGAATTACCTTGACATGAAAGAAATAACTCAAATCATTGAACCATACATTCATGTGCTCCTATTCTACAAGCATGACTTGTTAAAGGATAATTGACTTATTCTTCAGAAATAGGTGACAAATAGTACTTAAAAATTTACTCGCTAACATTGTGACCTTGAACCAGACTTGGATATATACATCTTGAGAAGATGGACCGAGTCAACTCTCGCTAGAATTTGTGGGAGGGTTACAAATCTTAGTTGATGAATGTATTTTGTTGACAAATATATGTCAAATTAAGATAACAGTTACAAATCGATTAAGAATAACATGGAACTGTTCATGGTTATAAGGTATCGGGTTGATGAGTATATATCATCTAAGAAATGAGATTCCACAAGATGACTCTTTATATGATGTGGTGACATGTATATAGGAATAATGTGTGGGCTTTGGATCAGTACATAAATAACTTTCTATCTACACATTGAAGAGATTCTACGCTCACTTTTATATATAGACCATTCATAACAGTATGAATGAATCAGACTCCTACAAATGATTTTAAGAAGTCATAGATATGAAATACAAATCTCATGAACAAGTACAGACTATGCTTAGATTTATTTCATAAGTTTTCTTCTAGTTATAAGACGTTAGAGAATGGATGTTCCTAAGTAATAATTCCATTTAAATGGATACTTGACATCTGCATTTTATAAATGAGCAAGAAATGTTCTAGGTAATAATCTGGGATAGGTACTTGACATTTCTGTGGGGCACTCACATCTTGAAAACTATAACAAATGAAAACTAGTATACCGCTAATATTCAAGTTACGAACTTAAGATATTTGAGTATAAAAGGTGTTAAATCTTCTTTGGAGAAAGAAGATGAACTAAGAGTTCAAAAGGTCAGTGAAACATATGACTCGAGATGGAATTTGTATGTATGTGATATACACGTTACTAAGGAAAATGACACTTTACCGTATTTGAGTTGTCGATCGTATAATTGTGGCCGTTTACCTTAGTAAGGAGATGCGTATTTTATTTCGATATACAATATGGAGTAAGCTACGATATAACGATTATATATGATAAATGTTATGGAGTTTAAAAAGTGAATAAACTAAAACTAGAAAAAATTTCTGTTTTAAGCGTGACTAATGAGATCTTATACGTTTAGATCTTATATAGGCTGTCATGTTAAGCAAATACGGAATAATTCCTCTAAGAAGTTATGAATTGTTATATGAGTAATACTCAAGTAATGGAAAGAGAATAAGTAATGATGAAATTGTTAGGGGTTAGTTCTAGAATCAATTGATCCTTCTCTGATGTTTAGTTATCGAACTAAATGAACTTGATGGTAATTGTGGAAATTGTTCAATGAGGTGTACCATAGTTGATACAACCAAGATTCTATCACCCATAGGGCAATATAAGAAACTAAATCTTGAAGATTGCTACATTGACAATAAAGAGTTTGGCCCCGGTAGAAGATAAGCGTAAGGATATCTGAACTTGAACTAGTATATAAGATATCGTCCGTGACTCAAAATTTGAGGAAGAAGCATGGGGAGGCGAGAGTCGTGTTTGAACATGATGAAAACCTATAGACTTGTAACAACTTCATATCTACCTGGATCGAGTTAGCCATTAATACCTCTACATCATGAATGTTTTGGTATATGGATGTAAAGACTGTTCTTTCGAAGGATGGTTAAAAGATGATGACACGATGATCTAGCTTACATGTCCTAATGAACCTAAATGCATGTAGACTTCTAAGATCTACTTACATAGTTAAGCTGACATCTTGAAGTTGTTGCTCTTAAATGATTAGAATACATGATTTAATAAAAAGGGGGGAAAACCTGAATAATGTATGATTTAGTGAGAGAAAACTCAGTTTTAATTTCTTCCGTAGACTTGTTTGAATAAATGCCTTTTATTCAAAAACAAGTTTGCTTTATCATTTGTTATTGAACGAAGATATTGTTATTATTATAATATCAAAATTGGTTTCACCGAGCAATAAGGAATTTTACGGAAGTATTTGGGTTAAGGATCCCAAACAAGAAATCCTACATTTAAGCCGGAAATGAGATATGGTTTTGTCTACAACAGGTGTCCCTTAGTGGAATGGGACACCAAATTGGTTAGTATGTGAATGATTGTCTGGATCACGTTTCTTGGATCAGAAGGGAGTATGATTATCAACTCTAATCAATCACATGGGTATGTATGTCAAAATAGTATTTGAATGCATGAGTGGACTTGACCGCCGTGAGAAACTTAGAAGATAGTATATATGTGTCCTAAGGCGTGTCTCAGACTTATGTTAAATATGGCGATTCTTGAACATCGTGATACGGTTTCATTTACAGGAGTAATGTACTTTGACCTGTCTAAATATTTTCTAAATAGCGGAGGATTATAAAAGACTTGAGTTCGGTATACTACAAGAATGTAGTTGTGGAATCTTGTACCTGAGATGAAATTTTTACCTTGGATATAACGGTTAGATTTAAAGCGTCTTGGAGATTAAGGGTGATTATGGTACATACCTCCCGTTATAATCTTTGGAGTCACATTAATTCATACACCAAAGAAAAGAACAGATGCAAGAGTTTGTGTCCACAATCTTATCTTACTGACATTAGAAATCGGAGGTGCGATGGATGGATTTTAGATAATCGGTTACAAATAATCGTCCAATTACAAGTAGGAGTGTTGGAAATATGAGATATTAGATCTCATAAATATGCCCGTTGAACAACTTGATTGTACAACCGATTTACTTACATTTAGTTATATTCAAACAATATAACTTCAGATATATGTTCGATTGTTAGACAATTGACATATTAGGATTAACTAAATATTGACATTAGGGTAATGATGAGCACTAGATTCGCTCATAATCATATATTAATATAATCCGGTTATATAGAATTAATATATTGCTCTTGTCAATCGAGCCTAAGAGGTCACACACAACAACATGATAAAACTATAATATGAATTATATCTTTCCGGGTTAAAGTGTAACTATAAGAAAATATTGGGGCTAAATTCTAATTGTGGAATTTCACCCCTAGCTCGTGAATCGAGAAGGATCAGGGAGAGGGGGGGAATTCTAGAATCTTCTTCTTACAAGGAGTTCTAGAATCTTCTTCTTAAGGTTGTAGAGTTTTGCCATGACTCTTAAAGTGCCTAAATTATAGGGCTTGAGAAGCCTATATAAAGGGGCTTCGAACACCGTAAAACGATAATTTGATAAACGATGAAATAGATTCGAAAATTTAAATGTTGCTTTCTGAGTTTAACCATCGTGGCATTACTTAAAACAACCCCAAAGCATAAAACTCCATAAAAACCAAGTCACAAAATATTCCACAAAATAGTTTACAATTTCAACATCCCAAACCAAAAGCGTGGCGAGTACATCAAAATAATAAAGAGATATTGCCGAGGATCGGTATTGTCCTACTTTAGGTAAATCCATAGCGGACACCCCACGAACTCTGCCGACTCACAATAGAACACATCAATCGAAGATTAGGAAAATTAAACTTCAACTGACTTAGTGGAAAGCGAATGCCGGAATAGTAGCACACCATGACATGCATCGTCATGCTCTTTTCAGCCGAGCTCGCCATGGCTTTACATCACCTCGGAATATCCTCCAAATCAAACAATTCACAAATCACACATATAATATCAAACATACAAACATCACACAATAATCTCAAATGTAGCATTCATAATATACACGCTACAACAAATTTGCATTATAAGAACCACATGCAAAATATACTCGCGGATCGTCCGTAACACGATATACTTTCGGGCAGACACACCCGATCATATATACATACTCAAAGGACCTACACTCAAACATACATTTACTCAAACATAAATACCACAAAATAAAATATATACTATAATGCATCTAACACAACCACCATACAAGTTAACATTTCGCAATTTCACCTTTATACCCTTGAATAAGATTTATAACACGGTCTACGGTCGAATCAATTACCATATACTTTACTCAAACATAAATAAGGTAACAAGCAGAGTGATAAATCCGCGCTTAGCTAGTACCACTAGCGCCCAGCGATCAATCGATCCTCCTGTTGTTCCCGTCCGAGTCTTGAAAGCGTAGGGGCGATGAGGGAAGCTTCTCAAAAATTTGAGATCAGCTTGAGATGAAGGAGAAAATGGAAGAAAGAACGAAATTTTTGAGTGTTTAGCTTTTCTTTCTCCTAAATTCTTACATTCACTTTCATAGTTCCCCAAGTAAAATCGAATGAAGGGGTTTGATCAATCGTTGGTGTGGACTATTACGGAATCTGACCCTCATGGGATTGTTGGCAAGCCTCCTCGGTCATGTTCTGTTTTAGCTGCAAAGTGTAAGGTACATACAAATTTTTTGATTAATTCTTGTTTTTATAATCTCGTAGAGTTCACAGTATCGGTTGAATAATTATTATTTTGTCAGTAAATCCAACACATAGGGCTTTTCTTCCCGTTTCTTGGGGTTAAGTTGTGAAAAATATCCGGCTGGTCTGAATTATGCTCAACTATTCAAATGATCAACGGTTGGCATAAATCCACGAAGATGGATCAACCAATCAAAAGCAAACCCAAAAGCCTATAAATACCCCTCCCCCACCTTTTTACCATGAAAAAAGGGTCTTGATTCATATTCAGAAAGTTAAGGCAAAAGTGTGAAAAAGTTGCAAAAAAAGCTCTTAAGAAGAAGACCAGTAGAAGCACCTGAAAGCTTGAAAATTCAAAGGGTGAAGCATCCAATGTTGGAAATCAATGAAAATTGATTCCCTTTTATTATGCCCGTTGTGACAATTGTGTATCAATTCATTTACCGGGTTGGTTAAATGTGATTACTGGAACTTAGTGTTCACCTTAGTAATTGTATATTGCAGGTGAGTTCTCATGATAATAATTGCTTGGGTTATGGCGATTGCTAGATCTTACTCGTGTCGTTATAATAATATTAATTGGTCAATTATTATTGTGCTCTGGCTTTACTACTATTATCGAGCACAGAAAGGTGGCAGCGTACGGTGCGTTGAATTATATTTCATGTAGTGAAACATATTTGCTAAATTAAAGAGTTGATTGTAATCACTTGAATATTCTCAGTGGAAATTTTACATTGATAATGTAAAATATATAAATTGGATGAACCGAATTAATTAATTAGTCCAATTGAATTAATTTGATAGTTTGTTAAGAGCTTGTTAGTAACTTGTTAGTTACTATTAACAACTTGTTAGTGTTTGATTTTACTTAGCAGTTTAATTAAATTAAGCGAGTGACTCGTGCTTATTCGGTTGGGCTTTGGGATTCATGTATATTAAACTAAACTAATCATAACAAAATAGGTATCCAATCATTTTGTAAGATGGCCTCCACCATTTTTCATGAAGAGGAAGCGTGTGCTCTCAAAGGAAAGAACAAATGAAATTTTCATTTTTCATTGATCAATCCTTTGTAAATGAAATTTTCATTTTCATTCAATCAAATCCTTTTGTTAGAAAGGACAGTGTGAGATTCGGCACTCTCTGCTGTCTGACCATTAGAGGCATTACGTTTAAAGTGCTAAATAATGGAATTCAATGGAGGCTTCGTGAAAGATTTGGAGATAGACTTCCCATGGCATCTCGGTAAGAACTCTTTTATTCATAATTGTAATTTATGCGATTTTAGATTAATTTATATCATTTGAGGATCAGGGATGTATGATTTTTGTATTTTATCACAAATGGGGATTTATACTAGATTCTAGGTTGCCTGTGAGCCAACTCAAGTTTGATGTATTTTATCTAATTTGATTGTGTGTTGTTAGTTAATTTGATTATTTCATGATTTATATATTCAATTGATGAATATATAATATGAAAAAATTAACCCATTTTATATATATTTCACACGGCTGGAATAATCATTTTAATGTATTGATTTTGATGATTTCATGTATTAATTTTCATGAATTGAAAGGATTAAAATTGATTAGTAAATTTTAATTTGAGGTAGAATCATTTTTGATTTTAGAGGGGTTAAAAATTTCGAAGTCTGAAATTAAATATGTGTGTTAAGACCCTTTCAAGGTTCATCTTAGATTGTTTCAGAATTTTTGAATTTATTTAGTACTCGAAAAATTCATTGAATTTCTAATTGTTTAGTTTAATCGAAAAACTAGAAGTGTTTTTTGATGAAATTGTCTACTTGGACATGTTCAATAATGATATTGTTGTGATGTTCAAATCGAATCCCAAATTTTGAATTTTAGGGCCTCAAATCGTTTTTACAAAGTTGCAAGTAATGCGGAAAAGTGAAAAGCGCGATGAATTACCAAAATCGGTCGCCGAACTTGCGAACATGGTGATCCCGGGCGCGTCTGTGCGAATTTCACGTTCGGCCACCTAGATGAAGTTGCAGCGTGCTTACGGCACCCGGCCGGCGGCGTGTCGATTGTCGGTGGCAGGAATGTCGTTTTAATTGTTGAAGTTAGGTAAGTCCGTTTAGAAAACCGTAAATGTAATTTATGTAATTATTTTGGTTTTAAAATTATTGGTAATTATTAGTACGGTTTTAAATGTTAAATCATAAATTTTGTCATTAAGATGATTGAATATATATCTTGAATGACATTAATTTGATTTATATTACCGCTTCATAATTATTTTATTAATTGATAATTTTTGAAAATATTTTCTTGGTGACTTTTAAATATTGAATTTTGGAGTTAATTACTTGTAAGTAATTATTCCATGATTTAAGTGGTGATAATTATTATAATAATTATCATTAATCGATAATCATTAATTACCCGTTATTTTACAATTAATTATATTGTTATGGAATGGAAAGAGGTATTTTAGATATGACCAGTTCCATTTATTTTATTCTGATGCAACGTACCGGGAAATATTGTAAGCGACTTCTTGAGTAAATTTCTTTCGATACTTGTATTCATTTTACCCATGGCTTTGCGTCTTTATCTAAGTTCGGTTAAGCGATAGTATGTACTCTTTGTGGTAGCATTGAATAGCATTTCCACAAAAACTGACACTTGAAGAACTTAAGATTTCAAGGAGTTGAAGAATACAGACTTACTTGAAGTGTAATAGGACTTATGTTAGCGTTTCAGCTTGTTAAGTGATGTAATAGGTCCTAGGGGTGTGTGTTATTTATTTATTTTCATGTTGTGTATGTTGCTTGAGTATATTTATCTGTGCATGGTTAAATAAAGTTAAATAACATTAATCTCACCAATTAAAATTTAAGTAGCATTATCAGTCAATTTTAAAGTTGTGAAATCGGTTGCGTCGTCTGGGCGCGCGTGATAGCGAGATTTCTGAGTTTGCTGCTTTGATATGACAATGGATCATGTTGAAGTGATGATTTACGTGCGTTGTGGAGCTTTCAGATGATCACTCAAGAAGTAACTATTTGGTTTAATTGGTATCTTGCCGGTTTATGGGAGATACAAAGTCGGGTAGCATCTGTATGGTATCTTGAAGTGACACGAAGAGTTATGTAGTTTTTGTAATTAGTTGCTAACCGCTGTGTGTGCGGTTCAAAATGTATGCGTGTTGCCGTTGAATACGAGCATAAATAGACTTTAATTACACTTGCGTATTACTTTTACATAATTGGTTGATAACCTACTATTATCTTGATTCCAAAATGTCTGAGTGTTTAGTTTGAATATGGGCATAATAGACTTTGAGGTACCTTAACGTATTACTTTACGTAATTGGTTGATAACCCCTCTTATTATACTTGATTCAAAAATATATGAAGTGTTGCTTAGTTTGAATTCGAGTATAGTGGATCTTGATACCTTGTACATTTTGTGGGGTTGAACTACGGGTATTATACTTACGATTGATTGTAAATATGTATGGATTATTTTGAACTACCTTTGTTTATTTTAAGTTGCATATTTCCTATTATGTTTGGCATATTAGTTTACTATTTATTCATCATTCATTGGGCAAACCAAATGCGTGACTTTATAATGTGAAATAAAATAAGATAAGGAAAATCCGAATGACTTGTTGAAACAAAGTGTTCTGGCGATCTCCTTGACCGTTGCAATGGGTTGTATGCTAATAGAGGATAAACTTTAAATACCACGAACATTTAAGACTTGATTCAATCATGTTGATCACGTTGCATGAACTTTGGTTAGTGAACAAATCCTATAATTAATTTTTAAGTTCAATCAAGGTGATGATGCTATGAAGACCAATATGTCATATTGTCTTTTTAGCCGCAAACATGTCTTAAATAATAAATAGTTTAATATCTTTTATAACTCGATTGAGAAAAACTATTGAATGATCTTGAATGTTGTGTATCTACATCTCAAGACATGTGATTGGTATTTAGTTTCTTTAACATGATGAACATGGTTCATGAATTATGATGAAACAAAGCTTATGATATGTATAACCAAATAAGAAGTTATCTATTAGGTTCTCATAAATCACTTATGCGATTGAGTGGACATGGAACTATAAGTTGAAGTTAATGATTCACTTCATTATTTCGAACTTTAAAGCATAGAAAGAAGGTTTTTAAGTAACATTTAGGAATTGAAAGAGAGATTTGATTAAATCTCATATCTCAAATAATTTTGTTGTCAAAGCTGTAATGTCTTGTTGTCTTTGTCGATTAATAGAAACACTAGTTTTTGACTCACATGATTTAATCATGGATATGAGCCAAGTATAACAATAGCTGGAAGACAAGATACAAAGAAAGTTATCGAGCTCTTGTGTGACGATGGCGTACGTTATAAGAGCCGCAGGTTTTAAATCCTCCATGAAGATGGTTGGGATTCTAAACTATTTTCTTTGCACTTGTAAGAGTAAAAGGGAATGTCATGTTTGACTTACACGTTTCCATATCAGGTGATTCTGATTAAGGAAACATTACTCTACTCTTCTTTAAAAGGACACCTTGAACAACAAATGATTGAATAATACTTATGGATAATGACTTCAGTGAACTTAGTATAATCTTGAAGATGAACTAAATCGGCTCTTACTAGACTTAGTGGGAGGTTCACTAGTCTAAATTAAGTTTGTATGTTTACATACAAGTTAATTGAAGATTTGAGTCATTGAATGATACATCGAAATTGATAAGGGTATGGAAAGGACCATATGAATACTATCAAGTTACAGTCGAAAGTATAAATCCATTATAAGTAATATATCATCCGAATAATGAGACATCATTCTAATCTTAAAAACGTACTTGTTAAGATGCGTAAATAAGGAATTGTGTTTAATGAAGTTAAAACACAAATGGATGAAATCTTTCAATTTCACATACCAAGAGAATTTCATTCTAACCTTAGATGTGTCATTAGTTGGGTAATCTGAAGTAAGGATTGTGTTTAACACGTCATTTTGAAACACAAATAATGAAATAATTTCACATGTTAAGATTGCTACACCTGCCTTTAGAATTAATTTTGTTGTATATTCAAGCGTAGGGGCTATTTCAGGGGTTGTGGGTAGATAAACAAGCTGAAACATCTCGTATAGGATAAGTTAGTATTATGTCATGTGGGCATAATTTAATAGATCCAAAGATTGATGAAGTCATTTTGTACATAACCCGGAAAATGGTATTTATTTCCATCACTATAGTGTTGCAATTTGTGTACATATAGAGTCTTCATTATGAAGTACAAATGGTGAAATAAATATGTGAGCTTGAATGCATTCAAGTGGCTACGTAGGAGATACGAGCCGATATTAGAACCCTTCGGTTATATCAAAGGAGTATCACTCTTGATGCATTTAAAGTTAAATGCGGTGATACAAATGACAACATGAATTAATATCTTTCAAATAAATAGCTTTGAGGTCATTTAAGTGAAATAAGATGAATACATGGGTTGAGTATAAAAGAGTACCACATTTTATCTTACGGATGGTGATTAAATTTAGGCGCGTACTATATTACTTTTGGATGGTGAATCGTCGGAAGTAATAAATATGTATTCTCATTAAATGAGCTTGTCGGTCATGTGAATGGCGTTTAATCGCGCCACATTTGGTTGAAAACCAAGATTAAACATATTCGTTGGTTGGTATGCCGTATTTATATCAAACTTTCTTATTGCTATTCCACAAGTTGTAACATGTGGGTCTAAGCAAGTTATCCAAAGAATGTTCCTAAGTAATGATCAGTGATGATGGATACTTGACATTGTTATTGGAACTCCACATCTCAAGCGAGAATATAAAAGAAAGTTTCTATACTACTAGAATCTAAAGTTGTAAACTTAAGATTGAGTATAATGGAGTTAAATTTCTTTCATACTTGATGAAATCTAATAAGAATCAAAATTGATAGAAGAACCTTGAGTTCCTTAAAGATTGGGGAGCGTCTTGCATAAATGAAATTTATACACTAAATGTTGAAGAAATCTTTCCCTCTGACATTAAAGGTATAGTAGTGATTAGATTAACTTTTGTATATTTGTGAGCCTTGACTACGTATATATGTGACACGTACTATAATCGGTCACCTTATATATGTGAAGCTTGCATGACATTTGCTTGTTAGTTTAAGATGTCATGAAGCTTCGAGTGATTAATCTATAATGGATTAAATTCTATAAATAGGCAGTTCTCTTATTGACAAAACTCTTGCATTGAATATGTAATCCCGGTAGTAAAGGGCCTCGCATTAATGAGGTAGTTGAGAGTCTATTACGTAGTAATATGATTCCTGGTATGCCGCATCAAGGTCATGTATTGTACACATGACTATGGTAGCATGATTCCGTGTTGGAATTGTGAAGTTTTACTAAAAAGGTATTCACGGATTCGGAATACGCTTGATAGTAACTTTAAGGGAATAGAGGTAATTATAGTTATGGAATGGATCGGTTGTTGATCTTCACTTGTACACGAATGTAATGATAGCATTATGAGCAGTTGTACCATATGAAAGATATTAGCCAGAATTTCAATAATAGAATTTGAATTACAGTATGCTCGATGAGTAAACTAAAGGAAACTTGAACTTCGGTATTACAACGGCCGGCGATCACATTTTGTTGGTAATGTTGTTAAAGATTATGCATTTAATAGGCAGAGATGTGTTTTAACTTTCCGAGGGGTTGTGTTGTAAACCTACCCGATAAAACCCCGAGAAATGGTTGAAACCCATTTTGATCATAGTCGTGCATGACTATGTCAGGATAATCTTAGTCATCAATGATTCCTTGGTTGAGAGACCGGGTCGATGAATATAAAGACTGCTTGTAAGTAGTATTTCGATAAAGGATGTGATTGTAATCACTATCCTCTTACTTTACATATCATGAAATGATCTAAGAAGTCATGCAAGCTTAAAGGTTCCATGTATGGATTTAAGCGTACGCTCTCCGAGTTGAGATCGCTTCCCTGCTGATTCAGCGAGTTTGGTTTTCCTGAGGCCAATGAAGGCTAGGCATTAGCGAAGTTCGGTGGGAGCTAGTTCATTCACTTTGCGAAATAAGTTAAATAATTGATTAAAACAAAGTTCCTTTGTGTTTAATCTGATTGATAACTAAAACTATATGAATCGTGATTCATTCGTATAGTTGCCCGATATTATTCATGGTACATTGAAATATATAATATACATGTGTGTATCCTCGATGAGTGAAAAGTTAAATCCCCTAGGTTGGTCTATGTTGTCTAAAGAGGCAACATGAATTATTGATTACACCTCTTGAGCTAAAACATGGGATAGCCAAAGGCCTTGGTGGAATCTTTGATAGTTAGGGGCAAACATCATATGACTAACATGGTGTTTTGATTAGTGATCAAAATTGATCACGTTAGCATGCAGGAGTAGATCAATACCGTGGGTTGCGGTCCTATAGTAGGGGAGGCTGGTATGAGCAGCAATTCATAGAAAGATATGTATATATGTATTACTATGATATTTGTTTAAATTTTTAAGGTTCGACAATTCTTAGACTACGATATGTAACTATCTATGTTATATAAACTGCATTGCTTTGACTATGACTAAGCGTCTTGTAGCGGCGGGGATTATAACGGCATATGTTGGATCATGCTTGATGGAGTATAGCGATAGATGTTGATATATTGGGAGGGATTTATCCGTCCTTGATATACAAGGAAGATCTCAGGCCTCTCATACAGTTGGTACTGATTGGTTTATGGGACGCCATAAATGCTTATTCAGTTCATACTCGAGTAAAGAAAGTTGTGGGTGTTTCATGACACACTTCTTATGGTTAGCCTACGACTAGAGATCGCGTGATAAAGGAATTATTGTAATGTCGTCCAAGGGCAAGTGGGAGTGTTGGAAATCAATGAAAATTGATTCCCTTTTATTATGCCCGTTGCGACAATTGTGTATCAATTCATTTACCGGGTTGGTTAAATGTGATTACTGGAACTTAGTGTTCACCTTAGTAATTGTATATTACTAGTGTGGGTTCTCATGATAATTTAAGGGGTTATGAGCGATTGCTAGATCTTCTTCGTGGTGTTATAATAATAGTAATTGAGTGGGGTGTGTATTATACAAGCTATGCTCCCGGGCACAAGAAAGGTCCTGCCTTGTCTGATGGCGTTGAATTATATTTCATGTATGAAATTAAACTACATTAATATTCTCAATTGGGAATTTTACATTGATAATGTAAAATATAAATTGGATGAACCGAATTAATTAATTAGTCAATTGAATTTAATTAGATAGTTTTGTTGAGAGCTTGTTGAAAGTAACTTGTTAGTTACTATTAACAACTTTCTTGAGTGTTTGATTTTACTTAACGGTTTAATTAAATTAGCAGGTAGAAAACAAAATTTAACTATTCGGTTGGGCTTTAGGTTTAATAATAATATTAAACTAAACCTAATCATAACAAAATGATTAGCCAATCATTTTTGTAAGATGAAAAGCCTCCACCATTTTTCATGAAGAGAGCCGTGTGCTCTCAAAGGAAAAAAATGAAATTTTCATTTTTCATTCAATCCAATCCTTTTGTTCTAGCAGTGGCAGATTCAACCTCTCTGGTGTTCTGACGACTAGATGCCTTGCGTTTGAAGTGTAAATAATGGAGGAATTCAAGGAGGCTTCGTGAAAGATTTGGAATGAGCCGGTTTGGCGTCTGTAGAACTCTTTTATTCATACTTTTGTCGTTTATGTGTTTTAGATTAATTTATATCATTTTTGAGGATCTGAGTTATGAATTTGGTATTTTATCACAAATGAAATTCATACTAGATTCTAACATCCAAGCTTGAGATTCAAAAAAGGCACACGAGACACGAAGACCGAGAGGTGCCCCAGCGTCAAAGAGAATGAGATCATTGCTTGATCCAACCCCAATCTAATGAAGTTGAGCTACGGTGGCGTCAAGTGGCTGCGAGGAAACATCTTCTTAAGGCCCTGACGATATAATCAAATCAAGGGTGAGATCAAGTGATGAAGCTACTCTTAGCCCAAATAAGCGATAAAGCCCCGAAATCGTGGCAGCAGCAATACGTAACTTCA